>VYXB01005118.1:177903-229949 GCA_013397135.1 Pachyramphus minor | reverse complement strand
CCGGGGGAGAGGGCCTGGTCCCCCAACTTGGGGGCTGCTGCCCCTCTCCTCACATGGCGGCTGAATTCTTATTGCGACACACACCTTCTCTTCCGTTTTCTTAAATACGTCATTAGCAGAGGCGTTACTATAACTTTTGATTGGCTTTTTCTCCAGAAATATACCTGGGCCTGACCATTTCAGCCCAGGGGGGGCTGGTAACCCACGACACCTATGGAAGTGCTTGGGTCATTTTGCTTTCCTTTTGGTTCTCAGTATTTGCTTCCCTCTCTAAAAATACGATGATGTCAAATTTGGTTTGTGATCAGCTATAAAAGTATGTTATTACTGAATAGAAAGAACAATCCCTGAAATGAGAATTTAAAACTTTAAGTGATAATGTTTGCTTTAAATTAGAGTCATTCACTCACGGAAAAAAAAGTTTTATGTCAAATTCTGACATTAACATTTAATAAACTAATCATTTGCCATAAACAGCTGTAAAACCACATAAGAGCCACATAGTAATAATTATAAATTATAATTCTTTGTACTAATTGAAAGATTGATTTGCTGTTTGCATAATTCATATCTAATCATTTAGGGGCCTTGTCCCTGACCATGTAACGCTAAAGTGTGTTTTATATTTAATAATCAGAATTGCAATGAAATCCAACAATTTATCTGGTGTTTCAAATAAGAACTCAAGTTGCTTAATAGTCAAATGAAACATTTTAAATTTAGTCTATTCAAATGCCACTTGCTGAAAGAGTTAAACTCATATATGACTAGAATAAAAGCTAGAGAGATATTGTTCACAGGCAAAAGAGCAGAAAAGGCAAAAAATGAAGAAAATAACAGAAGAAAACAGAACACTTATATTGCAAATGCTTAAATGAGAAATCTGAATAAACAGATTTAGATAGGGCTTATAGATAATTTTCAGAGACAATCCTAGGACTTCAGTAGTTTTATGTGTTCATATTGTTATTCTCTTACTCTTGAAGAGTGGTGACGCTTTTTGAAAGTAGGGATTTGAAAAAAGTAATAATACTAAAATCTGCAGTCTTTCTATAGAGCTGAAGTCACCAATGAGCCTAACTGAAAACAAAGAAACCAAGCACCTCTGAAAATGTAGTCTTACAATCCACAGTTGGAAGCAAATTCTAAGGTATCCAAATTTCTTAGATATTTCTGAAAGGTTTAGCTCATAATTTGAACACTAATAATACCATATAAAAGGAAGAGGCAAGTTTTGGTTTTGGTCTGTTGTTTGGTTTTGGTTTTGTGTTTTTGCTTTTTTTGTTTTATAAATCTCCACTTATCAGCTATACTGAAATCTTTAGAAAGGAGGGAGCAAACAAGTAAAGTGCCTCAAGGCAGACTTCAAAGTAGTTTCCATTAACTTAAACGGGATTTGGTGAAGTTTAGAACTTCTTAAAGTCAGACTGTTTCATTAGTATGATACCATGAGTTTATGAACCTAAATTTAGATTTGTACTTATCAAAATCTTGTCCCAGATAGTAAGTTTGCATTTTAAGGTATTTCTGTAAGTTGAGAAAACAAACAATTAAGATAACTAGCCAACATAAGTCCTTCTCATCAAGCACCTAGGTTAAGCAATTTTTTAAGGGTTTGTCCACAGAAGAAATGTTTTCTTTTTTCGTTTAAAAATAGTCAAATATGAAATTTTAGGAAACTGAAGAGTTACCAACAATTATAGACCTTTTTGTCTTTACATCTTTGTGAAACACATTTTACTTAACTTGAAAGGAGAATTAGGAAGCAGTGATGTTGCAAACTTGAGAGGCAGTCTAATTTCCACCATATGGTGTTTTTGTTTTTATCACCGTCTTTGTAACAAAGGGCAGAATTTCCTAACTTATTTGGTTTCATGGTAATTTTGCCTTTTTTTTTCTTTTCTTTTTTTTCTTAGAAGATGTGGGTTGTTGACTGAAATCCAATAAATTTCGTCATTCTCCCCCCCTTTTTTTTTTTCCAGTAGCTTTCGTATATTCAATATTGCATAAAATACCCATTTGTAATTATGTGTAACCTTTGTAAAGCCTCTGGGTAAAGTCTACTCATTAATCTTTAACCTGACAAGCCTTGGGGGTGGTGGAATTGGCACAAACATGTATTAAAGGCTCAGAAACTATGGACTAGAGGTACAAAAGAGATAATTAAGAGGTAATATGAAAGGAAATGGAACAAAGCTAAGGGGATAAGATGATATTATGGGTTATGTCAGACAATAGTAAGGACAAGGGAATACAAATTGCTACATATACAAATAAAAAAATAAAGGAGGCAGTCCATTTTTCAAAATAAAATCAGTGTAATGGTCTTTCTTAGTGAAGCACAGATAACATTGACTAAATTAGATCTCAAACATTGTAATAATCATACAGCACAAAGACACAGTTAGCTTTTAATAGTGCACCCTATTTATCTTTTGTTTGTCTGTTTTAACACAAGCTGCCTCAGAGTAACTGTAAAAGGCACAGGTTAGTAAATCTCAGTATCTCTCACCAGCAAACATCTTTCTGGACAAGTGTCAACCTGTAACTAAGGAAAAAATCCTGCCCTTGGCAGTGAGGAACGTGTGGCTGCTAGGCAGATGCCCTGTGCTGATCCCATCTCTCTCTGGGCTCACAGCACAGGTGATCATCCAGGGTTTGAGGTGTGAGGCGTCTTTGAGAAAGGAGTCAGGGCCAGGATTCAAAACACTAGCTCTGATAAGGCTTTATGGGTTTTGTAATACCTCTGTAAGAAGTACTTTGAAACTATGAAACCTACTCTCCTTGCTGTTCCTTAAGGACAAGATCCTGTCATCTCTTTGATTGCATGCTGAAATAGGTCTCTAATTTTAAGTTCATTAATTATTCCACTGACTACAGTTAGTCCCTCCATTTGATTAGACACTTGCCTTAGCACCTTTCTCATTCTGATCTCCTCTGAGCAGTCTCTAAAGTGGTGGTATTAAGTGGTAATTTTACCCCAGTTCTCTGCAAAAATCCTCCTCATTCAGTTGTGATATTTCGACTTGGCTCCAGGGGCTGGATTTCCTTTAAAGAAAATTTCATTTTATGCTTATGTAATCCTTCAGTGTATTACTGAATAAAACAAGACTATCCTGCATTCATAAAGTGATAACATAGATGTATTTTTTTTATATTTTTGTGATGATTACTTTACAGGTAAAGTTTTTTCAAGAGATTGCATAAGAACCTCAGAAATAAAATTTAATTTTTAGAAGGACTATCTCTGACCTTCCTGTTTTCATGGAAGTGTGACAACTGTTCAGAAGATGCAGTGTGGTCTTCTGTACCTTTGCCCCTGTGTATGGAAGAAGAAGTCACTATGATGGACATGTAGTGATAGGACAAGGGGGAATGACTTTAAAGTGACAGAGGGTTCAGATTGAATGTTTGGAATAAATTCTTTAATGTGAGGGTGGTGAGACACTGGTACAGGTTGCCCAGACAAATTTTGGATGCCCCACCCCTGAAGTGTTCAAGGACAGGACAAATGAGGCTTTGAGAAACCTGGTCTAGTGGAAAATGTCCCTAGCCATTGCAGGTGGTTGGAACTAGATGATCTTTAAGGTCCATTCCAACCCAAAGCATTCTATGATTCTATGATTCAATGATCTCCAGCATACCGGAGTTGCAGTTTTTACAGTTCTTGCTTGAGGAAGGTTATATGTTCAGTGAAATAGAGGCCTATGAGAAACTAATCCTACATCTGAATATGTATTGAAGTGACTTATGAACCTTTCAAAGTTAATGTATTACAGGAATTTTATTTTAAATTCCCAGTGAAGATAAAATACTTGAGCTCTAAAGGGGAAAAATTGTTAAGGGGAATATGTCCCTGCTATACCTCTCAATGTGCTTATCTAGGAAATCATATGAGTAGGGAAAAGTAGAAAAAGGTTTGGAAAAAAATGATGAGGAAAATAATTGTAATGGTGAGAAGAATACATCTTAATTTGTCTTTCTCAAGGGCAAATACTAGACTTGCAAATATAATTAAAGGTCCTTTTAAAAAATGCTTCGGAAACATGAACAAGAAGTAGATTTCACCAGTTTTGGAAGGGCTGGCATGACACACACTGTGGAAGTTGTCAATTTTGCACATAGACTACACAGAAACTTTAATAAACCAGACACTTCAGTCTGGCAATGTTAGTAAAAAATAAAGGCTTAATATTTTGAATTCATTTCTTTCTGCTTTACTGCTTGCAAGAGGCATAGCTGACTGTAGTAAGTTAACTGAGGGCCAAATACTACCTTTTTTGTTAATGATTGAAATAGCCTCTCTGTTTCTTAAATAAAGGTACAGGGTTTTTTAAGACCAAGTCTTAATATTTTGAAAATCCAGCTCTGAAATGTTGATTAGTGAGGCACTCCTATTATGACAGAGTGATGTAAAAAAGTAGAATTATGGGTAAAAAGTAAGATTCTGTACAGTCATTATTTTAAATTTCATTAAGGGTGTAAGTTTCATATACTGAGAAGTATCCAACTCCCCAGGTTTTGAATGAATTCCAAAGTTTGTTGAATGTAGTCAGCTTTAAACAACACAGAGAATCATGCCTCAGTTTTTTAAAAGTTCAGTGTAAATAGGAATAGCATTTCTCCTTTCTTTCCTTAACCCAACACTTCTCATTCCTTAATGAGATAGAGAACATGTGTAGGTCCTACTTGTAGGATTTGCTTATCTTTCTCAGTCTTTCAGGGCTCCCAAGAGGAACTAAATCAAACCTCATCAAAACAAATTCTTACTAAATTTAACAAATAACTAGGAAGCCAGAATAATGGATACAACCAATATGTGAACTCAGGATATAACTGTAAGACAATTATGGGAAAGAAAAGTAGGTCAGAAAAAATAAAGTGGAAAATGCTGTGTTTTTAATGCTGTATTTATTAGCTGTCTGGGTCAGCTACTTTATCTCTTTTTAATCATCTGTGTAAATAAGACTAGGAATGTCATATTCTTTCATTCCTGCGTTACACTGACAATTTTCATTGCTTAATGAGATCGAGTGTTTCTGGCTTCTATATATGTATACTCATTCTCCTCAACCCTTCAGGGCATCCTCCTAACGATGAAAAATATCGTCAAAGAATAATAAACTGTTTGTAGTGAATTCGGCAAATAAGTAGGATATGCATGCAGTGCTTTAAATTTTCAGTTATAACTAAATTACACTCAAAACACACAACATAAATCTCTACTTGAGGTACAGTATGTCACAAATCAGTGCACTGGTCATTTGTCCTGGAGTTTACAGTACTGGCAAATACAGAATATTGGATTTAATAAAGGTTACTTTATTAACACAGTGTTACTTTAAACATGTGTTCTTTTTATCAATATGAAGATTTGGCTATATTGATAAATGGTTATATTGATAAAAGCTTATATTGAAGACTTTTTAAATGGACAATAAGAAGCAAAATATAACAGTACTTGCCTCTGGCTTTTTTTCCACTTTCATGCAAACAAGTTTACATGTAATTTCCTTATGATTTATTTTCTTGCCCCACTTAAAGTAGTGGTCCCACAGACAGAGGAGCTCCTCTGAATCCCAATCCAAAACCATAAAATGTCATCCTAGAACAAGAATCTTCTCAAGACTGTAGGGTGACAACCCCCAGAACAAGCTTAATGGCAAGGCAATGCTTTATTTGTTTGGGTTGGAAGATAAACAGGAGGGGAAATATTAAGACTCCTATGTAGACTAAAATAACACAGATACCAGTCAAAAATCCAGGAGCAGCAAGGCTGGGCCACTCAGAGTTCAATATCCCCATGTAGATAGGCATAATCCTTAGGAGAATAGAGGTTTGAGCAAAATTTGCAAAGAACCCAATGTCCGCAAGACAGGAATATCAGCATTATGGGGATGCTGATATAATCCTGTGACTGCTGATTATTGGGGATGAAGAGAGGAGCTCTTAGTCTAATAGAGTAAACCAAATATCTTACAAATCTCCTAAAATGTGAGTAATAGAGTCACTTTTTAACTGTAACACTGTTAAATGCACTTTGGGCATTTTTGCCAGGAACAAATACTTCCTACCTTTGGTTACCCATTGCAACCTCCATACTGTTACATTTTTAGGTGCCTTAAATACTGTCATCAGACTGACTGGGTAATTTGATATCTGTCTAGAACATCAATGTCTTTGGTCTGTCCTTAGTCTACCTTTTTCATTTTTCTTTTCAATAATTTTTTATTCACATGGATCAGTTAAATACATAAAAAGGGAATGATTTGTCTCTGATGAGCCTAATTAAGTTAATGCATATTTCATTATCACATTTTATATGTACCTTTTAAAGTGGTTTTACCCACTCACATGTTTAATGACTGTGACTCCCAGATCTTGACCTAACTTCTTATTCTGGATTTGCCTCCCTATGTTTGGTTTAGCAAGGTGATGCAGAATTCTGACATTTCCTTGTTTGATTGCTGCCAGTTTCAACTTTACATGGCCACGTGTGATCTACTGTCCTGCCCTGTCACTACTTTCACCCCTCCTCTTTTTCTTCCATCACTGTCACCTCCATCATTACACTTCCGATCACTAAGCTCCATAAATAACTCATTTATTCCCTTTAAGACTTCTCTGTGGATTTGTACAGGTATACTGTTTCCAAGTCCTCATTCACAGCATTTTCACAATATGGATTACGCTATTTCTACTGTTAGGAATTGAAGAAGGACTAGGAATTAGCCTGATCTAGTCACCTTACTGACTGAGAGAAAAAGACATATGAAGAAATTGATTCACTTCTATCTGAAACATCTATTTTAAGTTTAGATTAATTGACCCCAAGTAGTACCTATTCCTCTCCATATACTTATGTGGAGTGTTCAGAGTTCGAAACCACAAATGTCTAGATTTAGAGCATAGGACTGTTGAAATTATTGCTTGTTAAATTGCTGACCAACTTTATCCACTACTATACAAAGTCAGAGATCACCTTGTTATGAGTTGTAGTAAATATATTTGTGCTGGGTTAGCAATACAATTACTGTGCCATTTCAGCATAAAAGTCCCCTTTCTGTAACCATGGGATGATCTTTTTTGCTGTTAGATTTCTTTCTACAATCCACTCTCTGATTTTGACTCCCTGACCATAGATAAGCCAGAATTATGTGTTCTCGGGGCTGGGGCAACAACATGACTTCAGGTAGGTGGAAGACATAACCTGTCAGTAATATCTTTCATCCCCTGGGCTTACTCTGGACCTTTGATGTCTGGGCATCCATGATTTGTCAGAGCAGACTCTATATAGTTAACATCAGGCAAATTATTTTGCTATTTAGCACTGATAAATTGGAACAAGTTATAATGTGTGCTAATATTAATGTAATCTATTAAAATTATAGACAGTTCTGGTCAATTGGGTGACCAGGGATGAGGCCTGAAAGCTGGCTGAACTACCTGGTTCAAGGGTCACTGGCACAAAGTCCAGCTGGAGGTCAGTCACCAGCATTGTGTTCCAGGGCTCAGTAGCAATTCTGATACTGTTTAACATATTTATTAATGACCTGGAAGATGGGATCAAGTGCACTGCCAGCAGGTTTGCAAAGGACACAAAACTGGGAAGAGTGGGAAAACTGGTAAGATAGATAATGTACTTGTACTGCTATTCAGAGGGAGCTACACAGGCTGAAGAAATGGGCAACTGGGAACCTTATGAAGTTCTGCAAAAGAGAAGAGGAAAGTCCCACACCTGAGGAGATAAAATCTGCACCAATGTATGCTGTGGGCCCACAGACTGGAGAGCAGTTTTGCAGAATAGAACCTGGGGGTCCTGGTGGAAAACAGGCTGCCCATCAGCCACCAACATCAAGGGGCCAGCATGCAAAGAGCTGCATTAGAAGGAGGGCTGCCAGCAGACCAAGGGTGGTGAGTCTTCCTCTCCGCTCAGTGCTGGTGAGACACATGTGGAGTTATCTCAGTCCAGTTTGGGACTACCTAGTAGAAGAGAGATATGGACATACTGTGGACAATCTCGGGAAGGGCTACTGAGGTGATTAAGGGTCTGGAGCATCTACCATATGAGGAGAGGCTGAAAGCACTGAGACTGTGCAGCCTGAAGATGAGAAGGCTCAGGGGGATCTTGTCAATATGTGTAAATACATAATGCAAGGGAATGAAGAAGGCATAGCCAGACTTTTCTCCGAGGTACACAGTGACAAGGTAAGAGGCAATGACCGTAAATCAAAACACATGAAATTCCTTCTGGACACAAAGAAAACACTTGTTTTTACTGTGCCAGTGCTCAAGCACTGGCCCATGTTGCCCAGAGAGCTTGTATAGTCTCCATCTTTAGAGGTGTTGAAAACCTTTTTAGTCATGGTCCTGTGCAACCTGATCTTTGAATATGCTGGGGGTTGGATTACAAGATCTGAAGTGGTCTGTGTCAACCTCAACCGTTTTGTCATTCTGCAAAATTGCAATAGGATTTATTGAGTGTAATATCTCACTTGCCATGGAGGAATAGGCCATAAAGTTATCATGTGTTAGTGCTATTTGGACCTTTAATTTTTGTTGCAATTCAGATAATTGCAAAGTTCCCAAAGCAGTGGTGTTAGAGCAAGTGTCACAAATAACAGGATGGTTTATGCAACACTACTTGGAATGCTTTCAGTATTTTAGTTCTTTGATACTCAAGATATTAACATTGTTATTGATGCACATACTCCTTTGAAGTGGGGCTCATATCTTGTCTGCTGTTACAAGAGAAATGGACATATAAGATTTATAGGTTTTATTAAGGGCGTGGAAATAAATCTTTGAGTTGTGCATGTCTTATTCAGAACACGTTATTGTGGGGAGGTATAGGCCATAGTCTGAACAAAACTCTGTCAACTTTGTTTCTAGTGAAGCAGAATTGCACTTTTTACCAAGTTTGCTTATTAAGATCAGAATGCAAAAGTTGGCATCATAGCATATGCAAGTACAAGGCTGGTACTGTTAGCAAACAGCCTAGAAAAGAGAAAGCAGAGAGACATCATAGCGGTCTATAGCTTCCCTTTGAGAATGGAAGTAAGGAAGGAAGAAGAGACACTGATCTCTTCTTTCTCGTGACCAGTGACAGGACTGGAGGAAATGATGTGAAGCTATGCCAGGGGAGGTTTAGATTACATATCAGGAAAAGATTCTTCACCCAGGTGGTCGGACACTGAAACAGGCTTCCCAGGGAAGCAGTCACAGTCCCAAGCCTGAGTTCAAGAAGTATTTGGACAATTCTCTGAGGCACACAGTGTGATTTTTGCTGTTGTCCTGTGCCAGGTTCTTGTAGGTTCCTTCTAACTCAGGACATTCTATAATTCTATGATTCTCTGCAATGGCACAGGAGTTTTTTACTGGCATGCTGATCGGTATTTAAATGCCTAGGAACATATCTAAGAAATGGTTCTTGATCATAATCTTGAATTTATTATCCCCCAATGTATTTTGCATTTAATACATTGCTACAACAATGAAGAAAGAACTGCCCTTTCTGGGCCCTTTCTGGGCTAATACACATAGTCTTCTGCAAAATCATTTACATTGCTCATGACAGGCTTGATGTTTATGATTAATCATGACCAGAAAAAATATATGCTTAAGTGCAAGGTCACTTTGAAATCAGATCTATACATACTGCTAGTCTGTGATTTAATGCCTCTGGCCCTATGACCCTCACCTTCCCTCTTTATGCTCTCCAACTACTTGCATTGTTTCACAAATTAGATCCTGACTCCTTAACTGACTCTTTCTCTGTCCTTGGACAATGTCAGTGTTTGGCGCTACTGAGTACTATTATTCTGCAAATGAATAGAAATGAAAATATCAAATGAATATAGCCTACAATGTGCAGCTGAACAATTCAGATTCTGTCTGAGAGAGGGTTCATGAGCTTTGTCTTTGTTTATGTTCTTTGGGCCTAGCCCATAAATCTTTATGCATGTCTGAAGTGGTTTTAATTATGCAAGAATCAGGTTGTAGCACACAAAGTTATAAGTGATTTAAGAGGATTTGTTGTTAGCCAACAGTTTTATGTTATTTAAATGTGAAATGCAATTAAACTGAAGATGTACCTTTGAATCTTCTGTTCGCATGTTTTCTGATGGTGAGTAGTGAGACCAAAAGGGATTTCACCTTCTCATCCATCAAATTGATCTCTTTGCTAATTAATGAGAGTGTGAGAATCTATAGAGCTTGTGACTCATAAGGATGTTTCATCTATTGGTGTATATGAAAGCATTCACAGCACTAAAGCATCATTCCAGATGAACTTACATGAATGTTTGGCAGAAAATTTCCTCCTCAATAAACAGACCAAAACAGGAGTATTAAATCATATCTCCTCTTTAACACTCCTCTGCAGTCTTATACCTCATTGCATTTTAAAAACTTTATGTTGCTGGACCTGGTTGAGCACAGTACAGAGGCCAGATTCATCCTAAGTACCTTACATATACCTCACAATTAAGTCAGAAGGGTGTTGTCTTACACTCTGTCTTTGGGCAACAGGCAGAGGCAGGCACTCCTAGAAGACAATCCAGACCTCAGGTGTACTCAATCATACTCTGGTATGGCCTGTTCTCTTTTTATAATAGAAATCAGGGCTAGAGTGATGATGAAGTGCCTTCTTCAACTTTACATGGATGCCACAAGAGCTGCACAGTTAATAAGACTGTAGAGCTCATGTTTAGATCCTTTTAAAACCTCAGATTCTGTGTAGTTACAGATGTTGAGAACAGATGTACATTGTCCATCACTTAACCATGTTACTTGCAAGGGGGAACATGACATGCTGTCCTAATGGAGATAATGCATCGAAATGTGACAGTAGCTAGCCATGAATGAATGGGTCTCACAGCTGTTTGTACCTTTTAATGGTTTTTCCCAATTTCTAGTGCAAAACTGCTCCAGCTCAAGAAGTGGATATATATAAGAAAAAGAAAATACATGGTCCAAATTCTTGCTCGCAGCACTTTTTCATGATCTTTGATGATTTTAGCTCTCAGGTCTTTACTCTTGTTGATTTACCTTCTCCATATCTTTTACAGCTAGCTCTATTCTACCTTAACTGTATTCACCATCTACTTCAAATCTGTAGCCTAGACAAGCAGAATTCTGGCTATAGACCTGGGGCTTTCCACTTGGCAAATTTTATTCACTGTTTTCTGTTCTGAAAGGGTTTGGGGGTTTGTTTGTTTGCTTGTTTGTTTTAAACATCGAGTCAAATATTTAAGTTATATTGGTTGGGACATTTATTTATTTGTTTGTTTATTTATTAACAGAGAACTGTCTTTACTCCAAAATGCAGGAGGTCTGGGTAGGTATCCAGCAAGGCCCTCATATTTCTACCATCAGTTCTGCTTTTTTTTCTTTTTCAAAATGACTACAGGTTTTCAGTTATGATTTTAAACACCTCTTGATGGGAGAAAATATAAGTGCTCTAGTAGGTAAGAGCAGAGAGAGTTATATATTTGTTTGCTACTATATACTGCAAAAGTATCAGAGGCCAATATTCATCATACATGTAGGAACAAATTGGGTCATTTAGGATGTGTTTACACTCTTGGGTTCAGGTAAGTGCAAGAAACTTTGTTCATGCTCTGAGTTGCAAGTCAGAAAACCTGTGAACTCTGGTCTTCTGGTTGAATCTGTAAATCTTGCCTCTCCAAAGGACTAATTATAACAAGACTATATGGCTTCCAAAGTGTGGTTGAGGTAAGGAAAGTGACACATGGTCATGAGCATCTGACTGAGTAAAATCCTTAGGTACCACTAGTTATTTTTGTTGAGTTTTTGATACTATTCAGTACTTCTGTACATTTGATATGATAGCACAATTTATTAAATAGCTGTAGAGAAAAGAAAGAGAGAGAAAGAAAGAACGAAAGAAAGAAAGAAAGAAAGAAAGAAAGAAAGAAAGAAAGAAAGAAAGAAAGAAAGAAAGAAAACGAAAGGAAGAAAGAAAGAAAGAAAGAAAGAATTGAAAAGAATATTGACTGAATTTTTTGAGTTAGAAATAACTCCATGAAAATCTTTCACATAGACTACTGGAAACCTTCTAACATTCATCTCTGAAACAGCTGCTACTGGTTTAAGTAGTAGTCTGGTCTTTCACAGAAGTTTTTAAAAGCAATCAATTTATTTCATTTTCAAGTGTTTTAACAAAAATTACAGATCTAGTAAAAGAAGATGGTAGTTCCCAAAGAGCCTTTTAACACTGCTATTTTTTTCTGTTTACTAAGCAGGCAACCTGCATGCTTACACTAAGTTAAGTGTCTGTTGAGAAGGTCTAAATCTAAGTCGATTCTAACTATCCCCAAGCTTTATTTTTGGTGCCTTTTTAATCATGCTGACAATACATTACTAAGGCTTATAACTAAATAGCATGAACCAAAATCTGGTAAAAAGGTTGAAAATTCTAAGAAGACAGGCAAAACCTCATTGCAGTATTTCCTTAAAAATTCTGTATTGTTTGATAAAAAAAAGGAATAATTTATCTTTAGAACTATTTAAATAACAAAATTCTCCCTCTTACGTTCAGCTAAGATGTTACTTATGTTAAGCTGGAAGGTGCTGTTGGAGACTTAATTGAGTAGCTTATAAAAGCTTACACTAAAAGGAAATGAAAATCACATGTAATTATTCCTAAATATTCCTATTAATTACAGTATACCCATGAGTTCTAAATTCAGAGCTGTAAGATTTTTATTGTCTTGCAGTGGTCATGGAGGATTTGAATTTTTGTTTGAATTTCCATCTCACAAACCTCCTACAAAGGAAGGAGTTCAGTAGTACACAAGACTGGAATATATAGGCCAGTCAAATACAAGCACCTGCCTCAAACAATAATCTTCAGCAATATTTCAGAGGATTTCTAGTCACATTGTATGCTCCCATTTGGCATGAACAACCAAAAACTAGTGGCAGGTCATGGCTAAATAACTTGTGGACATGCTTGTCAATATGGTTCAGTTCAGAGAACTAATGACATAAGATTGATGCTAAGTGAGAGAGTCATTAGATCATATAGTCCCAACTGGGACTTCAGTTTTCAACTGTTGGTGTGTTTTCACTAGGAATAAAAATTTTTCAAAATATGTTGGATGATGAAATAAGTATATGAGAATGTACCAGCCAAGTTTTTTAAGTTAGTTCTTGGTCCATGTATTTTCTATATTAAACAATTTGATTTCAAGGTTGCTGCTAATCCACCAATTTACAACTAATTATCAAGTAGAGAAACTCAACAGAAAAATACACTGAGGAAGGCAGATTATGAAGAAAGAGTAAAAATAACAGAGTGGATACCACTGGCCAGAAACTCATTACTAGAGGATGCAATACCTGTCTACAAGCAACTGAATAGTGTAAACACTTAGGAGGCATAGGATTTGCTTTGAGAGGTCCAAGGGATCATAACTGGAAACAACTGAATGAAAATGAACTAAGAAAAATGCAGACTTTACATCAATGAAACTTCCTGTGAGGTCTATTAGTCCATAGTAATCTCCCTGAGGAAATATTGGAAGCCCAACATGTGAATAATTTAATACTATACTGGCTGAAGCACTCAAGAATAAACTGTAGGAAACAATCATGTACTGACTTATCAGAGCTTATAGATGGATAAACTACATGCCTAAATTGCATGGAGTTCTCATGAGCTTGAGGGTCAGGCTGCTCTGTGTATAACAGGACTGTGGTCTAGAAGACTACACTGCAACAAAAAGACTCTCTAGGTCTCTTTTCACTCTGCAACAAAAGACTCTCTAGGTCTCAAAATGTGTACACCTGTTGTTTTCCCTTTCAGTATAGTCCACAGAAGGAGAAATTTTATCCTTTTGGGATAAAGTTGTTGCTTCATTTTTTTCCTCAGGTTGCTTACAATGCTAGATTGGTGAAATTTATTCTGGTGTCAGGTTATTCATGTTATTGGCATATTATGTCATCAGTTATGTCAACAGTTCTACATCAGCTATGAGCAACTGATTCCCAAGAGTTCAGTAAAATCCAGGAAAAACACTATTTAAAAGACTTTTTAAAATATTTGATAACGTTCCAAGCTATGCCCCGTATTTGCCAAGGCAAAATTAACTATATTTTTAATATTGCCAACTCTATGATTGTACTGTGAAAGTTTCCATTTTGCATGTTTCTATAATGTGGGATTTATTTTTATCATTGTACTAAAAAGATGTAGAATAAATGTGATTTCCATTCATGTTTTCTGTAGGCAATACATATCTATAAAGTAATTTGAATAGCTAATGTCTAACAGCAACGATGCATTTGGACATGGTCTAACTTAAACTATAAGAACACTGATAAAATTTACTCCTAGTCAGGCTTATAGCAGAACTAAAAGTACAGTGTATTCAACTTAGAAATACAGTGTTCCAATAAAATCATATTGTAGTGTTGGAGAGTAACAGGATTTTTTGCCTACCACAGGGTTCTGCATTTTCTAGACTAACATGACCACTGAGGTTCAGTGTCTTCTGCTCCAGCAGTCCTGGGCTGAAAAGATGTGATTTTGTGTAAGCTTAGGGAACCGTGACTTCTGTGATGGGGAGGTCAGGCCTTGAAGAGAGCAAAAAATCCCAAGCAAACTGAAGAACTACAAAAGAACATTTGCAATTCTAGTTTTGAAAGACTTTTGGGAAGCAGTTTAATCACAATAAGAAGTATGTCTTCCCCATTGTTAAAGAAAGAGCTAAATATTGATTGCAGAGGGTACATCCAAAACCTCAGGTGCAATGTACTTCTTTGATATAGTATTATCTGTAAGGAGATTGACCTATATCTTTTTCAGATATCAAGGAAAATTCTGTCATTTTTGTGTGAGCTGTTTTGTCTGGGTGTACTTTGCAAATGGAAGTAACAGATTAGAGGAAAAATGGACAAAGTATTGTTTTCTAGCCTATGGCAAGAAATCTTCAGTTTCTTAGAGTCATAGACTTGCTCAGTGATATTCAACAGGTCTGCTTGTTCTGTTTGCTCTGTTTTCCCCATGTATTAAATAAAGTTGATAATTCAAGGAGTTGTGTTGTGGTTTAACCCCGGAGTGCAGCTCAGCCCCACACAGCCACTTGCTCAGTCCCCACCAATGGGATAGGGGAGAGAATCAGAATGGCAAAAGCATGAAAACTTGTGGGTTGAGATAAAGGCAGTTTAATAAGTAAAGCATAGATGTGCTCAGAAACAAAGTAAGGAATTCATTCACCACTTTGCATGGTCAGGTAGGTGTTTGTTTGTCTCCAGGAAAGCAGGGCTCCATCACATGTAACAGTGACTTGAGAAATGTCATAATTCCAAATGTTTTCTCTCTTCCTCCTTCTTCCATGCAGCTCTTATTGCTGAGCATGATGTCATATTGTGTGGAATATATCTATATGGTGATAATATTTTCATTACCCAGCTGTATCCCCTCCCAACTTCTTGTGCACCCCCAGCCTCCTTGCTGTCAGAGAAGGTTGAGAAACCAAAAGGTCCTTGAACCTTGAACAGTAAACACTGTTCAACAATAGTTAAAACTCCTAGGTTAACAACATTTGTATTGAATTTTCAACACAAGTTCAAAAAATAGCATGATATAGGCTTCTATGAAGAAAATGAACTCTATCCCAGTCAAAATAATACATTATTGTGTTAAATACAGTAAGAGTTGAGAAGTACACTGACATTACAGTAAGGGTAGGTATAGCAAGAGACAAAGGCTTTCTCATAGTCTGTGAGAATTACAGGAGCTAGTCCTTCCAGAAAATACTTTATAAAACTTATGATTCATTTTCTTAACCTTCTTCTTGTCCTACAAATTTATGATCATTTTCATTAGATTTTATTATTACCTTCAGTTGAGTTTGCAGCATGTTCAGATTATCCAGTAAACCACGAAAAAATTTCTCCAAGCAGGATGATTTATTTGTTTTATCGGAGCTTGGCAAAACCTGTAAATTTCAATATCCAGTACATTTCACCAAGTGCTTACAAATTTGGGAGTTCGATGATTTTTTCACCCATGTTGTTTAATTTTCTATTTTGAATGAGATGAACAAAACTTAAACTGCCTATGTTTTAAAACACTTTCTCTTTTTTACAGAAACATAACTGGGATTTATTTTTGTGGTAGATTAAAAAAAGTTTTAGAAACTGAGATAGGCATTTCTTTGCCCTAGTTTCCTAAGTGTTCTCTAATGGATACAGATCTACTTGTAAAACTCCTTCCTCATATAGAAAGAAAAGTCTATTTCTACAAGCAAGAGTTTGCAGGGTCAAGGCTTATAGTTGTAATAGAATACTCAGGCAGAACTAAATAACAAAGAATAAAGTGAAAAACACCAGTAAATTAAAATAAAGCTGGAATACACTCAATTAGCCAAATTACTATTGATATCTGTCATTATAAAGTACCCAGGGCTGTATAATTTTCTTCTAATCCCCTAAATGCACAACTAAGCAAGTGAGAGAACATATATTCCTACAACCCCCAGTGGAGACATTGAGATTATGCATGCTCTCACTAATTTAAAGAGGGACTTTCACACTGGGATACATTTTAAAAAGAGAACATTTAAATAAAAAGCAATTTAGTCTGCCTGTAATTGTGTTCCCCTTGCTGTTATTGCTAATTATTGAAGATATTTGTGCTTGAATGTGTGAACTCCTTCTTTCCTGTTTTTAGAAAATTTTAACAACTCTGTTTCTACTTTCACTCAATCCTGCTGAAATCACAGAGTCAGAGCCTTTCTTTCATGTTCTGTTTTATCAGTGTCAGCATGGTGGGGTGACCTTGTCTAGACATCAGTTGCCCACCTAATCCACTCTATCATTCCCCTCCTCAGCTGTACAGGGAAGAGATAATATAATGAAAGTGTAGTGGGTTGAGATAAGGACAAGGAGACATCACTCACCTGTTATCATCATGGACAAAACAGACTTGACTTGGGGCAAATTAATTTAATTTATTAGCAATCAAATCAGAGTAGGGTAATGAAAAATAAAACCAAACATTAAAACACCTTCTCCCACTCCTCCCTTTTTCCTGGCTTCACTTTCACTCCAAATTGTCTACTTCCTCCCCACAGTGGTGCAGGGAGATGGGGAGTGGTTGTTGTGATCAGTTCATCACAAGTTGTCTCTGTTGATACTTCCTCCTCAGAGAGGGGCGGAACCACACTCTTTCCCTGCTCTAATGTGGGATCCCTCCTGTGGGAGATGATCCTCCATGAACTTCTTCATTGTGACTCCTTCCCATAGGCTGCAGTCCTTCAGGAACAAGATGTTCCAGCATGGGTCTCAGATGGGGTTATAAGTCCTGCCAGAAAACCTGTTCCGTCATGAGCTCCTCTCTCCATGGGGCCACAGATCCTGCCAGGAGCCTGCTCCAGCACAGGCTTCCCATGAGGTCACAGCCTCCTTCAGCATCCACCTGCTCTAGAGTGGAGTCCTTCATGGACTGCAGGTGGAACTCTGCTCCACTGTGGGCCTCGAGGGGCTGCGGAGGGGCAGCCTATATCTCACTATGGTCTGCGTTGTAGGCTACAGGAGAATCTCAGCTCATGCCTCTGGAGCACTTCCTCCCCTTCCTTCCTCACTTACCTTGGGATCTGCAGGGCTGTTTTTTTCACATATTCTCACTTTTTTCTCTGCTTGCTCTTATACCTTCCCTGCCACCCCCATCCCCCGCCTTCTTAAGTCTGCTATTCCAGAGGTGCTAACACTGTTTCTGAAGTGATTGGCCTTGGTCAATGGCAGGTCTGTCTTGGAGACAGCTGACACTGGCTCTGTCAGACATGGGGGAAGCTTCTGGCAACTTCTCATAGAATCCGTGCCTGTAGCACCCTTGCTACCAAACCCTTTGCCACCCAAATACAGTACAGTCAGTCCAGAGGAAATGTAAGCACACTCCTGGAGGGAGTCACACAAATTTGTGACTAAATGCATGACTAAAATCTGAAACCAATCTAGAGCTAGCCATATTCAAACTAGAAATAAGATAAAAATTTAAATAATGAGGATGATGTGCTCCCAGAAGAAATTCTTCTGAGAATTAGTGGATCCTTTGTCTCTCTCTTTACTCCCATAAAAATACTGGATACTTTTTGGATCTTCATCTATTAACTCAAGCTACATATCAGTCACATACATACTATTGGGCTCAAAAGAGAGGTGAAGGGATTATTTTTAATATACAGGTAGCTAATTATCTATTGGCCATTTCTGGCATTAGAACGGCTAGTATAAACTTTGGTCTTACTGTAGTGGAATTGAAAAGTGATGATAAGTGTATTAAAAATTATTAAACTTGGAAACATTTATCCTTACTTCATTTTATAATTTGGGTTTAATAAAAACTACTGTCCCTTTTTTCCCAATGGACCGGAATAGCAGAAGGAAAGACGTTGTCATGAATGTAACCCTGTCATAAGATGATAGTTTTGTTAACATTCTCACCCAGACCATAGACATGTTTGCTTTAGTCATTTTATATAATGTGAGGGTATGAATTTTGAACATGGTGGACAACTGGTGACTTCTCAGCAGTTCAACAAATATTCTCATTCTATGGATTCATTACATAACTATCAATAGAGAGGTCTTGCCTCAAAGCTTCTGAGAGAATCAAAGTCCTAGCTGTGGGAGGGTGTGGGGTCCTTAGAGTTATCAGGACAAAATTACCAGGCTATACCTGTCCCCTGACACATGCTGGCCTAGTGATAGAAGACTTTGTAATTCTTTGATGTAAGGAACTCACAGAGTTCCCTTACTACTATTCCGAAAAGTGGTATAGATATTATATTTTTCCAGCCACATGAGGGTTTTCAAATGTGGTTAATAGGATCAGAGAGCCTGGACATCATCCAAATTAATATTTCTGAAGGCTGAATTTCAGAAAGCATATTTGTAATAAAATATCCCAAATATTTCCTAATTGAGTTACCAGATTTAGCAATATGCTAGTGTGCTTTTGAAAACACTTTCTGCTTTGCAGGCAATTATGTGGCCCTTTAATAAATTTCATTGTTTATACTGATATATTATACATATATGCTACACATCTGAATGCATTCTCAACAGATTTTTGCTAATAAAAATAATTTATTAACACCCCATTTAAGTAAAGATACCTCATCTGTCTTTAGTTTTCTGCTACATTATCCTCAGATCTGGCCCTTAGATTATTTCTTAATACTGCAGCTATTTTATGCTTTTTATTATGTGGCTTAATAACTACATGAACCAGGGAAATAAACAAGAATTGGGGAACGTGAAATGAAAAAAATTATGTAGTAGTAGATTTGAAAAGGTCTGAAACCATTGGGTTTAGTACAAATCAAGGACAAACTGTATAATTCCTTGCTATCTTAGGATGGGGAAACTAGATATGTTAGATATAGATACATTTAGATCATAATTTTCTGGCACTGAGGATAACTGGCAAGGGACAGCTAGTATTTGCACTAAACTCTTGTAGCCTCCAAGACAGAGTAACTGCATCCAACCTGTCTATTAGGAATGGTCCTAGCTTGTAATTAACTCCCAAATTGTGCCTAGGAATTATTTGAAAGAGCTCTAATTGGTACAAGCCAAAACTGTGCTAGCAACTGTTATAACAGCTTAGCAGATGATTTAGTTCAAGTTTGGGAATATTTCCTGGCTGTATAATTTCATACCACTGACATAGCCTACAGATGCTAAAACCATAAATAGTTAAAAAAATGATTCAATAAATAGTAAAAAATTCAAAGGTACATATAAAGTAAGGAGTACATGTTATCTACAAACTCAAGAAGGAATTATCTTTAATTCACAAAGAGTCAAAGACTAGAAGAGTATCACTGTATTCTTACTTTAGTCTTACATTTGTCCCCGGGGATCTTTTCATGCATGTATTAGGGTGCCCTAGAAAAGGTAAATCTTTGGAGTTCTGTTTGGCAAGTGTAGATGCAGATGCAAATAGTGGCTGAACTGAAGGTGGTTTCAAGAAAGGGGAATTTCTCAATATCAGGGCACGTGTTAGGTAAGAGGACAGCACAGAGTTTAACTTTGAAAAAAGCAATCTATCCTAGACTCTTGGGAAATTCTGCTTGTTGCTGATTTATTGCATGCAGCACATAAGATTGTAAAGCCAGGAAGATGTTACCACAAAATGCTGGTAAAATGAATTGTACCTATGTCATAGGAACAGAGCAGGAGACAAGATGTAGTAGGTGGTGTAGGAGAGGGAATTAAAGGTTCATGGCAAATCTATGCCTGGAGCTCTAGGAAAGCAATTATAAAGGTGAGCTGATCACTTCTTATTACAGATGAACTACTATACCACATAACCTTGCCACTCTAATACTTTAAGAAGCAGCTGTATGGAAAATATGAGATAACAAGAATATCTGGTGACTAAAGATATACAAAATACATCTTGTTTTTCAAAATACTGACATTTAACACTCTGTCAGTCCTTTGAAAATGTGAGGACTTTGGAAAGTGCTCACTTGGAAAGTCCCTCTGACTGTATACTCACATGTATATGTATGTGTGTATATGTATGTGTATTTCTGTATATGGCTATATATCTGTCTCTCTCTATACAAAATGTGCAGCCAAAAGCAAAACACTCAGTTGATGCAATACAATATTATGCGATGAAAAGATGGGATATTGTGCATTCCTCAGGATTGCAAAGACAGCTCCAGGAAGCATTGTTAAACAAAACAGTTAACATCCATACCTTTTAGGTAAATGCCACATTTTTTCACGTTAGATATGTATTTTCTTTCAGATAGAGTACTGCTTATTTTCATACTTTTGTTCTCTTCTGTGTTTAGTCATTTAGTTTTATGATGAAAGTATCCTTGTTTTTCAGCCACAACGTCTGTATTTTTCTGTCAAAAAGAAAGTTCATGTAACAAAAACCTCTTACTGAGCAACCAAAACTGTAAATGAGTCCCTGCCACAAACTTTATTCCCCTTTGCCACTGCAGTACACTCCCAAACTAAGTACAGCTCCACTAACCTAAACTCTGTACACTGGTGACCAAAACTAATCTCTCTCAAAAAAAAAAAACCATGTCACTTTATGATTATTGTAATTTCAAAGTTATCCTCATTAGCTTCCTTGGTAAACAGGTAATGTATTCAGTGCTGATACAATGGAGAAGAGCAGTAACACTCAGCAGAAGCAGACTTGACAAGTACAGATGTTTTGCAAATTTCACATTTGTACCTTGTGTTATGTCCTACATATCCCATCACATCTATAGGTGCCGTACCATACCAAATTTAAATTTGCAGTTTCAGTTGTATGTCCCTTTTCAACAATGACTCTAAATTATGGGCTGTGTTTACCTTTACTTTTTAAACTGACAGGTATGAACAGATAGCTGTTCTGTATGAACAGAACTTTTTAGAAAGGGGAGTATGAGCACCAGTTGTTGGTCAGGGTCTGGCAGGTGTCACAGGTGTGACTAACCAACCAGAGGAAAAAAAATCCTTTGCTTTTAGTCTTCATCCCAACTGCATGATTTTGGATGTTGCAAGAATGAACCTGTAGCCATTTGCTAGAGGGAACACTGCACATTTGATAAATCTGAGATAACACCATTACAATCAACTGAAATTTGAGATCTGCTGAACACTTGAAACTGTAATTTCCAAATATCTTTCTTTTCTTTAATTGAGATTTGTTCTGCTGACAGATGAATGCACCCTCAGCTGAATTTGAATAGGGCTATTGCAATAATCAGTGATTCTACTCGAATGAAAAAAAACATGCAGCCTGGCTCTCTGCATGGTTATGTCTAAGAATGTTTCTCAGACAGACCTGACTCCTATTTTTCCTAATTAAAAGTGGTAATAACTGTTTTATTGGATCTAAATTACACTTTTATATGACAAACTTAATTTAAAGTGTGACCTATCAACTTAATGACATTTTGAGGCTAGGCACAACTATACATAAATTAGAAGAGTGTGAGATGCTTTGCAATAAAGAGGTAAAGTGAAGAGGGAAAAAAGCCCCAAAATACAAATGGAGGATAAAAGCACATCAGAACATTGTAGCTAATGAGGTTTGCAGCTTGGAATGGAATCAGAGCTAACCCTGTAGAATATTGATTACCAAGCTAATGGCTAAAATAAAAAATACGGAAGTTTGAAATTTGTGATAGGTCTGATTTGATCTCCGTAATATAATTGCAGGAAGTTCTAGAATTGAATCTTCAAAGAATTAAAAGCTTCCCTAAGCTTTTTGATTTCTATCAAGAAAGGTATCTTCATTTTTCACATGCTATTCATCCATAAATCTTTTAGCACTTCTAAACAGGCCATTAAGCACTCTTATCCACATTGTCCAGATGGGGGAGCTACTAAGATTGTACTACAAAACAGAAATATTTAGAGTGACATCTAAGAACCTGAAAATGTTACATCCCATGAGGGATAGAGATACTTTTCAGGGAGTAGTACCCATCACAACTTCTCAGGAGAAGAGGAAAAGAACACTGTCTGCCTTTAAGTGTTAAATCTGTGATAAGGATTCTGCTACAGTTAAAATATTCCTGATAGCACAGAGCTCCTCTACAGATGAAATGAAAACATGGGGTACCAAATGTTTGGGGAATTTGTTGGGAAAAATTATGTTGCAGCTATGTCAAACTTGTAGGTTGAGTTTTTTACAGAAACTGCAAAATCATTAGAAGTAGTCATGGAAACATTTCAATACATTCTCCATTTCAAAGCTATTTTGGGGGAAAAATGTTGAAAATTATCCCACTGTGACATTTTAATGTCTTTTTTAAATTTAAAGGATTTTTTTTTCATTTTCTTCTGCAAAATATAGCTTCATGCAAGATTAAAAACATATAGGAATTTAGAAATTATCTGAATTAATTTCTCAAGTACTTCAGCTGAAATTATGGGTATGATTGGATTCAGTTTATTAAAAGATTTTATATTTTGATTTTTGATGGGAAGAGAAAAATGCTTACATTTCTAAATCACTGAGAGGCAACAGCCAATGTCAAATTGTAAGGCTGGGTTGACATGATAGTAGGTTATTGAACTGTTGTGTTTCAGCAAATAAACTTCTGTTGCAAGACCTGTGGCCTCTGGCTGTGCATGTACTATCACTCCTTTTACTTGTAGTGATCCCAACAAACAAATTGTTCATTGCCTTTGTCATAAACAATTGGACTTCGTTTGTCCAAAAGGTGCCTTTGGAAGTATAGAGACACATCTTGAGAAGCACTGGAAGAGAGCTTGTTATTAGAGGAGGTTGTTATTTCTCCAGAAGAGAAGAGAGGTTGTTATTTCTCCAGAAGTTATTTTTTTCAGCTATGCATTGATACAGTGATATGGCTAGTGAATCTCTGAAGATTTTCACAGAAATTTAGAATCACTGATGTTGGAAGGCACCTTGGGAAATGGACTAGTCCAATCTTTCAGCTCAGGCAAGGTCACCTAGAGCAGGCTGCACAGGACCACTTCCAGTAGGGTTTGAAATGTCTCCAAGGACACTCCACAACCTCTCTGTGCCAATGCTCAGTCGCTCTCACTGAAAAAGGGCTTTTCTTCTGTTCTAATGGAATGTTTTTGCTTGTGCTCATTGACTCTTGTCCTGAAGCTATGGCCTTTTAGTGGCCTTTTAACAGTACAGATTGATGCAATGTATATATCTCCCTGGAAAGACTAAACTGTCAATTGTTGCTGTCAGTGACTAAGTTTACCATATTCTTCTGGTAGGTTGAAACTGTACAGTCACAAACAGTAGCTGAGGGAAAGTATTCTGGAAAGTATTGACAAAAGACCAGAGCAAAGTTTCATACCACCAAATTGTTACCATGAATTTTTGAGCCTATGTATGAAGGATTTGTGAATTCAGACAAGCAAAAGAATTGTGTTCCTGTTATGATCTGGGAATAGTAATTAAGTTATTTGGAAAAAGAAAGGGAACTTGTCACTTAAGTGACACAGGAAGCTTTGCAAAAGTTGTTTCTTACAGGCCTTGATTTTTTTTTCCCCTTAGTCAAAACATGTGTTCTCAATCAATTACTATACAAATAATAAGAAAAAAAGAGAAAATACATGGTGTGTTTCTGGTGCACACTGTAGACTTTCATTTAGAATATATTTTTCCAAAACTTGGAATATATATTTTGTTGCTCTCTTTAGCTTGGGATGCACGTAACCAGACATATTGCCATTCAATGAATACACATGGAATAATCTCCCAGAAGAAGATATACTTATTTCTTTCCTCTCAGTATTACCACACGTTGAACTCCTGGTAACAAACTGAGCTTACCTGGAGGGTAGAGTTACAAACTCTGGAATCAGTGGTTATTTTCTATGAATGAAACTCCAAAAACTCCAATAACTGTGGCAACCTCACCACTCAGTCCACACACATGGCCTGAAATATGTCACCATGAGCTCTGTTTTCACCTGTCTTGAACAAGTCCCTCATGGAAACATCACCCAAGTCATGTTTTCTAAGTTCGTTTCCCAAGCTCTGCCCCCCTTTTAATAACAACAGTATGTACCAGACATCTTGGATTGACCTAGGAGGAAATCAAGATATTTAATACTCTTGCGTTATTATTACTATTACCGAAATTCAACATGAGAAAAAAGTCATTAGAAGAATTCAAAGGGTTTGAGAAGTAAAAGAAATGTGACTTCACAAGAGAATCAGAATGGGTAATTCTATGATTATGGTAATCATAAATCTTGCTTGTAGCAAGTGTGGCTAGAGCCTTTCCAAATCTCTGTTCGCAAAGCCAAGCCATGATGATAATGAGAATTACAGCATCATTTAGTTTGGAAAGGACCAACAGAATTTTTCCAGACTCACCCTTGGTTCAAAGCAGCCCCAAAGATTCCAAGCAACTAGACTTGCTTTTTCAGGGCACTTTCTGGTTGAATTTTTTTGTGTCTGAGCAAAATGTTCCTAACAGCATTTTGAGGCAGCTTGTTCCAGTGTTTGATTGCCCTCACAGTGATGTTTATTTCCCACTTATATCCACTCCTTGAGTTTCAAATGATCAAAATGAATAAACTGGTGTGTGTATTTGTATGGTGCATGTGTGTGTGTACTCAAAGGAGTAGTAAATTATAACTAATATTAATTTCTTATTCTGTCTGCTCTCAGACGAGAGCATAATGATAGCCAATATAGCAAAACTGTAATGTTTCATACTTACCTTGCATAAGGCAATTGCTTTTATAAAATGACAGCTGAAATTCCATTAAAAAGCTGGTTATATATTAAGATTGGAGATCAATATTCAGGTGGTACATTTGACCTTCATTCTGAGAAACTATGTGAGTGCAATTTAAGGGTTTCTTTCACAAACTTGAAAATTACTTTCTTCTGAAGTTTCATTCATTTAAAATTGGTGGAAATGAAGTGAAACTTCACACAAATCAAGATCACTGTGGCTGTTCATGTTGTCTTCTTTGGTGGTGTCCTTCTTTGTAAATAGATAACATACAGACTGAATACAGACAAAGATTAAACAGCTATATGATGATATTAAAAACTTCTTCCAATATTCTCCTCAGAGAAATAAATACACACTGAAAGATGAAGATGGCTTCTAAAGTGCTCTTCAGCCCTCTACTCTAAGGGAAAAAACCCTCCAAAAAACAAATAAAATCCCCAAAACCCACAAAAAACATATGTGAATGTAAGTTATTGCAACATGATAGAGGAAAAGTCTTTTAATTTCACAGTGGCATTTGAAATACCTTGTCATAAGCATGCAGTGAAGTTAAGACTTGCTTCATGTATTGCAGGTTAATTTTTTAAAAATTTGTTAAACCATATTTCACTTGAAAGTTTTTTCCTCTACCATGACCAGCATGACCGAGCTAGAGACATGGCACACCCCCTACTGAAATACTTGAACGTGATGATCACATAGAACATCGACAGTTATTTTAATGTGCTTTTTAATTTCCACAAAGAAGTAAAGTATTAAATCCAAGAATTGCAATGTGTGGAGAAAGAAAACATTTGAATGTGCAAGGCACAAATAGGAAACTTTTAGCATATCTCATTTTCTTGGTTCTTATTTATTTATTTATTTATGTATTGCTTTCACTTGATTAGTTAAGAGTTTTATGCTTGCCATAACTCATCTGTAATATTTAATTGATTCCTCCAGTTGTCTCTTACTGCTGTGGGCATTCTAATCAATTAAGGATCTCCACTGAACTGTGGCCTTCTTTTTTCCCTCCTCCACCTTTCATCCATTAAGCCTCTTGAGCGTGACTGCATGCCTACTTGTGTTTACATTTGGATGTGCTTGTTTTTCCTTTGAACTTAAATTAGGTTCTTTCATTTCCTTTATCTTAACATTGTTTATCTCCACCTGAATTTCCTCAAGATCCGGTATTCTGTGGGGCTTGCTTTAATTTTCCAGTGAACCAAAAAGCTCCTTCCCTGGCATCCAACAGCATAAACAGTATTTCGGCAGTGTTTATCAGGCAATCTTGTGATATTATTGTATCAATATAACTATAATTATTCAGTGTCATAACCAATGTTATCATCAGGAAGCAAGCACCTAAATAAACCTCTAAGATCCCATAAAGCCTTTCAGCATATTTAATTCCTTCTACATCTCTAAAATTCAACTGGATTGCTAAACTTCACAGGTTTTGTTCCTTGCTTGCAGACTGCTGTTTCTCTTCCTCATTCTGTATATTTGAGAAACTAGCTTTTGATTTAATCTCTGTGTACTCAAGACCTGCAAATTTCCAAATGTTAATGCTGTTACTGCTGGATTATTGTTTTCCTTGACATCTGGCACACTGAATATTTAAACTTGAGGAGTCAAATTCCCAGACATGCCTAAGCTCTGGCACCCATTTTGAAAAATATTGCACTTCAATTACTATGAACCAGAATATGTTTCTTTAATATGGTTGTCTTTTTA
Source organism: Pachyramphus minor (assembly GCA_013397135.1). Taxonomy (NCBI): domain Eukaryota; kingdom Metazoa; phylum Chordata; class Aves; order Passeriformes; family Tyrannidae; genus Pachyramphus; species Pachyramphus minor. The sequence goes on along the minus strand of VYXB01005118.1, from coordinate 202,992 downwards.
TAATCAAGGAAAAGAAACATTCTTCGAGAATTAAGTAATTTGATGTTCTGCTGTGAGATAATACAGTTTGTCTACCATAAATTTTCTCTGGCCGTAATCTTAGTATTTTTGCTTTCACTAAGGCAACAGATGTTGTAATTTTTAAGTATATGTACCATGTACTAAGGGAAAGTTTGCTTTACTTTTTACAGAGAGAACACAGAGCACATACCAGAAAGCACATTACAGTCTTCAGAAAAAAAAAATAGGCTCATACTGTTTCCTTCCTCCTTTAACACCTGGACTCACAGAAGAGGCTCAGCTTCTGGAAACACAAGGGCTTCCTAAAGGTCCTGATCTAGCAACATTTTTTGTCTTACATATTCTTCTATATTTTAATCTTGCACACCTGTATTCAGGAAGTTTCCAGGATGAAAGTATCTGAGGGGACTTAACAAGTTAACTTGGACTGGAACTTACATTAGATCAAAGTCACCATTGCTACATATATATTAATTTTCTCTTCTTAACATCCCTGGGAAAAACTTTAAAAAGTATTGTAATACCAACCTGCTGGCTCAGGGATTTTTTTTTTCTCTTCTAGAGATGACATTAAAATCCTTTCCCCAGGGATTTTTACACCTGTTAGCAATAAGAAAATTTATCTGATGCTTTTTTCTTCCTTTTGCTTTATAATTGATAAACTGGTAAGCAATGATTCTTTTCTTCTTTTCCTCTGTGTTATTTTTCCTCCTGGTGTTTTTCTGATAATGTTACAGAAAACTCATGGGAGACAAGAAAAGACTTAAATTATTTGACTGGAAAATTTTCTACCTTTTTATAATTTTAGCATCTCACGGAAACCATTTATTTTACTTTTATGGAAGACAGCACAACACTCACTATATTGGGATACTTTTCAGTTAAGTACGCATGCCATTAATCAAATGAAGATTAAATTTGCTTTGCAAGACTAGATAAAATGCTCATTTAGAATTTAGGCATTTATAAAGTAGTTGTTTTCTTTCAAATATACCCAGTTGCAGAATCCAAGCTCTCTGCACATATTCAGACAACTGAGAACAGATTTTGGCTGTGCATGGCTTCAGTGGGCAGATATGGTATTCATGGTTGTGGACAATTTCAGACCTTCTCTATTTCTAGAGACTGAGGATAATGAAAGAGACCTTATGACAGCTGTATATTTCCTGAGATTCTTCCTACATGAAAGCAGTGTGTCAGTGTTTGGTATGAACTAGCTTTTGGAATATTTTGCTGCCAACTCAGTCCTGATACAACACAATATCTAGACTCATGTTTCTTTAATTTTTGAATACTTGCTCTGTCTTTTGAATGTCTTCAGAAGCGCCAGAACAAAGCAGTCAGTCATACATACAGCACATGCATATACCCATACAGCTAGGATTTAGGTGTACTCACCTGCTGATTTTAAGCCAGGATCAAAAACCAAAAGCAAACCTTAAAAAAACTCAGGGCAGTTGAACATTTTAACACTTTCTCTCTAGAAACAAGACAGAGAAAAGGCATTCTTTCTTTAGATACCTGTCACATATTTTTAAAGGAAAGAACTGCTTATGTTAAGTTAGCCAGCCACTGGTAAACTAGCCATCCAGAATAATTGCATAGGCAATGGACAGATCATCATTTCCAAGAGTACTGCATACCCAGCCTAAGTTATGGCAGGACTAATTGTCCCATGTCCCTTCCACTAACATTAGAATAAATCTTGAAAATTAACTTGGGCTTGATGCTCAACTTTTAGGCAGACAAATTTATATGAGATGAATCCTGCTGTTAGACATTATTTCAAGTTGAAGCCAACTGCAGGTATGCTATGTGTAATTCCAGACTGTCCTTTAAATGGCCTTCATGCATGGAGCATTCTATGCCTATGGAAAAAAAATTAATCAATCATCTGGCCAAAAAGATCTGTTAAGATGATAGAGTCACCCCAGATTGTTTTGCTCTACATTAGCAAATTAAGCTTCCCTGTTCCTCACTGTCTTTTGGAAAACAGCAAACTCAGGAAATCTTAGACCTAAATCAGAAAATAGGAAGCCATGAAAAGCCTGCTTAAACCAAGCATAGCAACTATGGCAAATTAAAAAATTATAGATTTATTGAATTATGTGTCAGACATAATGTGCACATCCAACAGGACTAAGACATGAGTTTTACTGCATATGTGATGTGCCATTAGTCAATGTAGTCATCCCAGGGGAAAAAAACAAACCATCACAGTAACAGAATGGTACATACAATAATACAGAGGTCAGAGAATTGTAATTTTACTAGTCATCAACAATCCTACAGTTACACAAGTAAAAACATTGACAGGTTTTGTGTTAAATTTAGGGTTCTCTTGAATAAGGAATACAGCTGGCCATATTTTATCTTAGCGTGACATAAACCTCAAGCCTGCCTTTGCAAAGCCACTAGAGTGTGAGATCTGAAAATGGGCAAGCAATAGAATATGTTTTCAGTGTTCAGGATTAAATACCAAAAAGTAAAAAAAAAATTGCTTCAATTATGAAAAAAATATAATTCAATTAAAATAATTTTTTTAGATTTTTTTTCCTAGTATGAGTAAGACATGTTTCAGTCGTGTTCATTTACCCAGAAATTCATATATAAACATAAGGGGGAAAAGGCAATGGGATTGACAAGATTGAATGGCTATCCAGGAAATGAAATCTAGGGCTTTAAATCCAAAATAGGTGCTTGGCCTCACAAGACAGAAGAGTGAGAGTTGAGAAGTTTGTTGTAGGAGTTCAGAGCTTACTGAAGTGTACTGTAAAAATTAAGTACTTGTTAGTCAACACTTTTTTGAGTCTAAACAGGGGGCTGGTTGACGCAGTTAAGGTGACTATACAGTAAAACATAAGAGTTCTCTGACACATGGTCTGGAGTCTTTGTTCAGTCTGATGAGAATTTATGCCCCTTCCCAGTGGGTTGTGACACCCATCACTGTGGGTGTGGCAGCAATGTTGGGCCCTTGCTGTGATCCCTTGGCGTGCCTTTTTCCAGACCCAGTGTCTCTGTGGTTGTCAGTAGAATTCTTAAGATGTAGAGAAATACTGTCTCTGGAGTGTGCTTGCTGATGTGGCAGATGGTCTTTATTACTCCTATATATCTGTTCTGTTAATGGCACTGTAATTCTTTAATATCTCCATCTATCTAACCTTCCCTTCCAATTAAACATTGGTGACACAGTTTTATATTCTCTAAAGCAGCATAAATTAGCATCAACCATGGACACAACAGAGTCTAATTGCACTAATTGCAATCTGATGACTGACTTGGAGATACCTACTGAAGTTTTAAGATTGGAGAGCTCCTGTGAATGTTATTCTGATATGAAGAACTTCTTAAGTCAAAAAGTTTCGTGTATCTTAAAACTTTCCATATAGGTAGGTAAAAGAAATAGTGTAACATTATTTTAACACAAATCTATTGCTCAAATTTTACCCGAATTCAGATGCTGGTGGACATACTCAGAAGCTCAATAAACACTCATGTATGGAAAAACTCTCTTTGTATGCTACAGAAGCTAAAACACACTTCATGAGCATCAAGCAGGTCCTGAACCCATAGTATATTTAAGTTATTGCAAGAATCTTTAACCTTCAGGGAGCTTAGGTCACAGTTGCGATGATCATTTTAAGTCACTACACAGAATCCCATAGTTTCACGTCCAAGCGTTTCCCATCAGTACAGGCTACATTTCATAGACTCATATAATGGTTTGGGTTAGAAAGAACCTTTACAAGCAGTAAAGCAGAGACTCTCAAGGGGGGACATCTTCAACTTGAGCAGGTTGCTCAGAATCCTGTCCAACTTGACCTTGAATGTTTCCAGGGATGGGGCATGTAGAACCTCTCTGGGTGTTTCGGGCAACCTGGTCAAGTGTTTTCCCGCCCTCATTGTAACCATTTTTTCCACATATCTAGTCTGAATCTACTGTCTTTCTGTTTAAAATTACAACTCCTTGTCCTATCACTACAGGACCTACTTTGCAGAGGATGAGTTAGAGAGGGCACTGTGATTTGAATTAAATTAACTTAATTAACTCAAATGGTAATGAACTGTAGTAATTTTATTACATTGATAGCTCTTTAGCTGTATTTAAATGTCATATTTTCACAAAGTTTAATCATGTCTTTCTACTTTCCAGAAAAAACCCACAGAATTTAAGACTGTTATCCTCCTTTCCTCAAATGAGAAAACTGCAAAGAAGTGGACATTTTTATTGTTGCCTAATGTGGAGTGCTTCTGTTCTTGGCAGCCTTTGAAGTGAGCATTTAAAATCAGACTACACTTTCAAAAGACTTAAGCTGAAAAGTACTGGATGCGAAGCCAAATCTAGGACTCAATTGCACTATTGTCTCTCTTGTGCCTCATCCATCAGATGATACTATTAGTGCTACCTGAGCATGATGGTATCTCTGTCTCACAGCATTACTGGCATTATAGATCACTGAGAGATGCTGGATACCTGCCCTGTAGTTTGCCCTGCTTTAGGCTTCTGCCTAAGCTTTCAAGATAGTGTGTTACTGAGGACAGGATACTTGTCTAGAAGGAATTTTTATCTTACTGAGGACATTATGTTCTCAGCTGTACTGCTCAGAGTAAACTGATGTGTAGGAGGTGAATTTCTTGTTCACTTTTTGCATATTTGCTTTCTTTGACCACAAATTTCTTGTGAAAATTAATATTCCTTCTGGACTATTTGGAAAACTTTTATGCAAACAAATTACAAATACAACAATAGGTGCATAATTCTGTCACTGATAGTGTTCAATTAAATAGTTTTAAGCTCTATCAAATAAGCAAGCAAGGACAGTTCCCTGCTTTTAAATAAGTAAACATCTGATGTTCTAAATGACAATGTGCCCTCAATTCATATATTGAAGGGATGACAGCATAACTCTAGATATAAACCACATAATGTATTTTCAGACAAGGAAAATAACTGACCTGCTAATATATGCAGTATCCTTTGGATGAATCTCTAAACTATTGAGAAAGAAAACAACATCTTTTTTTGCTGACAGAAAAAAAATAATTTCAAAGCCTTACATCAGTTTCTATGTATGCTTACATATCCCTCGTTTATATTCATAAAGTGTTAGTGTTCACAACCTTCTTTCCTTTATACTGTTCAAGTTTTCTTAGTGTAACTCCATGCGATACTTTAAAATAAGTATCTTTTGCTCATAGCTGCCAGCAAAGCAGTAAGAATGATCAGTTTCTTTTTTGATTTTCTGATTCTTTCTTCAAATATTAAATGTTAAAATTCACCAGTTAGAATGTTTATGGTAAAAAATTCGGTCTGTCTGGGTGGTATATGAGTTAGCTGTTTCACTAACATTAACATTTCTAACAAATGACAGGTCAAAGTCTTAGATTTCAAAGTATTTATGCAAAGTGTCAATCATTTACTCTTTACCAGTTGAAATACACAGACATCTAGGCACATCTTTAAGGGATGCCCCAGACTTTTCTTAAAACATTTTTTTTTTATAAAACATTTTTATCTCATATCTTGGGTCTTAATGATTGAAACTCAAAAAGAGGTATAAACCAACATATTTGAAGAGAAGATCAGAACAATTATACTGGTTTTGTTGCTATTACTCACCATGTCCTAAATTTATAATGCAATTTGACTCTTTTCTCCTCTGTCCTATTTAAATGAACAGAATTTCCTTGATTTTTCTGCAGAGTCACCTTAGCCTTTTAAGTTCAAAATAAAGAACATCATTAAAGAACTAACAGAAGCAGCAGCATAAGGAGGGTCATGGCAAGCTATTAATTTAGTAGCATATTACAGAAAACAAACAATAAATAAGAAGGATGAAACAAATTTTATGGGTAGTATTTAAGATAGTATTAGGAAGTAACTTTTTTTTTTTAGCAATATCTATGACTGGCTCAAATAGTCAAATTCTGTTTATCTTTTTAAGTGTTGCTTTTTTTTGATGGCATGTCCGTTTGAAGTGTGAAATGCATAACAAAGGATCCCTTTTAAAGAATTCTGGAATCATAGAATTGTTTATGTTGGAAAAGACTTCTAAGATAATTGAGTCCAGCTATTAACCAAAGGCAGCTCTTCGACATGTTTCATTGCAGAAACTAATGGTTTCCTGAATATCTTTGTCTTTGAAAGAGATTTTTCTGGAAAAATTTATTTCCTCAAGTATTTAATTTGCAAGTAGCACAAAAGGCAAACGTGCTTATTTTCAATTTATCACTCCTTTTAACAAGTATTTATATTGTGTCTTATGATTACTGAACCATCTGAACAGAAAGGTTTTCAAAAGTCTACTTTTAGTAAAAAAATAATTCAGAAGTCTTCACCCCATTACATAAGTTTGTGATGAATTTATACCTCTTGGTACAATATTTTCCCAAGACACCTGCAACTGCTTGACATCAATATATTTTGTTCATGTTTAACAGGAGAGATCAATGAGCAAAAACCCAACATAATAACTGTGGGTAGCAGTTTTCTGGAGTGTTTAGAGTTTACCATACTTTGTTTCCACTGAAAGCACTGGAACTTACAAACCCACAAATTTACTGGAACTGATATTGTAATCTCTAGAAAATACTGGGCCAATGAAGATTCAGATCACTTAAGATTCTGATGCACTTTATGAAAGTTTCCATTGTAGTTTCAGTTGACATGGGAAGGAACTAAAACATATTTCAAGATTACACTGAGGCTCCAGAAGTTTCAAAACAAAAATGTTTCTCATTTAGTCCTGTATGTCTTTAAGTACTTGCATTAAATTCTACATGGTTAGCATTTATGACATTTCTCCATTGTGCCTTTATGTATTTACTTTTGTGAAGTTCTTATTTCTGGCCAAGAATTTAGAATTAACTTTCTCATCAAGTGTCCTGAACAGTAGCCAGGATTTAATATTACAAACTGACATTATTGTGTACCATTACATAATATTTTGAACCTACTTGGAGCAAGGCAAATCTCTTCCTCCTTTGCGTTCACACCCTTCATTTAGTGCCTTTATGGAAATTCAGGTCTTCCTAGAATCATTCTAGTGTTGCTCTTGTTGGACAATGATGTTCACAAGGAATGCTATTTATGTCAGTATTTCTGACAAAGTCTGAGACAGCTTCTTGCTGTAAAGTTGTATAGAATGGAGAAGGTAGAATTTGGCCTACAGACTGTAGTGATTACAAAGCACCCTAACTTGGAAAGCAGATAACTTAATTATGTAAATCAACAAGAGATTGACCCTGCTGTGAATTTTTAATAATACACTAATTGGTTGATAGATAAATCAAATTAGACTTCAGCAGCAAAGCTTCAACTCAGCATGCAGAGAGTTACATCCCTAAATCTGTTGCTAATAGAAGAAATGCACATAATTCTTGAGGCAGTATGAGAACAATTTAAGTTGGATTTTTTTCATCTGTAAAAAGAGGTAATATTGAGATTTAGTCTGTCTTGGCTCTTAAATGTTGATCTTAAGAGTGAATCTCAGCTACGTTTAAGAATTATCTGTGGTAGTCGCCTACAGGTTATATATTGGTTGTGAGATTTAGTAAAGACCTTTTTCACAAGGTAGTTGTCAAGTGGAAGAAAAATCTGTCTTCGTAGAGAAATTCTGTGAAACCATTGGAGAAAATTCTGCCTGAGAATAAATATCTATTTTAAAATTCCATAAAAATTCCTCTGAAAGTTTCAAAAATTACCTTTTACATTCTGTTTTTACAATTTGTCTTTGGTTACAACAGACATGTAAAATACTTCTGCTACTGCTATGTCACAGTAATGAAATATGCTATTTGTCTAATCACTTTTTTGTAGCTACTACTGATAGAAGAATCGTCTGGAGATCAAAGTGTCTTTTGTTCTCTTGCGAAAAAAAACTTCAAACTGCTGCTTGAAACTTTTCAAAAATATCTTTTTGAAGATATTGGCTTTCATATACAGTCTCAAAAGTATCTAACTCTTTATGTGAGACCCTGAAATTTTTAATGTAATAGATATTCTGATTTTCTGCTAGTAGATTTTCTGATTAGCCTGTTAGTTGCTAATATCAGCAGCTGGTAATTTATGATTGAAATAATATATTACTAAAAAATACTCTAAAAATCATGAATTGGATGCAAGAATATATTAAGATATGTTTATTATCAAGAAGAGTTTAAAGAATAATTTTGGAAATCAATTGTCCTGAAGACCTGCAGGATTATTTTTTTTTTTTGAGTTTTCAGTATCTTCTTCTCAAATAAAAAAATTAGAAATTACTTTTCTTATTATCTTGAAGCTGAATTTTTATATTACTCCAGGAGGTGGACTTTTAAAAAACTAAAAAATTGAAATATGAGAATTATGCTAAGATTATTAGTGGTAGCTACACTGCAGCTGGGAAAAGTAAGTTACTCGAAGTAAGATTTTATTCATCTGCTATGTCTGTTTAGTGCTATTCTACCAGTTAAACATCAATTGCTGTTGATTTCAATGACACTACCTATTAAAAGACAACTCCAAGATGACATAATGATCCGAGTTTGATTTCAAGACAGTTGTAAAACTTCAGTTATACACCTGGATAGACACCTCTCTGATTCACTGTATGGAGATATTCATAAGTTTAACTGAGACTCATCACACTGTTTTTAAATTTGGACAAAAATTACAATATTTGATTTCATAAATTTCTCTATTTTTGTTCTGGTTTCATTTGTTATTACAAAAAATATGGTAAGCTCTATTATGATCAGTGTTAATTTGCCTATACACTCAATTCTCAAAAAACCCCATGCAACTACTATGAAGCAGAAGCATCAGTAGTAGGTGTTGTGAAGACCCCATCCCTGGAAGGGTTCAAGGCCAGGTTGGATGGGACTCTGAGCAGCATGATTGTAGTGGGTTTCTGTGGCTGGGTTTTGATAGCGGGGGAGGGTCTACAGGGATGGCTTCTGTTAGAAGCTGCTAGTAGCTTCCCCTGTCCCAAGGAGCCAATGCCAGCCGGCTCCAGGATGGGCTTCCTGCCGCTGGCCAAGGCCGAGCCAGTTAGGAGTGATAGTAACACCTCTGTGATAACATATTTAAGAACAGAAAGGTATTGCACAGAAAGAATTCCAGCCAGGGAAGAGCAGAGTGAGAACATGGGAACAGCAATGCAGACCCCAAGGTCAGTGCAGAAGGAGGGGCAGGAGAGGCTACAGGTGCTGGAGCTGAGGCCCCTGCAGCCCATGGTGCAGACCATGGTGGAGCAGCTGTGCCCCTGCAGCCCATGGGGGAGCATCGGGGTGCAGAGACCCACCTGCAGCCCATGGAGGAGCCCATGCTGGAGCAGGTGGATGCATGAAAGAGGCTGTGACCCTGTAGGAGGTCGGGGATGGACCTGCCAGAGACTTGAAGTCCGTGGAGAGGGAAGTCCACGCTGGAGCAGGTTTTTCCCAGGTAGGACTTGTGCTCTCCCTGGGGGGGATCCACGTCGGTACAGCTCATTTGTGAAGGACTCCACCCCATGGAGAAGTCACCCATGGGACAGCAGTTTCGTGAAGAATTGTTGCCCAAGGGATGGACTTACTCTGGAGAGGTCCATCAAGGACTGTCTCCCATGGGAGGAACCCCACGGGAGCAGGGGAAGGACTCCTCTCCCTGACCAGTGGCAGAAACAACAACTGACCACAACCCCCATTCCCCGTTCCCCTGCACCACTGCGGGGGAGGAGGGAGAACATGGAAGGAAGGAGGGGTGGGGGAAGTTGTTTTTAAGATTGTTTTATTTCTCACTCTCTGGCTCTTATCCGTTAGTAATAGATTTAAGCACTATCCCCACTTTGAGTCTGTATTGCCTGTGAAGATAATCGGTAAGTGACCTCTCCCAGCTGTTACCTCAGCTCATGAATCCTTAGCTGTTTTTTATTCTCTCCTCTGTCCAGTTGCAGAGGGAGAGTGAGAAAATGGCTTGAGTGGGTTCCTGGCATCTGGCCAGGGTCAATCCACTACAATGATCTAGTGGGTGACATCCCTCTGTGGCAGTGGGGTTAACACTAGATGATCTGTCCCTTTCAACCAAACCTTTCCTATGATTTCTGTATAGAAAGATTTAAATTACATCTTTCTTTCTTTCTTTTACAGGATTAAAATATTTTGTTTACAACGATTATCCTGAAGTAGTTTTATGATTTAAAGAATTAATTAGTAAATTTTATCCCTCTCACACAATCTGATTATGTATGAAATGGTGGCTGCAATATTTATCTCTACTGAAGTGTAAACATTAGTATCTATTCCAAAATTAAATCCACTTGATAATTCCCCTGTTTTTACTGAGCAATCATACTCCTAGTCAGAGCCCATACAAAATAATCAGCATGGACTTCTGGCAGTTTCTGCCGCCTTTAATAGGAGAAACGGAGCAAGATTCTTTTCTCAGAAACATCATCAGCAAGGACTTGGCAGCCCTTTCACTCCTCTTTCTTGCACTTGTTGTATGATCTGGCACTTTAGGCAATCTTCAAGCAATGTACGAGTGGTGACTTACATATTAAACAATTATTTTAACTTGTAAAGTCCTTTGACAAATTCATCACTTATGAATTAGCTGGCAACAATGTCTTAGATATGTTTTAAGTGCACAAAATAATAGACCTGAACTATGCTTGACTCCCTTGGTTTCTAATGCTTTGGTACAAAATAATCTTTCTCACCTCAGCCTCTGAGTGGTAGCTGACGGCGTCAGTGAGAGGCTCTCTTAAAGCAACTGTGGATGGGCTCCACCACTGCACTGTTTTATGCCATGTTTCTCCTAATTCATGCAGTTTGGCATTCTTAGGTGAAGCTACTCAGCATAGATTTGTCTTCATTTCATGTCCTCAGAGCACCTCCATCAGTTACATCTAATCAACAACCTTGTTCAATCCTCATCTGAATTTCTTTCTCTTTTCCTTTACATTTTGGAATATTTCTTTTTAAAAACCCTAATTAGTTTGAGGCCTGAGTTCTTCAGGGTCTTTTGTTTGTTTGTTTTGTCTTTTGTTATTGCTGATTTCATTCAGGACTTTTGAAAGATTCTTTTCTTGCAGCAGAACTGAAATATCCTGTGGTTCAGCTTTGCATTGGAATAAGAATGGCAGCATGCAATGTTCTACATCACTGTTTATTTTGTTTACAGTTTTTGGCATCTTTTCTCCTCAGTTAAACTCCCTTCTAACATGTAACTTTCCAGCATGACTTTATTGCTGTAAAATACACATTGTTTACTCCACTGTATTTTTTTCCCTCTTGTTTACATAGCAGTGGTTCATATTATTTTTTGTTTATTTAAATATAAATTTAAATAATTTGCTGCTCAAAATCTTACAACAAATTATATTCATGTTAATAATCATTAGGAAAACTGCTGTGTTTTTCCCATACTTTATTTAGTCAGAGACAAGATTATTGCCTGTTGTTCTTCTCTTTGAAAGGAATATGTTGCAAGAATTTTCATGAAAGCATGGGCTAGTCACTGAGGAAAACTTCTCAGATCTGCAAAAGAACTACCCTTCAGGATGCCACAAAATTCAAAAACTTCACAAGGCTTCCTCTTGAGATAAGTTTAGTCCTGGTTTCATATTCACAAATTCTTAGGAACTCTGCTAGTACACCTAAATTGTGGTGTTCTTGACCAAACCAATCTGACTTTGAAGCTGGTCCTATTTTCAGCAGAAGTCTGATGCTTCTGCAGATACTCTTCAGAGATACCTTCCAGCTCTAAATCATTCTGTGTTTCTATGACTGATGCTCAAGCTTGTAGGTAACTAGGATAACACACAAGGATAACATTTTTAGTATTTCCTCTCTGACATGTACCTTGGCAGTTTACTCCTACTATAAATGAAAACTGGAATTTTCATTATACGAGTTGCATTCAAAGACTGGCCTCTGAGATGGAAAGGAGAGGCTTTTAATGAGAAAATAACAGAAATCTCCCCAGAAATCAGAAATTGAAAACTCAATAATAAAATAAAAAAACCTTGATAACTTACTTTTTGCATTTCAAGGTAATGTTTTGCACTCCTTTCAGTCTGAGAGAACACCATCTGGTGTCATATATACTCTTGGATTTGTATCTCTTCCTAGTTTATAGGAGTCAGACCAGGGAATCCGTTAAGTTAGTAGAAGTTTGAAGTTTCCCTATATGCAGTAAGCTGCATTTTGTGATACTGTACTGCCTCCACCAGCTTTCTGTTTCTTTTTGATGTATTTTTAATGGGGAACACTTATTTTTTAGAATGTATTGTACCAAAAATAAGGAGGACAAAGCTGGTAGGGAAAATCTATCCCCTCATAAATCAGAGGAGTAAATGCGAAGACATAAATATATATATGTGTGCATGCACACAGACATACACAAATATATGGACATACATCTAAATACAGGCCATGTATATGGCTTAACCTTAAAGGAAACAAACAAATAATCATCTTAATTACCCTCTTAGCTATGGATTTGTGTCTTATCAGAGTAATGAAATAGAAGAATATGACATATTCTAATAAAATTCTGTGAAACAAGCATAGACTAGAGATATTTGAAGTAAATGTGAAACGTCTCAAAAAAACCCCAAAAAAACAAAAAAACAACAAGATAACCTGAAGTCTCAAAATTACAAAGAGAGATACCCAAAAATAGTCACATGAGAATAAAGGGACAGGACTTGAAAAATACTCCTGCATTTATGTTAGAATATTTGTATTTTTCAGTCACTACTGACTCACCAAACAACTCATCTGACAAAAAAATATAATTTTACATTCTAAACGTTATACAACCAAATTATTTCTGGACAGATATATATCAGATAGCCATAATTAGCCCTCCCCATTGCCTTCAACAGCATCACCAGCAAGAATGCAGAACATTCATGGCAGTTATAGCACTTGAAGATACATTGGATGAATCTGAATTAATTAGTGCTGCTTTGCGGTACAGCTGTTGGATGTGCATGGGCAAGATGAGCACTAAGAGCCTGTGTATTGTTACTGTTCACAAGTATTCATTTTTCAACTTCATTTTCAACTTCATATATTATGTGTAATGGTTCTGAAAACTCCCTTTCACAGATCTTAATGATATTGTGCCTCATGTAAACTGAGATGAAAGAGTAAAGAAAAAGGCAAAATCAATCAGATAAGCTTCTTTCCTGTACTTCTTAATTCTGCATTTAAATCTCCTTTTTTTTACTGATGCTTACAAAATACCAGCTGCAATACTGAAGTTCCATGCTGTCAAACGTAGTCCCTGTACTCCTTCAATGTCTCTCTCTCTACCTGTATATGTGATACAGATTATCTGATTGCAGACCGTATAAAATTAAGATGACCATTTGGTTCTGTGCTTAAACCCTATCTGCTTTTAGGGTCTCGATAAACAAGCTAGGATTATGGTGAAAGACATAGCTGTTAATGAAATACATGATATAATGTCAAATTAGATTTGTGAAGTACAGAAGAAATTTACAGATATATAAGAACATGGCTTCTTTAACATCATCATATAAAGCAAGGACAGCTAATCTAATACATGCAAATATGCCTTCTCACATCTTCTCCATGCTCACAGAGGTAAAACCATAGATCCTGTCACGGAGTGTACTCTCTCTCTTAAGCTGGGGGACACCTGCTTCTGATAGCAGAGACTCTCGTTTGTCTCTGGAGAGATATGGAAGATTCCTTTCTTAAGTTCCTCTCTTAGCTTCTGGTGCACCTCTTCAGTCTTCTCTTCCAGGTTTCTGACATGTTTGTCCAGTTTGTTTCCACAGATAAGATGTGGGCTCGTAATGGGGTGGTGACAGTGTCTTCATAAATCCTGAGTTTACTAACCAACATGCCCATCTTGTCCACTTCCTCCCTCCATTACAATGTTGCTGCGTAGCGCGGGGAGGTCAAAATACTTATTATTGTCTAAACAAGTAAAAGTTTTTCTTGAATGGATTTTTTAATTCATGGTACTAGGGATCAGCATGGAAAACACTGTCTCAGTGAAAAATTTTAGCCCTACGTTGATCATATCACTGAGCTTAGTTGTCTCTAGTATAATATGGAAAATGTATCAGATACCAATTTGCAAACAAGAGAGAAAACATGAGCTTTTGAAACATTTATTTGTGGAGCCAGACATCTCTGGATTTTGCAGTGTCCGCCAAGGAAACCGAGACCATACAATCATAAAATCATAGAATATGCTGAGTTGGAAGGATCCCATCAGGATCATCGAGTCCAGCACTTGGTCCTACCTAGGATACCCCAAGAATTCCACCATGTGCTTGAGAGCATTGTCCAAATGCTTCTTGAACTCAGGCAGGATTGGTGTTGTAACCACTTCCCTGGGGAGCCTGTTCCAGTACTCAACCATCCCCTGGGTGAAAAACCTTTTCCTGATATCCAACCTAAACCTCCTCTTGCTCAACTTCATGCTGTTTCCTGGAGTTCTGTCACTGGTCACAAGACTGAAGAGCTCTGTACCTGCCCCTCTGCTTCCCCTCACAAGGAAGTTGTAGAATGCAAAGAGGTCTCCCCTCAGTCTCTTCTTTTCCAGGCTGAACAAACCGAGTGACCTTAGCAGCTCCTCATACAGCTTCCCCTCCAAACCATTTTCCGTCCTTGTGTCCCTCCTTTGAATGTTCTCTAATCGCTTAATGTACTTTTTTATACTGTGGTGCCCAAAACTGCACACAATATTCAAAGTGAGGTTGCCGCAGTGCAGAGCAGGACAATCCCCTCCCTTGAAGAGCTGGCAATGTTTTGCCTGATGCCCCCCAGGACAAGGTTGGCCCTCCCGGCTGCCAGGGCACTGCTGATTCATATTCAACTTGCCATCAAATAGGACCCCCAGGTCCCTTTCCATGGCACTGCTTTCCAGCATCTCATTCCCCAGTCTGTACATCCAGGTTGCCCCATCATAGGTGCACTTTTCCTTGTTAAACTTCGTATGGTTGGTGATTTCCCATCTCTTTCATTCGTCAAGGTCTCCCTGTAGGGCCTCTCTGCAGGGCCTCTCTGCACTTGAGGGAGTCGACAGCTCCTCCCAATTCAGTGTGGCAAGCAATATTACTTTGTATTCCTTTGAGTCCTGCATCCGAGTTGTTAATTAAGATGTTGAAGAGAACCAGGCTGAGGATGGAGCCCTGTGGAACCCACTAGTTCCATCCTGATGTTACCCCATTCACAGTAACTCGTTGTGCCCAACCTGGGAGCCAGTTGCTCACCCATCACTTAACATGGTTATTCAGCTGTATGTTTCCCACTCTTAGTGACTGAATATTTTTAACTAGTGCATAACATATATTATATTTATCAGATGCATATGTTTGTATGTCTATCTGTACTGCCATGACAATGCTAGTCAAGCTAGGTAAGCTAGTCATTTAAACCTCTTCAGAAAGGTAGAATAAAAATGACTAACCAAACAAAATGACTAACTATAAGAGGTATATTTGTATTCTTCATTATCAATTTTTTTACAATGCTTTTCTATTTTCTTTTCCAAACTACTTTCCCCATATTTTGCAGTTCTTTATGGCATACAGAATATTTTTAAATTGTTTTTAAAAGATCTTCAGAATCTTTGGCTTCTTTTTCAGTGATTATTTCACCTTTGTACGTGCTAAAAGGTCCAAATTATTACAAATTGAGAAGGCCAGCATCTGGGCTGCTTAAATATTTTCACTGGGTCCTTAGACATGGCATCTGCCTATGCCTCTTTATTTCAGCACAATCTCTCCATACATCATCAACCTTCACTGCTACATACCGTGGGGCTTTATTCAACTCATAAGGCAGTTCTTGCATTTTCACTTGATAAAACTTCTTTTTCCACGCTACGTTTTTTCTCTGGAGAAAATTCCAGTTCACAAATCCAGGGCCTGCTTCTTTGCCTTTTGCTCAAGTGTCTACTTCTTATTGCAAACATAATTGGGAATATTATTTGCACAAACAATTCCAATAAAAGAACCTGATTAAGAGACTTGGGGAAAAAAAAAATAAAAAGGACTTCTGTTGTGCTGCATACAGGACTGCACTGAACATGCTAATGATAAAACATATGACCTCCTTGTCCCTACTTTCTCAGAAAACACAATGGTGTAATCTCCATAAAAGCAAGATATATTTCTGCAGTAATTTTTGTATAGATTGTGGCTACTAGTAACTGACCCACATGTGGAGAAATTATTAGAAACCCAGTTAACTCAAAGAGGTGTTCTGTGTTTTGAAGTGCTTGTAAGATTAAATTAGAGGAACCTTTGGCTATTCTTCCAGCTTGCCTATTTCAAAATCAATAACTTTTTGATTATAAAGTAAATGCCTTTTTTAATTTTTTTTTATGTAGTATTTCAGACAGTTGAATATCAACTTTCTTTTAAAAAATATTTATCTCAAGGACATTTATAGATCCTCAACCTGAATTACTGTACCAGCACAAAGATTTGTCTCAGAAAAAAATGACTTACACTCAGACATTTAAAATGTGTCACTTTAGGGAAAGACTTCACAGAATTTACTCTGTATTTCCTCAGAAACTTTCTGAGGATAATTTGTACACGTGTTTGGCATGAGAATTACTCTTCTGGCCAGTGCACACATTTAGTGGGAGACAGGAGTGGTGAACATAGAGCACAAAGCTGGACATGAATAGGCTGTGGACTGCAGGCTTGATCTTAACCAGGGAACACTGAACAAGGATACCAGGGACCATGGCAGCAGCAGGCAAATTACATATAAACCCTCCAGGTTATGGACAGTGAATCTAAAGTAGCGCATGGCAGCAGCCAGCTACAAATCCCGCAGTTCAGGACTTGGAACACTGTGTGTGACATCTGGGCCCTGCAACTGCCAGCTCTACTCTTAGATAGCCTCAAAGCTTGACTTATCTGCAAAAATAGTCAAAGGAAAATGAAGGCCAAAGGGTCTGTGTACAGCCCACTCCTTGCCAACTACATGAGAGAGTGCCAAATACATTTTTGTAGTGCCTTAGTCAAAATCATATTGATGAGGTCCAAGGATTTAAAAACACATTAGTGTCAGATAAAACCTGGGTTGTATATATTGGTTTTGTTAAGATAGTATTAGGGATTATATTCGCCAAACACTGTATATTTGAAATACTTTTCAAGGCTACCTTTTCTATCTATCCTCGGTGAACTTTGTGATCAATCATTTCACTGCTTAGAATAGATGTCAAGAAAGTCAGGAGAGATGCAAGTCAAAAGATCAATAAAGGACTGAAGATAGAGTCAAAGCAGTTGTGAATGTAAGAAGGAAATTCACATAAATTCTCTTGCCAGCTCCACATCCTTTTCAAAAGTATATAAATCATGCTGAAATTAAAGATTTAAAAAAAAAATACAAAGCAGAAAAAATACCCCCATCACAAACCAAACCCAAAATCAAACTACTCTTTTTGCCCAAAACACCCAACAAAATAACTAAAAGATGGATTCCAGAAGCATGTTCCTTGAATTATGTCATATCACATAGAAACATAGAACCCTCTCTCTACCCAAGTTCATACAACAGAAAGCACACTTGATCCCTTTGTATTGGACTGCACTAACTGGGTGGCTGACTTTCATCTTTTTGCAATGTTAGCAATTGGGGGCATTTTCTTGAACTGCAGTGGAAGATGGTAGAAAAATCTTGTGTTCTCAACTAAGATTTATAGTACTGCTGCCTTTTTACATGCTAATAAAGTAAAAATACATGAGGAAAACAGATCCATCTGTGGAATGCTGGAATGGAGAATCCCAAGCCTACCTCAGACAAAGTCAGACATGGTCACTTGTAATGAGGAAGTTAGTCAATGATCGAAGAGTGGATTAGGACTCAAAGTATTTGAGTCAAATTCTTCTATTTGACCTGGAGAAAAGCTGTTAATCTTTTTCTGCCTCTTTCTAAAAATACAGTCAGAATTTCCTCCTTCTTGTCAATACACAATAAAAATTACCTTAAGACAAATTATTTCCTTAACATGAACTGGTCTATTGTCCAGAAAATAAAGCTTTGACTTTATTTATTCTTCTAGCTGTCACCAATATTTAGTTAGATAACTCAGAAATTTACCTGAATCAAGACTTCACATTTTAGTTGAATAAAGTGGCAATGATCTTAACTCAGGCTTAAGATTTAGGTTAGTCATCTAATCAGTGCAGAGATGTGCTGTTCTGGAAGAAACCAAACTGTTTTATACAAATGCCCTAGAGCAGAACAAAACATTTTGTCACCAGAAGAGAATAAAAAATTTTGTCAGGGCACTTTTACACTGAATATATAAGCCTACACTACTGGCTTAGTCTATAGGTCTCCCTTCCAGAGAGTCAGAAAGATTTGAGATTCACTTTGATCGTATAATCTCACAATGTAGGAGGATGATCTGGGAAGTACTGTAATACTTAAAATTTCCAGCTGAAAGTAGCAATAGTGGAACAAGTCCTCTGCCCAAAAGCATATCTGAATTCAGAGTTCTTTGTTGAGCTTTGCATCTCATATCCTCGGTACTATTCATTCAATCAATGCGAAAAAGCTGAGCTATTTTAAGGAAATCATTCATAAACCAGGGCTACTGCCTCTAGCTGTGCATCAGTCTCTCTATATAGTGTGTAGTTACCAAACAGTTTGACCTAAAAATTTCAGTTTGCCAACTGTTGATGAACTAACTTAACATTAAATATTACTAGTTGTTCAAATATTCTAAATATTGTAAATATTACTAGTAAAGCTAGTCAACAAAATTATTAGAAATTTTGATGAAAAATAAGCCCTTTTTAAAACAACAATTCCCTGAATATTTCTGCCAGTTGAAAACGAATCTAGTTCTCAGCACTTCCTCTTTCTAATATCTTTTCTTTCTCTAACATGTTTTGTCAATGACCAGCACACAAAGGGCTGTGGAAGAAAAGGAACATGAAGTATTAATATTTTGTGTTTCATTTAAAAATGCAAAAATTTAATGCAAAAATATTTCTAAATGCTAGTGAACAAAGTCATAAATTGCTCTGGCAAAGTGTATGGCAAATAGGGTTTCTGTGCTGTTCTGGTATAGGTTCACAGCTCATGGCAGAGAAAGACATAAATCTCCTACCAGGGAGACCTCTGGCTCCTGAAGATGCCACTAAAACCCTTCTAGACCCTATGGAAAACCATGTTACTAATTGGGTTTACTTTGTCTTACTAACATCTGCCAAAGTTACAAGTAACTGTACTGTCAGATAATAGATTTTGTCTTTGTGATATTCTAAAAATTCTGAAGATCTGGGTGAAATTAGTCCATCTATTATCCAAGTAATTTCTTTCTCAATATGAACAGCAGTGCTGGTTCCCAGTGATTTTCAAATCATGTGTGCTTGGGCTTAAAAATCTTTCTGCTTACATCTTTTGGACACCACCACACAGTTAATTAAGTATCAACTGCAGCCAAAGGTTTTACCATCTCCTGAAGTATTAAGCATCAGATGCTACTGCACAAAAGAAGCATACAGAATTTGCTTACCTATTGACCTGAGATGCCAGTCTCTGAACTCCTAGCTGCAAAGCTACGGTGTCACCACTCAGCCCTAAGTTCTGTGTTTGCTAGAAAGTGCTTAAGATTATCATTATAAAACTGCATTTTGTCATGCACCAGCACTGTGAATCACTCATACTTTGAATCTGACTGTGCTTTAAAAGTGATGACAAAGGAAGGAAATACAGTTAGTGGTAAAGGAAATAGAAACACAGGGAAAACCCAACAAAGCTCAGTATACTCCAAACAGACTTTATAGTGAGGAACAGTCACCTGTTACTAAAAAGCAAGACATTTTTGTTTTGGAACAATTTTTCCTTAGGTGATGGTGACATCTAGAATGATGATCAGCCCCTTTGAGTCCCCTTTCTAATCCTCACATTCATGTAATGCCTAGTTTTCACAGATTCTTTTGACAGACCATATCTAAGATGAGGCTTTTGCTATCTATTTGCACAGCTGAAATATCTCACATCTCAGCTACTGCAATATCCTTTTTTTTCTGACTTTGACAAATGCAATCTTGCTCAGCTGCTGCAAAGATCATTTTCCTGGCCTGCCACTTCGACCATTTCACCTCTCTCTACACCTGCCTTCACTGGCTACTGCTTTTCTGCCACTTCAAACACAAGCTGCTTGGCTTCATCTTCAAAGCCCTTTCACAATCCCCACCCCACAAATGATCTTTACATTCAGTAAAGAGTAGTTGACACTTGCTATCGATTGGCACTCAAAACCAGTCTCTAACAGATTTTTAATCGAATGCCTCCTGATTTCTCCTACTGTCTTTAAGGTTGGGATGCACTTCCCAAAAATATTCCCTGCATTTCCTCATTTCTATCTTTTCAATCCTGTCATTAAAATTTGCCTTGACATCATGTCCAGAGAAAGCTAAGGACAGAGAAGTGTCAGAAGTAGTCTTTTACTCCCCAATATCACATTATTATTGTCTCACATCTGTCGGCCTGTCTGAAAGCAAGTTCTTTGCAAAAGGGATTTTGTGAGGTTTATGTGTTTTTCATGCACTGGCATCCTAGTCAACTCCTGAGATTCTTTAAAAGTACAGATGATGAGAGAGTTTCTTCAATGCTTTGCTACACTTTTTGCATTTAGAGTGATTTGAGCAGCAATTTTACATTTTCTGGACTTTCTAATCCTTAAACATTGCTATTTTTAGTTTTGGTTTTCATCTTCCAGACTAAATATTCATCAGATTCATTTGGGCCACCCTAAGACTTCCGTTTCATCTCAGTATAACAATGACTGTGAGAGCTGAGCCTATCATCAACATTTACAAGAAAGTCTTGGTGTTTTTTAAATGTAGAAGTTTAGGGGTAATGATGGTACCTGAAATAGAGATCTCCTCAGAAGTGATACCATATTCAGTGTAAGTGGCCAGCTCCTTCTGTCTTGCATCATTGCTCAGATAAAAATGAAGTAGTTCAGGCAGTTTATGAGAAGGATGTATTGCCTATAAAATTTATTTCTCTCTTCACGTAGTAAGAAAACACTCCAGGGTATACCAGAGAACAAACTTGCCCAGAGCATAAGGTACATAGCACATTGGATGCAGGCCATTAAATTAGTGCTTTCTAAGCTATCTAATCAGATGCAGCAAGCAGAATTGACTGTTACAAGTATTAGGGATGAACATGTGTTTCACCTTCTTTCTCCCTTGCTCTTACTTGCATTTTTTTAATCATAACTTTAAAGCAATTCCTAAGAACAGTGCTGCCACATGGAAGGGCCCTTTTCTATGAGTATGTGTAGAGCATACGACGATAAACAAAAAAACCCCTAAGTGCTTTGGTTAACGCTTATCCAGGATGTTCAGATCCATAATATTTTAATTATTGTCTTTTAAGGACCATGCTGAGGAAAATCACATCTTACTTTAGACAATAAGAAATAGAAGATTGAATTGAAAAAATCAAGAACAAAAAAACCTCCAAAATTAAACAATCCACCTACACCACCAAAACATCAATTTTTCGTGCAATGGTCTGAAGTCTCTACATAGACACACATGTACCAACAGAAATTTAATCTTAGATCTGATTCTAACTCACATAATAGCTTTAAGTGAATCATTGATAGTGGTATATGAAAACTGGTGTGTATTTGTAAGTATTTATATTCATAGACTGCTATCAGTGGTTTGACTACTTTTTTCCCCAGGGCTGCTGAGCTAGGAAGGTGAATGTTGACCTTTCAACACACATAAGTGACAATTTTGAGTTGGATATGAGGTTCATTACAATGAGTGGTAGTTTTTCAAATTGCATGAACAGTTTTTGATGCCTCATGAAGCACATCTTGGTGTTCTGGGCTTCTCATCTTTCAGATAAATGACCACATTTCATATGCCTTTAGTGAAAAAGAGTAAGACACAAAAAGGGCATTGTGTATGCATATTTATATCTATATAAAGACAGGGCATAGGCTACAAAGAGACTAGATTCAGGAACTAGGAACCCCTTCTGACACCTTTTACATATGTGCAACCGCAGTTCAATAATGACATCTGGTCCATTCATCTGGAGTATATTGATGAAGAAGGTAAAGCAAGCATTACTTATTGCAACCTTTTTAAAGATCAGCCTCATATCACAGTATTCTGACTGTGGGAAGATTTAACAAATATAAATTTTTACTGAAAAAAAATGCTTACTTGAAAACTCTACTCCTTTCTCTGTACTACACAAAAAACCTGACCCTTTTTTTTTTTTTTTTAAGCAAGTAGTTTTGGTAGTATTGTAGAGTCAAGACAACTGTGAGAAAGTGAGTTTAATTATTTTTGTTTGTGCATCTGTTGTATTCAGTCAACATAATATCTGGAATCTTTTCTCCTGTTCGTGTTGTGCATTCAGAGCACAGACTAACTCTACTATCTTAAGTAAATTATGGCTGGAAGACATCTTTAGCATAAATTTCTTGAGGCACTTCAAGACAAGCAAGATGACATTTCCAGATGAATATTACCTAGAGAAAATTTACAAGGGAAAAAACCCCAAAAGTCAGAATGGGATATTCAGTTTCTGGAACTATGCTTAAAACTCATTGAGATCCTGTTGCAAAAGAAGAGTAAATGTAGAATTGCTATCTAAGATTAGGAGTTTAGTACTGAAGTATCACTGAATTGCTGGGAAAATCAAAGACACATGGAGAGTTCTAAGAAGTGTATGTATTCACTATGTATAAAATAAACCATACCTTTTTGTAAATATAAAAAATATCTTAAAAGATAGAAACAGAAGGATAAGTAGAAAGATGATGCATTTTCATCATCCCAGTGAGATAGTGTTCTCTAACACATATAGATTATCCTTCAGTTGTACTTATTATCTACTTCTTGTTTGAAGTTATCACAGACACTAGCAAAATAAGGAATGTATCAGTAAGTGAGTGAAATTCGCATTATCTGTCTAAAGCCTAAGTAAAATCCTGAGTGAAAAAGGTCATCTTTCTGCTGGATTTGCAACTGGAGTTTTGATGAGATGAAATCCAGTTTTCAATGTAGATCCAAAGTCTGTGTTGCATCTCAGCCTTCATCTTCTCTGTAGTCTGTACTACATACATTACACGATTGTGTGTCTTGAGGTTGGCAGAACTAGTAATGACCAGAGAAGACCAGACTGATTTTTGTACATGTATGAATTGCAGAATGTTACTGTACTTTGTCAATCTGTTCCTCACTAATCAAATACGAACAGATTCTGGTTTTGCTATGGCATTAGTGTTTTAGTGCACATGTAAGATACTCGTGAAAGAAGTTAGCAAATTTTCAGTTGAACTACTCATTTTTTGTTCTTGCTGACTGGCTTCCTACACTAAACAGTTCTGTGTTTGACCCTTGTTTCAGAGACTGAAGCTTCAGCACAGAGGCATTGATTCAGACCAAGACGTAGGCAGCTCCATGCACATTTATGTCGCAAACATAGAAGAATTGGTAGAATTTCTGTTTAAAACACTTAGCTGTTAGTTGGCTTTTCTGCTTTTAGCTGTAGTAATTAGACAGAATTTGACACAAATCTTTTTCACATTTAGAATATACACAATTTTCCTGATTTTTTTTTTTTAACGAGAGAAAAATTTTGTTCTCTATATGGTAATCCAATCATTATATTAGAGATGGGAACATGAAAATCAAGGAGGATATTTTGACATTCAGAGAGAGCACTTTGATCTTTTGACCACTTAATTAAGCATACTCAGGTTTTTTAATTTTATTTTGCTACCCATGCAATTTGTGAATTTGTCTTTACAGCTGGCCAAGGTGGATAACGTGACACAGCTTGACAATCTGTGTCAGAATAGTAAGCATATTTCTGAGTCATTGCATGGCACAAAAATATAGCCTGCTGTGGAGACAGCAACAGTATTTATAAAAATATTGCCATAAATCTCCTTTCGAACACAATATGTACAGGTTGCAGATAATAAATGAACAGGCCACAGAATAACTAAAACCTCATATTAAGTTTTGTACCAGGATCAAAAGTATTATACTTCTTTTTTTTTTAGCAAAACATAGATACAGGTCATGAGAAATACCCTGCCTATCCTCTGCTGCACTCATTCCTTTGACATACCAAAACGTATTTTTAGGACCGTCTGATTGGATGTTAAATGTACTGACAAATGTTGACATACTCCTACTCAGGGTAATTTTTCTTCTTTTTCTGTAAACTGCTTTACAGAAACAAAAAAAAATCTTTCTGCAGTTATGCTCAGATTGAAAACCATCAATATCTGCAGTACAGAAACCAGACTTTATAAAATGGAGCTATTTAATTTTAAGGTTGGTTTTATGCAACTAAAGATACTGCACACACAAATGTACTGTATAGAAGTGGTGTGGTTTTCTTGGACCAATAGGAAGCCTGGAGAACACAATAGTTTTTTGAGGATACAGTTACAAAAAAAGGCTGGCTGAAGTGTGCATATGGAAATTCTGGAAACATTTTTTCCAATCCTTTCTGATTTCCATGTATGACTGGAAAAACTAAAAAAAAAAAAATCTAAAATGAAAATCATTTGACTTGGGGAAATGCCACTGCAGTGTTTTACATGAGCTATAACAGAGGTGTCTCAATTTCCTTTCCCTTCTCTATAGAAGACTTCATGATTGGCAGAAATCTGACATGGTTCACTGTATCTTCTGTGACTTTGTGATTATTTATATTGACATAAAATGGTAGGAATCAAAACAAGCACTACTTGAATGTGCTCTTAGAATGGACACATCCAAAATCTGTCAGAAGTCACCCTGCTGGCATTTCTGAATTAGCAAAGCCCTTTGCTGCTTAAAAAGTGTATTTTTTAATTTATTTTCATGGGAGCAAAGTACAGCACGTCCAACTAGCTCTAGCTCCATTTTCATGTAGTCATGCTTATAGACAGTTTAATACTCTATTTTAAAAATGTTTAAAAATGTTTTCTTAATGAAAAAGGAAACTAAATTATGTTTAAGGGGAAAAGCATAAACAAAAAAAACATGATCTTGAGTCCAGGATATACCAAAGGATTAGTTCACTAAACGTTTATATTGCTTTTTT
>VYXB01005118.1:41421-177891 GCA_013397135.1 Pachyramphus minor | reverse complement strand
TTTTTTTTTTTTTTTTTTTTTTTTTTTTTAGTAAGGAAGAAAAGAATGGGAAGGACGAAATTTGTCTCGAGCACATTGTAGTAATTCTATCCTCCTTACTTACTAGAGTTCCAATTTAATAGTCAAACACTAGTTTAACAGCACCCATTTTCCAAAAATCTGTTAGCTGGTGTTAATTACGCCTTCTATTAGTTATGACCTGAGTCATGAAACAGCTGTTCCACTATTTCATCCACAAACTGGCATGCTCATAATTACTTGTGTTGCTTGTTTAGTCTTTTACAATGTCATAACAGTAACTTTGCTCAGTCAATGGAGATGATGAAAGACCTCGTCTCTTTAAACCATTTTTCAAAAACTTATATAAGTCAGGCTGTTGTCGTTGTAAGGAAGAAGCTCTATGACCAATGAACACTACATTTGTTACTCTTTGCATGTTCTTTGAGTGAATTCTTTTGTTTAATATATAATTTACACTTTATAAATAGAAAGTTTTGAGTATATTCTGATGAATTCTGAAGTATCAAAGCTAATGTGATGAAAAATGCTATCTTATATCCTTTTTGCACCCGCTGACTTGAAAAGAAACTGACTTAATTTAAGATGCATACGGAAAACATGGCTGAGTCCTTAGAAGTAATTTGCTAGGATAAAATAAGTTTCAAGTGAAGCATTGGAGGAAAAGAACTAAGTGCAGAGAAGCCCTACATTTGAAGTTGCTTAGAATTGATAAAAGTTACACTGTGTTTCCCAGGTTTTAGCATTCTTCACAAATTCATCTCCAGGGTTAACCATCCATGTTTAATCATTGCTGATAATTAGATTTGTAAACCTCCAAAAATCTCCCTAGAACTCTGTGTTTGGCTTTTTTTAACCTGTACTTCAGGAAATTTCCTTATGCAAAGAACAAGTTTGATATGCCAAGATGGTGGATTGAAAGCAGTAAAAAAGAAACACAAAGAAGCTATTCAGTTTTCTTCAGTATCTGAATCTTTCGGAATACACTGATTTCTGCTGTGCAGGTAGTCAGAGTACATATCCATCTGAGGGTTTCTTTCTTTTTCCCTTCGAGTTTTCAAACTGAAGAAAAAATACTTCTCAGTTTGAAATCATCTGGACCTTGTCAATTTGAAGTCTAAGGGTACTTGGAAGGAGCGTGTCTGTTCTTCTAAGGGTATCTGGACAAAGAAACCATAGAAAAGAACAGATATAAACCTGACTGACACATGGTAAGGGAGGTTGTGATAAGAACAAACCTGGTCATTCAGGCTGATTGGTGTGAATATCTGGAGTTGAGGATATTTATTTTTTGGGAGGATAGGGAAAGGAAGAGGAGGAAAACAAACAGACATAGACATAAAACCTGACCAAATAGCATTAATACAATAGTCAGAACCTATTGTCTGACTGGTGAGTGAAGGTAACTGATGGGCTATAGAGGCCAGGCAAACTGGGACTTCACAACTGATCAGGATGCAAACTTGAGTGTGTTGGGTTTTGGAATGCTTTGGTGGGACTGTGGCAAGTACTGAGGCTATGTGCAAAGGAGGGAGGGGCCAAGAGGAACAAACAGGGGTGGACTAAAAGCAACCTAAAAGAGGTTGGTTGTGTAAAATGGGGTCAGTCAGTACTCTTATCTAGCTGTGCCTAGCACCTGATGAACCCAGTCGTCCTGTCTTCTTGTACCTTCTTATTGGATGTTTTCTCAACTCTCTCTACATAATCTCACCCTCTCTGCCGTGGATATGCCTGTTGCAAGGACTGCAACTGCCAGCTACTGGTAAAAGCCTTGTGCATGTGAGTGAAATTTTGTGCTTGCTACTGTAGTCAAACAGGGGGGTGTCAGTGAGTACCTGTATCTTCCTAGAAGTGCATGTGTGCCTGGAAGGGGTGTGTGCTTCTGTGTGTGCATCTCTGGGATATGTGCTAAACTCCACTAACTGATGGAACCTGCAAACAGGAAAATGGCAGGCTGGGCAGGGTTAGGATGACCTGGCTGAGGTGACTGGAGAAGGCAGACACTTTTAGCTTCCACTGAACACTAAGCTGTACATGCATATATATGTATAAAATATTACAGGCACACACGCAATCTCATGATATATAAACAGTTGATTGTTTGGAAGTATGGAGGCACGCAAATAATTCTGTGCTTGCTTTCTTAATAACAGAAATATCACTGTTAATTTGAATGCATTGCTCTGCTCAAGACCCTGAAAGCATAGTCTAACTCAAATGCTACTTACTTAAAGGAAATACTGACAGCAAGTTAATGAAATTTTGAATCAAAGGTTAAACAATTAATTTTATATTCTTTGTTAATAATTTGCTGTGAAGCAAGAGTGACATAATGCATAACTTTCAAAAGGATGATCATAGAAACAAAAAAAATTATAAATTCTTTTGATAAACCAAAATGGGCAATGTAGTAAACATACACACCCATTCTTCTCATTATTCAAAAGTCTGTTCTGACAAAGAAATTAGCTGCATTTTGTCACCTCATTTGTCACACAGAGGGAATTAAAAAAAAAAAAATTTGCAAGACCGTACCTTGCCCTAAGTCTATTTCTACTAACTTGAAATTGTCATTAGAATTCTACTTTGGTGTCACTCACTTTAGTGATCTGTTTCTTCTTTGCAGTTTCTAAACTTAATTACTACAGCTATATCTAAGATATAGAATCCGGCCAGAACAAAACTCTTCCCTCGTGCATTTATTGGGTAGCATCACACTCCCTGTAAACAGGCAGTAAAATGCCAGTTGATAGCATCTCGTGAGGTGTGTCTTCTCAAGTAAAATGATTTTCTTTTCTCGAGCTAAAGTTTTAGAACATAAAGGACTCCATTCTTAAGCTGTTTGAGTCCTTTGTCAAAATAGTTGCAAAACTCTATTACCAATGTCTCATGCTTTAGCCCAAGTTGTTAGATCTGATGCCAGTTGGATAATGTGACAAGACAGGCAAGGCTACCTTTTCTTTTACTTAGTAAAAGATCTTGGTTTTCCCCTAACTTCCCATGACAATTGTCATTGTGAGCCGCAGCCATGTTCTCCCACTTATGTCCTCATCAATGACAAAAAGAATATCCCTGACTTTAAGGAGATCTTACACTCTCCTGCCAAGGCACCCCATTATCCCTCTTCTCGACAAAGTCCTGGGCAAGGCAGTCAGCCGTCCTGTCAGAGGAAATGCTGCTCACGTCCAGCTGTGGGTGCAGTGCTGGAAGCTACATGTCACAGCCAAATTTCAAAGTAAATTGGTGCCTGTTTTGCAGCAGGGATATGCAACCAGAATGCATTCTAGAGGATGTATAGGAGGTGAGGGCTATATTTAATCCTTTCAGGTTGATAGTCATTCTCAGGGAAGTCGAAGAGGCCCTGTGCAGGCAGCAGCACTGTCCCAGCAGTGCGGGCTCCCCTGTCCTCCAACAGGTTGTGAAGCCAGCATCAGATAGAGTTAAATAACCTATTGTTAGGTTCTTTCTGTTTTTCTTTTTGTTTGTTTGTTTGTTTTTCTTGATTTGGGCTGTTTTGATTTCCTGCTTGCCCCCCTTAATTAATACACCTGTGTCAGTAGTTGGTGCATCAAGAAAAGGAGGCATCAGTGCACAGACTGGGCGAAGTGTATGTAAATTCCAGCAGCTCTGTCTTTCTGCATCCTGTGATGCTCCTCAGAGCTCTGATGTATTTCTCTGTGCTCTTCTGGCAAGGTGTTTTACCTGCTCCTAATCCATCATCCTTTGCACATAGCCTGTGGCTGATTCATTTAAAATGTCACTGGGTAGCACTGTGGCTTGTATAACAATGTGGTTGATGAATAGGAAGTTTATTCCTAGAGCCTTTTCCTCTAGAGTTTTTTGCACTTTGCATCTAAAAGGTAGTGGTCGACTCCCACCCCTCCATGGTGCTTCCTCCTCTACCTTCCTCCTCAGGCCCTGTGGCTCTGGAAGCAAGAGACACTGGAGGGCATATGGGAGGGAAGGACCTACATGAGTGACTTCTACCACCATAGGAGCAGGTGTTTCTCCTTCATCCAGTCTGCTCTCAGACCTAGGGAGAGACGGGGTCTGACACTGTGGAAGAGCATGGCTGGCCCATTCGGGTGGAGCAGTGAGGAAGAAGGAGGTGTGGATATAGGATCTCAAGTCTATCAGTTGCAAGACTTAGGGAATGACACACAGCAAGGGTGTGAGGCAAGGAGCTGTCACAAATCTGGTTGCTGCCCTGAATGCTGTTTTTGCATTCAAGATGATGGATGCAAATGGATGGACTTATGAAAATACTTATGAAAATACAATTACTGGGTCTGCTTTAATGCAATTCATCCCTTGAAGAACAGCTGTAAAGTGCTGTCTGCCTGCAATCTAGCTGCTTCTACTTCTTAAATTAATCTGGCTCATTTGATCATTTGCTCGTGCCTTTTTGGTCTGTTCTGTTCTGGTTATCTCCACTGATTATTCTCATCTCTCTACTTTTATAAAGTTTTCCCCAATCCTAAATTGGATCTTAAGCATATGTTTCTTCTAATTCATGATGTTACTTTTTCTCCTAATCACATCCTTCTATTGCGTCTTTCATTTCCTTCCATCTCTCTCATCCTTTTACCTTTCCTTTATTTTCTGCTGCTTACTACTTTAATTTCTCTCACCTGCTTGTTTCTCTGCTGCACATAAACCTTCCTTTTCTTTTCCTGCTGCCATTGAAATTTATTTGTCTTGATGTGGTTATGGTCTTTCCAAAATTTTTCTCACATTTAAGTTACTGTGTTTCAGAACTAAGTAATCACTGCAAATTCTTCCTGTTCTTTTGCACCTTAGGAATGTTTGCACACCCTCAAAACATCATAGCTTGCTGTCTTCTCCTCTTCTTTTTGCAGCCTCTGCTTTTGCAGATCCTGCTCTTCCCCTTTTGTGCTTCTCCTGGACTGTCCCCTATGTCTTTATTTTCAAACTTGTGTGTTTCTCCCCCTGCCCCCCCCCCCAAAAAAAATATAATTTTGACTGTGAAATGTCATATTCTCTGCTTGCTATGCAATTGGAATCAGAATCTGTAGGTAGAGCAGAATTAATTAGAATTAGTCCTTCTACAAGCCCCTAACAAAAATGTCATGTTCTCTCCATTGGATTTATAGAGAACTGTATAAAATGGGTGCAGACTTCCTTTTGTTTACAGTCGTTTGTCTTCCCAGCAAATAAGATTACCTAAAGCAAGATTGCATCAACTTTGATAATT
The DNA here is from genome assembly GCA_013397135.1 of Pachyramphus minor. NCBI lineage: Eukaryota > Metazoa > Chordata > Aves > Passeriformes > Tyrannidae > Pachyramphus > Pachyramphus minor. The sequence goes on along the minus strand of VYXB01005118.1, from coordinate 172,658 downwards.
ATATACAGGGTAATATTGGGGGGCAAAAATAATGTTTTTCTTATGCTGTTAGAGGTAGACATGCCACACTGAGTAGAAGGCCCATCTGGTTATCCAGAGCTTTACTTCACTAAGAATTTAGACAGAATAATTTGGTTTTTTTAAAAAAACTTTTCCATCTGGACCTCCCTTTCTAAAATATTGGGGCATTCTACCACTATAGAATTCTGTAAATTATATGCTCCTGTAAGCAAGGTAGGGTTTTTAAAGAAGCTGTGGATGAGAAAGGGTATAAAAAGTTATTTTGATATTGTATTTTATTCCTTATATATTATGTGAAACAAAATAAAATTTAATTTAAATTATGTGTGTAAACTATTTAATGTTAATAAAATGATTTATTAAAATGCATGCATTGAAACATGAGCTTCTCACTATTTTTATATTTTGTGATATCATGTGCCATAGATTTTTGTATGATTTTTGTGTATTTCTAAATGTATTGGTGCCCATGCATATACATTGGTTAGATTTCATTATATGGATGTATGTAAGTATATTTACATGTATGTCTTCTTATACTTTTGGGTCAAATTTCTCTCATGGAGAGGACAAGAAGTCAGTCCTGTGCTCCTTATTTCTCTTCTTTGATACTGGTAGAATTTTACCTTTCATATGTTCCTTTCATTCTCTCCTAGCACTATCAAATAATCATAACCATTGATCATCCTAAACATGAATTCCAAGTTCCATTTCTATGTTTGGGTACTGAAAAAGTGGCATTTTCTAGAATAAACAGCTTTTCATTTGTGGTTACCTCTTTTAATATTTTAAATTGCTAAAGATGAAATATTAATATTTTCAATTATTCTGTTTTGTTTGTTTGTTTGTTTTTTTCAGGTGGCATACATACCTACGTGGCCTGATCTAATTCCTGTCCTATATTTTTGGAATCTCTGTAACAGTAATAACTCCTGTAACCCCAAGCAAGTTGATTTAAGATTCACCATCCTTAGAGTAATTCAAAAAGTTTTTATTAGTGTCTCTGCCAAAGCTCATAATGTGGACGGTACTTAACTGTTATCTCTGGGGTATTAGTCAAATTCTCATAACAACATGAAAGTGTTTAAGAAAGAAAATTAATTATAAGTTTCACAGAAGTCTTTGAGAAAAAGAAATCTCTTTAAAAACTAAAGCTATTCAGCTTGTCAAAGTGCAGTTTACAACTATAGTTTTGCCACCTTGTGTATTGGAAATAAATTACTGATAACAGAGTTTTCCTCATTCTAAGAGAAAGACATATTGGTATCCAACAGTTGGATAAGGGAGTTAACCAAAGCAGAGTAGAAATAAGGGACTTTTTTTTTTTAACAGAGAACTATGTTAATTATTCATTGGACAAATTCAACTATGTGTAGGATAACTTTTCTGTCAACTATTGTTTAAATCAAACACAATATGTCACCTCTGAAAATTCATCCTTTTCTTTTGATTGACTGAAGAGACAGTAAAGCTCCTAAGTGTCCTAAGTTAGATAAAATAAATAACGAAGTGTGACTATGCTCTTTAAGATATTCTTCAGTGTAGTATTCAAGATAAAATCTAGAACCTCACATGCATCATCTACTGGACGTAAAACAGAGAACAATTTATGGTCTGGATTTTAAAGGTCCTGTTGAAAAATACCTACACAAATTCTTAGATGTAATTTCATGGGTCTATTTGAGTGATTAGTACTTCACCAATAAGTGTGCCATGTTCTACCCTGAAGTTACTGAAAGCATCTTAAAACTCTACTCCTTACTTTTTCAGTATAATGTATAACTATTCTTTTTTTGCTGCCCCATGGTGCTCTTTATAACCAAGATCATAATTCAAATTCTTATTGGCTAAACTGATAGCAATCTGAGGAAGGGCTTAGCAATTTTGTCTAAATTCCAAAGCATTGTGCAAAGGATTTGCAGATGCTCTAGGGAAAGCCTCTTATCTTTCTGCTCTATTGTCAAACTTCAAGTTTGCATGATAAAAATTATAAGTAAAGAAAAAATAAAAGCCCCTTTGGTCTCAATGTAAGAGCAACACTGATAAAAAAAAAAACATAGGAAAAACCAAATTCACTCAAAAAAAGGAAGGGAAAAAAGTACTAAGGGAAAAGACTGCATATACACCAATGCATAAATCTAAGAAGCTGATGGAATTAATATAGAAACAAACAAAAGCTATCTCACAATGGCACCACATGCCACAAAGGAAATAAATAATTAACTGTTTTCATTTGATGTTCAATGAGGAAACAATTCACTTGTGGAACTGTTTTTAACCAGACAACCTCTAACAAAACCTTTCCTTGTCTTTCACCAATCTAGTGTACAAAGATTGATCTGTTTTGAAACTGATACTGGACAAAAGTTTTTTTCAATACCGACTGGCACTGGGCCACATGGAAAATTATTTGTGATCAAACCCTGACTAATTAAAGGAAAATGATTTAGAAGTCATCATGATAATCTGTAAGTGACTCTGCAAAAATTGGAAACAAGTTGTAAAAAAGAATAAAAAAAAATAGGACAAGTAATGGGGACAACAACTAATCTGTGTTGTTAGTGTGCTGTGTCCCTTGTTTTCTTCTTTGTTCTTTTTATCTTTCAAGAGTCAGCATATTGAAATAATAAATTACAATTGCAAATAGTTTTATATCAGTTAAAGTTTTGGATGCTATAATAAGAGGTTGGATAAGATATTTTTCTTGTTTCCCCTTACCCCCCTCCACCCTCCTGCCCCCAAACTCTTCCATGTGTGATATCAGGAGTTCATTCAAGGAACAGAAAACCAGTTACTCAATTTTTTTATTTTCTGTTCTTTTTCTTTATTCAGTGATAATATGTAAGGATGAGACCTAAAGCACTCAAGTCAAGATTCATGCTTCTCTTCCTATGACTACCTAGCATATGAAACATCATCAGAATATGCTTAATCCATGATTAAAACTTTTGGCCTTGGTCATTTTCATCCACACATGTATTTGGAGACAGAGATGCTCATTTTTGCATGATACTTTAGTGAATACATCGGTCATGTAGGAGTTGATTTGAGTGCCTTAGGGGGCAGTTGGTTGCATTCCTGACTTTCACATGGTGTTTAGTGTCTTTGATGAGTAGATAAGAGAAGAGAATCCAAAACCCCTCAGGGTAAAAAAGGGCTAGAGTTGGGGCTGTCTCTTTTTTTGATAAATGGTCTAGCTACTGGGAAGTTATAAAGAAAATTATTTTTGTTGTATTCAGGACAAAACAGAAAACCAAGATCCTCCCACTGAAATATTGTTTCTATTTAAATTTTCATGCTAATTTCAGTAAGGCTTGCATTGTGCTACTGTGTATTGTTAAACGATAACTATATCCTGCTGAACAGACGGCTGTGGTTCAGTAATGCATGAAGGCGTTCCTGGGTATTGTGTGCTGTTTGAATGATCCATATAACATGCTAAGAAAGCATATTGAAATCCATTTCCATGACAAGTGCTTGACGAAAGAATAACCTCTGTAATGCATTTAGAGTTTCTTCCAGATTAAATGTACTGTGTGAAAGTAAACCTTGATTTTGTTGTTTTTATTCAGATTATTAGTGCTTGGTGTATTACTTAATGATACTTCTGACTGTATAACAAAGGTATTCATGCACGGTTTTACTGAAAAGTAAATTTGATGTTTATCAGATTGCTTCATGAGACAGTGAGGAAGGAAAGCTGATGACTTTTTAATAATACTTTTAAAGTATTTATAATTAATAATAATTAAAAGTATTATTATTAAAAAGTATTAAGATATTAATACTTTATAAATAATACTTTTTAAGTATTTATATCTAAAAATGGTACACACAGATGTGAAGACCACCTCTGACTAAATAATTTAAGCCTTACACATCCCACTTTTAGGCCACTTTTAGGACAGGCCTCCTCCTTTTCAGTGACACCTCAAGAAAAACTGTGACAGGTGGCCATGTAATTCAAAACATGAGTGGTAATACTGAGCCCTGATAATATAAAGTTCCTGTCATTTTTCCTCACAGATTTTCTGTTTACACAAATGGTGCAATTCTAACCCTCAAAGTTTTACCTCTGGAAGCTATTTTTATTTATTTTTTTACAACAGTACCTTCAGGCAATAACAGCAGGGGGGCAAATCCTTTACTTTATGCTGTCAAAACCAATATGCTGTGAGTTATTCACGTCGCTTTCTGAAGTGCCAGTCAAGGGCTTTGTGTTTGGAGCAGTGCAAACCACTAATGGACTCAGAAAAAGCAGATTCTGAACTGCTAGCACCAGAATGGGCATTAGTATGGAAAGAAAAGGCAAAAAAAAAAAAAAGTATTAAAAGAATTCTTTTTTTTGGTCATTGCTGCTGTTGAAAGTTTTCTAATGAAAGGAGATGAATCAGGAACTTTGTAATAACATGTGCCTGGCCACTTAGCTGTAGCAGCAGATCTGGTATGAAGCTTACTCAGCACAAGCTTTGGACCTTTCAGACCTTATGTATCATTTCTCATCTACTGAGCTTCTCACATTTGTACAAAATAAAAATGAGAATAAAAAAATCTTTTTTTTTTTTTTAACAATTTGAGTCCAAAAAGAATACACATATCCACCCATTAAACTTCTGGCAAAAAAAGGTGGCAGATAGTCTGACTTTTTGCTGCAAAAGTATTTGCCTTCAGAGCCATCAATTTAGACTGACTCCTTTGTCCATTTTTTTTAAAGGAGTTCAGCTCAAAGCAGCAAACAAGAAAGTGAAAGAGCAAACATTAAATAATGGGCCTGTAATGGGAATATCTGCCAAATTCTTGCACTGCAGGCTGGAAGGCTGCTGTTTTATTCCATGCAGAGAAGCAACTCTTCAGGACTTCTGACAATGCAGAGACCTCAAGACAACATTTCTGGAACTGTTACAGCAAAGTCTTGTAACTATAATAAATGTGTTCAATTTTTATTTTCCTGTAAGGGCTGAACCCGCCGCCCCCACAACCACCTTGCCTTACTCAGCTACTGAGAGGTGCTGAAAAACACCTTCCAACTGTTTATTTGCTGAGAAAATGCAACCTTCCGAAATCCTACCTTCAGGTTGAGGCTGACAGGAAGATCTGTGGAATATTTACCATTTTATCTAGGGAGCTGCAGCAGTTCAGTGGAATAGAATAGTTTTCCATATGAATTTACGGCACACCAATCATCAGAGATAGATAACTTGGTAGAAGTCCAGCAAGCTCTATTATTTAGAGTGTCTGAAGTAGCAGAAGATGACAAGCAAGACAAGCACAGATGTTGCTCTATTAGTGACTTATGCCGATATGGTTTGCTTTCTTACTTTGAGTGTTGAATCAGGGAGGGAACTTCCAGGTCCCAGCTGTAAGAGTTTAGAAGGTGGGTTAAAGGAAAAGTTCACATCTCACAGTCACAACTATTAACCTGAGGTTGAAAGCTTGGTCAAACCATCAATACATGGATACTTATTTAGAAAAGAAATAAAAAACAACTGCATTAGATGAATAGTAGGTTTTTTTGTATTCTGTGTTACAGAAATTGGTGGGATTACTGTGAGACTATCTGGATAAATATTTGGGAAGAAGTGAAATGCTGATAGCCTATAAGTTTTCTTTGCAGCTTAAACCTTGTTGGGGCTAAGGTTTCCTTGGTTTGGTTATAAGCCATAAAAATCTGGTTTTATAAAGCAGTCTGTAGGATATGGATCTTCTGGCATTGAAAAAAATCAAACAACTCATATTTTCTATTTTTCTTGTCTACTATGATGCATAAGAATAAAGATTTTTTTTAAAGCACTTTAAAAAATACTTTTACATGAAATAACAAAAGCCTTACTACATAGATATTAAAGTGTCTTATTTTTTTATGCTTTTAGAGTGCAATATTCTTAGTAAAAAAAAAAAAAAAAGTCTTCTCTGCTTATAATCTTCTCAGGAAGGAAGTCATGGAAGCCCTAACCTGAAACCTTGTTTGGCAGTGAGATCAGAAATTATATTTTGATAATGGTTTAAAAGTGACTGATCAAAAAAGTCATTCTAGACTTACATCAAATTAAACCTTCTCATCTAGTTCATTTGGTATTCAATAATATTAAAATATATTTTCAACTTAAATATTTATAATAATAGAGATAGACTTTCATATGACATATAAAGGTGTAAAAGAGACGTATAGTATGAATACATCCCAAATTCCTGAACAAATTCAAGTTGCTAAGAAAATTCCAAGTTTATTATTTTGTTTCTAGGAAAGAATTCATATTACAGAAAATTAATCAACTCTATAGACAGCATTCTTACTCATCAAATGGAGTGCTGAAATTAAGTTATACCACATTCAGGAAAAGCAATAACGGTGTTACCCCCATTGCTGTGACTTTCATAAAAATCAGACACACTGGCACCAGCTGAATCAATCACTGATATTCAGGAAGACACTTAGCCAGTGCATTTCAACCCTGTTGGAGACCATGTTGCTTAAGCCCATGATTATCTTCTTTCCTACTAGAGATCTGTGTTATATCCTCATTTATATTTTGATTATGATTTTTAGTGTATTCTCAGAAGAAAAGAGTAGTTAAAAATTAGTTTTTCTCTTCATGTGAGTGTAGTTCTCACTCAATGTACATTATTGCTTTGTTATTAACTTCAAAGGGTAAGGATGAATCAGGTTGAAGAAATGGAGTTGCAGAAAATGAGATCTCCAGTTCAGAGAGAAATCATTTGAAGTTATCATACTTGAAGGTGCTGTGATAATGATAATTAGAAAGAACATTTATTTGGATAAAAATTCTGATATCATCTGTAAATGATGACGCTTTGGCATTTGGTACTTTTTATAATTGGCCTGGAGAGGCAATGTGAATATCAGAAGCAAATGCACATCGTCTGCATTGCAGGTTGAATTGCAGTTCTTATATTCCACCAAAATTTTATTTAGCTTGTTTGAATTAAGAATGATTCTTCAAGAAGTTCTTGAGAAAAATTTACTGGAGGAAACAATGAATATGGACAAACATCTTTAACTGAGGGAGATGACGAAATAGTTTACTACACCCATTTTACAGTTGCATAAATGAAAAACAGGGGCCAACTGTCTTGTGCCTTTTCCTGATGCAGGTGACATTCTTTATTTTGAGCATTTCTGGGCTTTTTGGTTCAGGAAACCACAATGCTATCTTCAAAAGGAAAATCTACGCAGACTTCCTTGTGCAATGATTAATTGCAGGGTAAATACAGGTCAGTATGTTGCCTACAGATAAAATGTTTGCTTCTAAACATTTAAAGAATGCTAAAATCCATATAGTTTCAATAAGATAATTTTTCAGTGACTCAATGCCAAGGTGTCCCATTCTTTATTTGAACCTGTAATTGCATTGTTCTTTAAAAATTAGAGTTCTTGCTTATAATAATTGATTGTGATAATATAGTGAATCATCCCCAGTCACTGTTCTATTTAACCATTTTATTCAAATGTCAGATATGCAAGGTATATCATCTAGTTAAGTGGAAGTTTGATAACCTAAGGTAACATCTTTGAGATCAGAGATCAGATAAAGCCTTTTATGTGTCATTGGCTCCAAGAGTCTGCTTGGGCAGATGGTGTTGGTTTTGTAAGTCAACATACATTGCCTGGAGAATTTCAGAGAAATATGGGCATTATTTTCCAACTCCAGTAAAGGAGAAAGGTGTCATTTCACTGACAGCCCCAGAGAATATTTCCCTGTTACTGCATGCTTGACAGATGCCATGAACAGATTGATGTGCAGAGAAAGGAAAGGTACAAGGAAACCGTACATTAAAACTCATTAACTTTAGATAGGAAAACTCTGTTGGGAGCAACTCTAGAGCATTTTTTGATGTACAGTGAATGTTTAACATTCTAAATATATGTGCTCTTTAATGTGTTGGGACTACATTTACATATTTGGTGTAAATATGAATGAAAATGAAAACAGTGACAAGATAAACACAAGAGAAAATGCATCAGTATGATGAATCATTAAGAATCTCAGGGAAAATACAAGAGACATTTTTCACACTTCTAATTTTAGAACCAACAGAAGTTATAGGTCTGGTATTTGGAGTGGATCACTTGAATTTCCAGTATTAATTCTCTCAGAAGAAGACATTCACTTTTGTTTATAATGTAACATTTGTTTATAAAAAATCAGATCTGTGTCTTAGCCCAGACAAACTCTTACGCATAGTCTTAACTTATAGAACTGAAAAAAGAGACATAGAGCCTTATCATCTGAGTTACCACAGAAAGCAAGTTTTCTGGTCACCTGGTCCATATGTGTTGCTTCCTTCTTCCATTGACTCCTTTTTACAGATACAGCAAATTCCTATAATAAGACTTAAGATTAACTTGATTTTTTTTAAATTAGGTATAAGATGAGTACTATAATACAAATAGAACACTGGATGATGAATATAAAACCACTGATTTCTTAAAATGAAATTCAAATTGTAATATTACGTATATATAACTATAGTTTCTTCATTATAATAATTTTTATTCCTGCCCATTGAATGGGCATGGATTTAAGAAGGTATTTTTAAAGGATTTTGTATTTAAAACCACAGATTAGTGTATTTAGAAACACCACAGAAGGTAAGGAAGATATATGTGCTTGCGAATAACATACGCATCCTTAATTTTGGTAGTTCTTCATTTGAGCACTTGACTTTTCAACCTTAATATTCTTTAAAGGTAGATCTCATTGAGAATTTAATTTATGTAATTCCTGTTTTGATATAAACAAACTTGATGGTAATTTTGTAGATTAAAACAGATTTTAAAAACTAAACAGTATAGCTGAAAGAAATGTGTGCAAGAAATTCTGTTCTCAATGCAAATAGGGCAGTGTTTAGTGAACTGAAAGTGGAAAACACAAACAAACAATGACATGCTCTTAGTATGTGAATATCTACTTATTCTATATCTTCATGTCAAGTTTGAAAAGGCTTCTTTTAGACAGGTAGAACTTAATTGTTTTATTAGAGATGTGTAGGTACTAAATAATTGAAATAGTCATGCATAATTCAAATAATTGCTTCCAGTAGATACCAAGTCTGATAAATATCTGATGAAAATGCCAATTGAATACTTTTCCCTGATATGAGAATTTCTTTAATTTTGAATTCATGGAATGTTGTGTTAATTTGCATAATGGTATAATTGTAACAGCAGGTTACAGGTGATGGCTTGGATTCTAATGCTACCTGATGCAAAATGACCCATCTCTTACTTCAACTTGCAGACAGCAGCTAATGGAATTCAAAAGATAAATATTGTGCAACTATAAAGATGAAAAGAACCTATTTTGAAATGCAGTAGCCAATTAGTTCTTATTTTTTGTTGTAATAAATGTAAATGCTTGAATTAGATACCATGAAGGTCTGTGCTACAGAAGTTTACCAAGAGCTACTTTCTGTTTTTGAATATAATCATGTATGGCCATCAAACTAAAAGTGTTTGAATAATTTCTTGGAGTGCATTGAGCAGCACTGGCAATATCTGTTACATGTGGTTTATTCTCTCTCTCTCATGCACATATCCTCTCCCCAGGAGGAGTAATTGGACAGACGGGAGAAAAAATACATTTGGTAAGACATACTTTTCTATCTTAAATTATGTCCAAATATTTATGAAAGAAAAGGCAAGATCCTTAATTTGAAATAGTATACTATTGGGTTTAAGGAGGCCCCAGTACCTGTGGCAGTTCACAGTCTCAGAACACCATCCTTCTCCCAGGAGTTAAATCTTTAGCTCTTGGTAAAAGTTTTTCTGTGCTTAGGGATTAGAACTGGACAACAAACTTTCAGCTACACATGACAGATGGCATTTAAGTATCTTGGAAAAAAAGATTCCAAGTTGTTTATGGTTGAAAAAATGCTTAAAAAGAAACACCTCTATTTTCTGGTGCTTCTGCATCTCTACTACCTAATGATGGACCTTCTCCACTTTTACAAGTCTGCAAGGCACTTTTTCCTGCTGACTTGCCTTTGGAACACCATTCCTATCCTCTTGGTCACCTTGCTTTTTAATTTCTCAGACTAAGAAATGCTTTTTCCTTCTTTCCTATATAGAAAAAAAATACTAGAAAAAATAATGTTTATTATTTCTGAAGTCTATGTTTAGTCCTGAATGAGAAGGGTGAGGCAGAAGAGAGAGAGAAGAGGAAGATGAAGAAGGGGTCTCTTTCATAACCAAAAACCTTAATAGAACTTTGTGAAATTGTCTGTGGCATTATTTTGAGATATAGAGAAGAATTGACTAATGGAATAAATAGAGGGCTAAGCAGTGAACAAAAAAGTTTAGGAAATACAAGTATTTGCATTTTCTTGGTGTGTTATTGATAAGGACGTCTATTTATTGCATATGTGATTACGAGAAAAAAACAACAAACAAACCCCAAAACCTGAAGTTTCACAGGCCATGAAAAAACTCTATCATGGCTTTGCAGATTTAAATATTCTAAATAGATTTGGAATCATTAGCTAAATTTGGACTGCTTAGATGATTGAGGCAAGGTTCCAGTGACTTTTGAAACCTCTTTATCCCTCCATTTTTGAAACTGAAGAAGTAAACATGAACCAGAGATGCTGAACCAACTTCTTCTATACTTTGTTCAGTTTCTACTTCATTACCTATCTAGTAGATACTAATCTACTAGATAGTAGATACTAGATTCTTAGTAAAATTACATATATAGTAGATACTAAAATTTTCTAGGAAATTCTGAGAACTACATTAGTTTTTGGATACAGTTTTTGTCAGGAAACTCAGAGAAGATAATGAATTTGTAGCAAGTCAGTCTCCTATAATATTGCTGGATAAAGTGGGAAGTAGTTTTGTAACAAATGAAATTTAGGAGGTTCTTAAGATCCCTGTACAAAGTATTTATTTTTTTAAACATAATTACAGTTGTATTTAATGAGGTAGCAGAACTGTAAAGCTGTCAGGAAATGGTGTGGCAACAACATTTCTTGAAGGAACATATTAAATAGTAATGATGTCAAACACTGGAAAGAGTGAGTAGACCTTGCATGCACAGTTTTCTAGTCATAGGAAATTAAAAAGGGTTTGAAATGTTGCCAGTTGACTGACTGTAGGGGAAAAAAAAAGACTCATAATAAGCAACAGTTGTAGTTACAATATTTGCTGAAACCAACACACATTAAATAATAATGAAAGCAGCCCTCTAAAAATGCTGGCAGACTATATGAAACAGCTGAGCTGAAGAATCTGCAAAAAGGATAAAAAAAGAGGAAACTGGTATATAGCCAGTGTGCTGTCAAAGAATAAAAAACTCCATTGGAGATTAAATGCTGAGATCAACTTCACATGAGTATTTATGAAACAAATAGTTTGAAAGGAAAAGAGTTAATTCTGGTGTTATATAAGTGAAAAAATCTTCATGAGTAAAGTGATATTTTCAAAGAAGAACTTATTTCATTAGAGTACTAAAGATTTTCATGTGCTTGCAATTTTTTGATTAGGAAAAGGTGTGGACAAGGAAGACTTTTTAACACATTGAGATACAGCATGATAATTGTTTTGTACAAGAATCGTACATAAAATTATTTGTAAAATTTGTGGAAGACTTTAAATTTCCTTCTAGCCAAGAGGGCCTTTTTATCACTACATTAAAGAACTTAATAACCAATGACACTGGGATCTTGTGTTTGCGTGTAAGAATTAAAAGTGAACTTCAAGAAACAAAATAGCTGAGGATTTTTTAAAAGACAAAAAATAGAAGTGTTTAATAAGTCCTATGTCTTTTTGGTTTTTATTCTATACGTACTCTAGCAAATATAAGACTGTCACAGTCACTGGGGGGGAAAAAAGGCTCATTTTCAGAGTTATAAAATGGCCAGATAAATATATTAAAACCACTGGGATTTGATTGATAACACCACCATATGAGATCATTACTAAGCCTTATGATTACATGTAGAATATACACTTCTATTAAAGAAAATATATCCTCATTGTTAAAATGGAAATTGGGATTTGAAATGCAAGGCTTAGAGCCTCTCAATGCCTACTCTGCTGTTGTATAGAAATGGAAGTCCCTAAATTGAAGACTGCTCTGAAAGCAATTGACTGTTCTCCAGAAGCTTTGTGTTCTGTTCTGGACACATCTCCGTTGCGGTATGTTCCTCAGTTCAGCCCATTGGCACTTGCACTCTCAGTGCCTCTACTAAACATTCACAGAGAGCTGAGGAACGTTTCTGATCCTGGGAGAGACCTTGCTTCTGCTAAGACTTCTGTCAATGGTAGTACTTACATGTCACTATTTGCAGATAATATTCTAAAATTTTTGACTATAGAGAGCATCATCTCAGCTATGAAGATTCTTTGATTACAAGCTCAGGTCTGGCATAAACCTGTCTGCATACTAGTGTGTATGCATGTAAACAAACACATACATACATCAAGCTCTTCTATGATCTGAATTCCTTAGGAAGGACCCAAGGGGAAATAATGCAGACAATCTGAATAGGCAGAGGACAGGATATGTTTGAGATACTCTGCATTACACGGCCCAGAAGATCAGTTTGAGCGCACAGAACATGACTAATGGGAGGTTCTTAGTATTATTTCTTGAGCCTCTCTGTCTTCATAGGCATTCAAAGCCAATATCCTTTAAATGCTTATCTTTTGTGAAAACTTATTCTATACAACTTCCGTTCCCTGCTAGAATATGACATGTAAAACAAAGAACATGACAAATATTTCCATGTTCAGATCCTCTGCTAGAAGTCTGAAACTGTCTCTGAAAACCTTAAAATTACTCACAAAGCCTTCTGAAGGTTATGACAGACCTCCTGTTTCTTTGTTCTTCTTGGTGGTGGTAAAAGCTGGATCCATGCCCAGTGCAGGGAACATAGTGTAAATAGCGCTGCTGCAGATTGCTACTGGATTGTTCAAAACATCAGATGGTGAGAATATGTTATTATCAACAAGCTGTTTACTGGCCAATCAATTACAAACTCTGATGGAGCACCAGGCATTTTGTTGTATGCTAGCCAAATGGATGGAGAAAACATATGTCAATCTGTCTGTTACTTTAAGGGGCAAATTCTGCTCTTCTGCTTCAGTATGCTCTAAAGCCTCCTGCAATGGAACCACACTGATACTAGTATAGAAGGGCAGGATCTGTGGCAGTGCTGTGGGGATCACTCAGATAATGCAGTTCTCAGATATCTGGGCAACTTTATGTCAACATACATTTGCATAATAAGAATACAGCTGAGGCATCTGTGAGTAAACCACCCTTCAAAAGGATTTTCAATGCATGAGTTTGTCAGTCTGTGTGCAATATAGAAATAGTCAGTAACTGCTGATTGGCTTTTATACTTGTGTTAGTTCTTACATGAAGTGAAGTTTTGCGTCTTTTATTCTCCTTCCACTTATGTTTTTTTCCTGGAGTCTATAAAATAAGTTCCTTATCTTCAATCCCACAATGGAAAATGCTATCCAGAACCAGATGCTTTAAAGAGAAAATTTTTGAGTTTAGAAAGGGAAAAATGTATTTTTTTGCTCACAGTACCTTAATCAATAATATATAATTGAAAGGATGTTGCTTTTTTTTCATACCTGCAACTGGGACTTACCGTCTATATTTTTCCAGAGAGCATTTAGTTCCAATGGGGAACAGAACACAGAACTGAGGACAGAGTCATTATGGTAATGAGACGAGAAACAGGCAACTTTTTGTGGAAAAATCTCTGGTTATATTGGTGGCAAGTAGTTATGTAAATATCTTATCCAAAGAACACTTGGACAATGACTAGAGGGAACAGGTCTCACAAATGTGCAGTCTTTTGATATGGCTGCTTATGTCACAGTATGTCTGTGACTTGCAGGCAGTACTGGCACTGGAGGTTCTCACTTGCTAAAATTAAGTCAGAGGTGATCCAAACTATTGTTCCGAGCTGGAAAGGAGGTAACAAAGCTTGCCTTTGAGAATCTATTAAATATTACATGCGATCCCTCAGGATTTAAATAAAAAGAAAAAAAATTCAAAGTGTTCATTCTTCAGAAACATACACTGAAAAAAGCTGCATTCAGTGAAGGGCCAAACAGGTGAAAAGATCTTTCTTTTTATCTCCTCTTACATCCTGCACCAGTAATGTGTTAATGCTGAAAAAAAAAGCATTAGGGGGAATGAATAAAAACAATTGAGAAGGATATGATATCTATATTCCAAAACTCTCTGTCTTAATGTGTTAGAGCAGCCCTGTTGCTTGTGGTAAATATCTCTGAAGTAGTAGGTGTTCGATCTTTTGAATTCTGTGAGACTTAATATCATACAGAAGATGGGCCTGATTAGCATCTCTCCTCTTCCCTTTGCTTTAAAAGTTTAAAAAACAATTGATAACTACCAGAAGCCATGCAAGACTTTAAAGGTGTCTTGTACATTCCAATGTTGAATAACTTCATATTGATTGTTCCTTGGGGTATTTTTTGCCACAATCTGTGAAGGTGAACAGTAAGTCACTCTGCAACTAATTCTTGAAAATACAAGCAAAAGAAAGGAGAATCTGTTCTGCAGTGAACTTGTCACCACAAAAAGCTGGGAGCCAAGGATTGTCTTTGTTCAAAATAAAGAAGGGCTACCTCCTGTGGAGATAAGGAGTTCTGGAAGAAAAATTAAAAAAAAAAAATCATACCTGCTTTGCACTTAAACATGTTGATGGATGTGTCCTATAATGGAAAATTCAAATCCTTTCTCAAAAAGCTCGCTAATTTTATTTTATTTTTTTTTAATTTCAGCAAGAAGCACCTAAGATGATGAGGGTTTTTTTTCCTAGTCATTCAAAATTGCTTAAAATGAGGCTCTGTCTCTCCAGTTGTTTGTAAATCAGCACAGTTCTATTACCTTTAACAGACTAATGCCAGCAAGACCAAAAAGGCCTGAAAGATCTCAGCCAAATTATCTAAGATTGAATGCCTGATGCAAAATTATTAGTGTGAGTACGCAGGCTGCCTCTTTCTGAATGGTTACATTTTCCTGGCATTGACATCTTCTTCAGATGAATTGAAACCCATAAAATCATTCAAGGGTGAAGGATGGAAAAGCTGTGAGATGGTGAAGGTTAGTGGAGTAGGTTATTAAACAAGTGGTAACAGGACTTTGAAACGATGGAAAGAGAACGAATGGATAATGGAATGTGCTGTGCTGACATCCCAGAGCCACACAAGTGTTTAGGAGTGGGAAGAGGGCGATCTCTTGTGCCGCTGATGGAAGCTGAGGAAGCCATACTAGCATTCCCAGCCTATTCAGTCACTTCTGAAATATGCACAGAGCAGCCCTGTTGCTTGTGGTAAATATCTCTGAAGTAGTAGGTGTTCGATCTTTTGAATTCTGTGAGACTTAATATCATACAGAAGATGGGCCTGATTAGCATCTCTCCTCTTCCCTTTGCTTTAAAAGTTTAAAAAACAATTGATAACTACCAGAAGCCATGCAAGACTTTAAAGGTGTCTTGTACATTCCAAATTTCCTTTTATCCCTATTATTAGCATGACTCAGATAAAATTAGAGGCATTGTGCAAAAGAGAAGCCAACATGGCCACAAGCAGGAAATATCTCAGATAAAAGCAGTAACTTCTGTAAAACAGAAGTGTAGGGCAGATCCAGAAGCAAAACTTTGGCTGATATCATTACACAGCTCTGCTTTCCCTTCTTCAGCAGTTAGATGTTAATGCTATTGAGAGGCTTTCAAATTGAAATCAATAGGAGTTTCATTATTCACTCCGATAGGAGTGGGATGAAGTTCTAAATAGTAAATGGAGCAATGAAAATTTAAGAAAACAAGAGGCATGCTAATGTGTGTTTTGTTTAAGAATTCTCTGTTTCATTGTCTCTGTTTAACAAGAGCAAGCAATTGAAAACGATATGCTTGGGGGGGTGTGAAAGCATGTGTGCCTCCTGGGAATGAAAGACTATACACCTTTCTGCTAATGTTGGATGGAGACAAAACTAGAAGCAAATAATTTAGCCTGCACGCAGAAACTGTTGGAACAAGTGCCTTCTAGAGTAAAAATAAAAAGAATAAAAATAAAGGTGCATTAAGTGTTGTGTGTGTTTTACCAGCTTGGGTTTTCTTGGAACCGTTAAATACAAATCAAATGAATAATTTAATATTTTACACAGTATGAGCATCTTGCATCACTGAGTTTTTGGAACAGTTTGGAATAGAGAAAATGCTGTGGGTGCTTGCCTTGCTGTTCTGTAATTTTACCTTGTCTTTATTTCAATTATATTTCAAAGCAAACACTCTTCCTAGTTGTGAGGTTAATTTCATTCTGGTGAGCTAGTGGTTCGTTTGGTTTATTTCTTTTTGTTTGTTTGTTTTTTTGTGGGGTTTTTTTGGTTCTCTGTTTCAGAGTTTCAGAAAATGAATTGTAGAGAACAAAGTGAATATTTCTAATGATCTTAAGCTAAATGAATACCTTTTCTGCTCTTTATGTTTCTGTCCAGATTCATTGGTGCATAGACTCACTTTTACTTCATCCTGGGACACTATATAAAACACTTAGCAGTGAAGGTGTGTTTACAGATGCTTTGTCTGGAAATAGCAACCCCAGATCTCTTATTTCTCACATCCCAGACACTTCTTTTCCTCATATTTGCACAATATTTACCTTCACAGTTTCATTTTCCCTTCCTTTTCTCCTTGATTCTGCAACGGTCAAGAGCTTTTTGCAAAGAAAAGCTTGAGATCCATGGTCACTTTTTGTTATTTTCATCAATGTCTGGCAGAGGATTCCAAAAAAATGCTGTGAAGAGAACTTAATGAAAAATAGTTTCTTTGTGAAGATTTGAAGTCAGTCTGTTCTTAGGAGTAGTTGCTCTAATTCCTAAGTTTTTATTCTGTATTAGAGCAGACAGGGATGTTCACCAATTTTCTCCTAATCTTGATTATTCAGGGAAAAAACCCAAATATTATCAGCTGCAAGAGAGCTACAGAATAGTCTAACCAGGATCTGAGGTCAGTCTTCAGATCTTGATGGATCAGTGGGAGAGATTTACTTTTCTTAAGGGGGCCACTGACTCATTAGTGTTGATTAGAAATAGGCAAAACCTAAGACATATTAGCTTACAGGACTGATGAATCTGTGATCAGTTCAATCAGCTTCCAATCTTAATGTAAAACTCAGACATTGCAAAACTCCATTGTATTAAATGTTGCATTTCAATTAAATAAATGTTGCATGAAAAAGTTTTTTGCTGCAGAAATAAAAATAAATTTCTTCAAAAAACATAGGACATTAGGAGAAAATTGCTTAAATAACAATGAAACTTTTAGAAATAATAAAAAATTGAATATTTTGATTTACACAAAACAACGTTCTTCTGCTAACTTTTATTTTTACAAGGTTTCTGAAAGATGACTCTTTCATCATATATCAGATTAAATATTATCTCCATGTCTTTAAAATCTCTGTGGACAGAAATGACTGTTTTCATCTCAGTTATACCGTCAATCCTGTAAAAGCTTTTATTTTACACATATATGAGCATGCCTTCCAAAGGCAAGGTTAAGTCTATTGACTCGTTGAAATTATTTGAGACAACAACAAAATGCGAAATTCTGCAGTGGATATTTTAAAGGTGTCTAAACTGTTTCTGTCTCAAAGCACATTGGTTTTTCTGAGCATTTTTTGACAATAAATCACTATGCTTAAGAAAAACCTGTATTTTGGTAATCTCTGCAGTATTTTCTTTCTAGCTGCAAAATGGTTGAATTCTTGCATTAATAAGAGTTTAAGCTGGATCCTACTGGAAAGCTGAGAGAAATACTTCCACTTGGAGAAAATGCTAAAAAGAGCAATTAACCTTGCTGTTATTGCTGTTCCAGGATTTCTGAGTACTACTGTTTTAATCATGGAGACTTCTAAGTGAGTAATGACTAACACCAGGAAGAAGTTTCCTACACTTTGTTGTTGTCCAATTTGGCATTGAAACTCTCTTCTATTCAGCAACAGTTGTTTCCCAGAGCTTGATTTTTGGTTCCTGTAAGAGATCACTGTAAACTCTATTGGCTGTAAGCACTGAGGCAGCACAGTACTGAATGCTAACCCCCCAGTTCTGAGTAGCAGAGCAATCAGGTTTGTGTTTGCATGTTGTATGTTGTGCATGTTTTTTGCCTGGCAAAGACTCTTACCTCCTTCTGCTGCATCTGCAACTGAACATTTTTCTCTGACCTCAAGACAGTAACTTCATGTTATGCAATTCACACTAGGGCATAATGTTTTACATTTTACTTTCCTGAGCGGAGTGTAGGCTCATCAGTTCAGAGGTGCTGTAAACTGCTGTTCATCCGATATCAACACCTCATGCCAATGGCACACTCAGTGAACAGCACTCAGGGTAATCCTCATGACTCCTCTGGGACCTGAGCTTTGCTCTGGCTTGAATCAATGAACTTGCTAAGTGGCCAGAAATATGGTGGACTTTAAAAGTGATCAATGAGTAGGCAGGGACTGATCCAGACTGACTTTTGAAATGTCTTGATACAGCCAAAATGAATGCAGGAGTAGAAAGGAATGAAACCAATTACTCTTAATACATGTTCGGAGAAAGTTATTGGGCAGGAATGGCAAAGATGACAGAGGACAAAGCACATAGCTGTTGCTCTCCTGAACCTGTTCATACTTTCAGGCCCTGTTGTAGTGGCAGCTGGCAGGAAGGCAAGGGATGGCTGCAGCGAAAGACACAGACGACCTAAAACAGATGTGGCGAGATGTGTTTCAACCATATTTTTTTCATCCAAGAAAGTAGTTTACTTTTCACCTATCGCTCCAGCTGCTTACAGTGGCAAATGCTAATCTATTGTTAATAGCGGTAACAAGATGAATTACTTTTGGACTCGAAGTATCTGAAATAATAAAAGCTATAAATAGTCTGACAGTCAGTGCCCTGCTACTAATATGAATTCTATCTTCTAAAGTGAGTTTAGCATTTATTGTTCAGCAGGTTATGATAAGGGTCTGCATGGGATGTTTTGTAAGAATTCAATTAGCTCGTGTTGTGAGTTAATACTATTTGCATGGAAATGAAACATTCTTTCAACAGTGTTGAATGAAAACAAACTAATTAGTTTTTTGAACAGCACCTGACATTCATAGGGCCCAATGGTGATTTTGGATAAATGCCTGCATGACTGGTGTCCCTTTCTTAGAGCTGGCCAGCATTTTTCTCTCTATGAGAGAAACAAGCAAACAAAAATATCCCCAATCCCACTATAGATCTTTAAAATGTTACTAAACCAATTTAATGAAATTTGCCATGCATCGCTGTCCTTCCAATCTCTGCATCCGTTTTGCTGCTTGCTGTTTCTTTGATACACAAAATGTCGTTTCATTTTTTCTGCTATGGACTTATATTATTTCTCTTCCCCTGTTATTTTGTGTTCTGTTTAAAAAAGAAGACTCCTACTTTCTAGTATTCCCCTATGATCCTCCCTGCACTATTCTCTGTACTGCAGGAATCACCATGGCAGCAGAGTGGCTGCCAATAAGCTGCTCTCTCCTTTTTCCGTACAAGTGACCTCCAAATTGCTGACCAGAGAGAGAAAATAAGTTACAACAAAAAATGGGCTGGCACAGGTTAGTTCCCTGCCGGGATTCCTGGGAGCAGCACAATTGTACTTAGGCCTTCTCTTAGGGGAGGTGGGCAGTTGCCAACATTCTCCACAACCGATAGCACAGCAGAATAAATAAAGCCAAAATATTTTTTCAGCCACCATAAACCACTTGAATAAAAAACCCCAACCAACCAAACAAACAAAATTTCATCTTCTTATCATATTTTCCTCAGGTTCACTCCCACAGTGTTTCTAACAGTTTGTCCATTCTTTTGTTCCTTGCCTCCCCATGTGTTTGTTCAAAAGCTTTTTGTTCACAAAAGCTCTCACAAACACAGGTGCATTTATTCTGAGGGAAATTGTCATGCTGGATTTGGCTGCCCTGTAATTTTTTTTACTATCATTCCCCTGCAAATGCTTCTATCTTACAATAAGCTTTGAACATTGTAATTAATGAAGTAATTGCAATAACTTTATTACCTACAGCAGAAGGTTTGTGGCCTCATCTGAACAGGCATCTTTTGCACGTGTGAAGTTTGTTTTACCTCTTCGTGGTTCACTGCTTTATAGATGGTATCTGAGCATGAAAGAAAGACACTAAAAAGCACTATAAAAACGCGTAGCTGTCCAATGACAGACCTGCAGCTGCCACCTGACTCCATGTAGTCAAAGATGTGTCCACCTTGGAGGCCTTCCCAGAAGGTTTTGCCATTGCTACAGAAATCGCTTGAGCACAATTATGAATGCAATAATTGCGAAGGAAAAGGAAATTTGCTATAAATTTGTGTATTTGAAGACGTCTAGTGATTTGATTTAGATGAAGACTGATTTTTCAGCTCTCAGCTGAGCTATTGAATCCTCTCACAAGACACTGTTCACAGCCAGCTCAGCTACTACTGCTTATGGCAGCTAATGGCAGGAAACGGGATTACTTCAAGTACTGTGCTTACACCTAACCCATATAGCAATAATCAGCTATCCTGGTTGGAAGGAAGTGATTCCTCCATTCATTTGGTAGACTAAGATAAAGCAAGAATCCATTTATTCCTAAAGGATAAGGAACAGCATTGTTTTTATTTTTTCCACAACATACTGATGTTATAATAGTACTTCTGAACTGGTTACCATTTTAACGTACCCTGAGAATGCTGTAAGCATCCCTCCAGTACAAAGAGAATGGCTGTAGTATGGCTGAATTAAATACCAAGCCTGTGGGGGAAGAGTCAGTCCTTTTTTTAGTGCTGCTTCTTGCTGAAAACTGTGAGAATTACTCCAAAGCTTGGCCACTGCCAGGATAGTAGGAAGAAACATCTGTGGATGAGTTATTCCAGCAAGTGTGCAGTAGCTCAGCCAGCTGCCAAACAAGCTACTCACAAGTTGTTTGACTTTGGGTGGTGTCAGAAGACTGGTTGAGGAAACAGAGCTCATAGCACAATGGGGAAGATTGCTTTCCTATTATTGTTCTCACTCTCTTTTATTATTACACTTATCTCATCTCTCAGTGTGCAAATGGTCTGTTATGTAATTGCCGTAATACTCAGCAGCACCACAATGATACTTGGTCCATTTTCTGAGATGGAAATCCCCTCAGTTCTTAAAAACAACTGAGTCAGTATATTTTGCATGAGAGTTAAAAGGGATAAATAAGCCGCTGTAAAACATAGGGTTCCCTTTCACATCTGTCATGTCCATGCAGGGTCTAGGGTAGTCTATGTTCCAGAATAAACATAGTCTGGAACATGTTTGGAAAAGCAGGCAAAGTCTCTCCTGATTCTTTTTCTTGGTGAGCCCTACCATCAAATCCAAGATCTTCCAGCTCTCTTTCATAATTAACTTGTTTTTGTAATACTGCTAATAGAAGTCGAATAAGGAGGGTGTTGCACTAGGAGGAATTTAAACCTTTTAAATTCATTACTAAATAACTGATTAAATTCATTCACTAAATAACTGATTCATTACTACATAACGGATACACTCTTAAATTGGCATTTTTTGTAATACTTCATACATAAAACTTGACTCTTTAATATTTTTTTTAAAATTTTAAAGCATTCAACCTGCAAGCTGTTTCACACATATTTGTTTGTAGCCCTGATAAACAACTGAACATTTTACAACTGCTCACAGCTTCTCTCTTTCACTTGAATTTTCTGAAAATAATAAGCGGAAAACTCTCATTGTCCTGACAAGCTCATTCAGGCACGGGTTTCTGGCTGTAATTTGACATTATTAATTGGTGCATTCTGTTCTCACATGGGAAAGGACTGAAACAGAACTGAGGTACTTTCTGCATCAAGAAATAAGTCAGGTGAAAAAACATATGTCTAACCTATATGTTCTGTTTATTTAGCAAGCTGGTGACTCAGTCCATGTTAATGAAGACCAAAAGGACTGTGAATAATGATCTGTTATTTTTATTTAGGATTTATAAAATCACCAAGACTACAGATAGAAAATAAAGGGAAAATCAGAGGTTCGAATAATTTTGATTTTAAAAAGAATAAGAGATTAGAGAGCTTATTTTGACTGCACTTAGAAGACAGCATGTTTCACAGCAGGGATTTTGACGCATTCTGTAGAGTTAAATTTCTCCCAAGCTAATGAAAGTGGATGTAGTGTCCCTGCAGATAAGGTTATTATGTTGCTGTTTAAAATCCCACAGTAGAAAATTTTGGGAGGTTGAGCAAGGGCCTGTTAAATATTTTATATGGTGGTTTAGGGAGTAGAGCTATTGCAAGAATACAAAGGAACTCCATAACCTGAGCTGAGACCAGTGCAGAACTAACCAGAAGGGACTTTTTAGCAATCTGCATTTGATTTGCACTTTGTGTGCCACAGGCACTCATGAAAACAAGGAATGTGGAACAGTACTATAACAATTTTTTAGTGAATTGACTTTTACTCTACCGTAACTGGAAGATTTGTGTGATTTCTCGTGAGCTATTGACATACCACAAACAATAATTCATGGTAACATGAGCTGTTGAGACACCAGAAGTTTCAAATGCTTGTTCAAAATCATTAGTACCATTCCCAAAAGGCATTTGTGGTGTACCTGTGTTACTACATACTGTGATCCATGACATGGTCACATGTAGAAGGATAACATCTTTTGTAAGGACACTTTGTGTTCTGAAGTGCATTTAGGTAGCTTCATGAAGTGTGCTGTAATTATACATGGACATAAACCACCGCAGCAGTGTCTGAGACCTACTTTTGAAGATGGAAAGGATATCTGAAGACACTTAAATGTCCTCCTACTTGCTACAGCCAAAGAAATGGCATCATGCAGGAGTACACTTAACTGATCTGTTTCTATAATCTGATATTAGATTAAATTTGAAAAATTAGGAAAAAAAAACAAACAATGAACCACAACAGGGATTTAGAGATGCTGAGTGCTGCCATTACTAATTTTAGGTTAGAGATCTTTTCAGCTAATAGCATGTCTGCTTTTGAGGAAACATGGAATAGAAGCAGTCTATTTACAGAAATGTCACACTAGTGCTTCAGAATGAAACCCAAGAAACTTACAGAATTTAGTTTTCAGAATTCAGTATTTGAAAGATGTGGTTGATCATGTACATTTTGGTATAAAGTAGCATTTCTATCTAGGGAATTATTGATACTAGAAAACCTCTCAGGTGGCCTAATCACTAAGTGAAGTTACATTGTAGTACTGAAATGTAGAGTGTTCAAAGATTCAGGGATAGAAAGAGTTATGTGGAAGAGTTATAAATTAGCTTCACTAGTTTACAGTATGAACATGATTCTAACAAAATTTCCTTTGCTTATGAAGAGTTCAAATGGTTTTTAATTGCCAGAGCAATAGGTTTCTTTCAGACAAAGATGGGCACTCCTGTCTTTTTAAAAATCGATTTCAGGACTGAAAAAAGATAACTTAGTTAAAAATGAAGGAGTACAGAGGACAGTATAAAGGTGAAATGGATAAGAAAGTTAATATAAATTGACAATGTGACTTACACATAAAATATTTTTTTTCAAACAGCATTTTTTATGAAAATCTAGTGCTGCCAAGTATGCTCAGATTATTTCAAGTGAAACAATATTAGGTCATTGAAAAGGGGAACTTGAAACACTTTCTTTAAATTCTGCCCTTTGAAGTACCTACACAGTTTACAAAGGCAGAATTGTGGAGCTGTTCCATGGCAACACAGCAAAACTTCCCAGTAAGTCAGGAAGAGAAATCAATGTGTCTAAGTTCAGGAATGAGTTACAGCAGTGGTGAAGTGTCTTTTTACCCTTGTGGTAGAAGATGATGTGTTAGATAGGAGTCCTTTCTGGAGGAGGTTTCATTCAAAGTGAAAGCAACACCAAGTCGTATTTCCCTGCAGGCTTTCTCCCTCAGGTGTTACCCTCACTAGGATCTGTTTGGTAACCCATTACAGTCAATGCTAAATAGCAATTTCTAAAATATTTGTCCTGATGTGGGCCTTTGTGAAACTGAACAAACATAGTCTAACAGCACAGCTGGAAGTCTTGTCCTTAAACACCCTGAGTTTATTTGCTATGAAAGGTGCTACCTCGACATTTCTCACTGGAATCTCTGGATAAGTGGCCCCACATAAGGTTGTCTCTCCTCATGAAAAGGCTTCATAGCAGCAGCTGAGGGGAAAGGATAGCAGCAGCTGAGGGGAAAGGATGGCAGTAGCTGAGAGCCAGGATCTCCCATTAGCAACCTTGCACAAGGCTCTGCCTTGCCTTGTTGCTTCCTTGCAACTTTGCATGAGTGCTCCAGCTACCTCATTATGAATTAGAGTTGCAATAGTGCTTTGACAGGTCTGAGAGGCAACAGTCAGGGGTACAGTAAGGGGAAGAAAAGGAGAAAGATAACTTCATACATTATTGGAAGCTTATAGCCTAAATTTTTCCCTTTCTCAGAGCTATTCTGACATATCTAGGTGGTGTAATAAGACTTCTGCTTCAGCCAGTATCTTCAGGGTCATCCATCGTGAGCAGAAAAAAGGTAGCAGCCAAAACCAACTAACCTGCCATGTCAGACTCATTATTTGTTAAAAAGTGTCATGGCTCTTGGCTGGAATAGTATAAATACCAGAAATAATTTTGGATGCTGGCTGCAATGAAATTAGAGGTTTTCATGCTATGGAGATGACTGATTTTATCAAGATTTTATCTCTGGTTTCTGAAAAACACTTTAATTAATTTTGCCCCACCTACAATACTAATTTTGAATGAGACGTACAAAATTGAAGATTCAATGAAACTATTTTACAAGGGAAAATTAAGTAATGAAAATTTTAAAGGAAAGATGTTTGTCATATGTGACAAATAAAAGAGAAGTCTATTACTGGATTAGCTTAGAAGGAACAGAGGGTTACTTAATATCTTGTAATGTCATCAATGTATATAAATATATGGACATAAACTAAAGTTCAAGAAGCTCCACTTCAACATGAGCAAAACTTGGTGGCAGAGCACTGGAACAGGCTTCCCGGGGAGGCCATGGAGTCTCTGTCTGGGAACATTCAAAACCCACCTGGATGCGTTCCGTTTTAACTGTTACAGGTGACCCTGCCTTGGCAGGGGAGTTGGACTAGATGATATCCAGAGGTCCCTTTTAACCCTAATAATTCTGTGATTCTGTAAATGCCAAGATATTTTGAAGACAGAAACTATACTGTAGAGATTCCTCTTGGAATGGATACTTGAGCATTGAACATGTCTATCTGTCATACACAGAATCAATTAGGTTGGAAAAGACCTATGAGATCATTAAGCCCAACATGTGACTTAACAGCACCATGTCAACTAGACCATGGCACTCAGTGCCACATCCAGACTTTCCTTAAGCACCTAAGGGGCAGTGAATCCACCACCTCACTGGGCAGCCCATTCCAATGCCTGATTACTCAGTAAAAAAATTTCTTCCTAATATTCAGCCTTAACTTCCCCTGGAGCAGCTTAAGATCATGCCCTCTTGTCCTACTGCTGGTTGCCTGGAAGAAGAGACCAACGCCCACCTGGCTACAACCTCCTCTCAGGTAGTTGTAGAGAGTGATGAGATCTCCCCTGAGCCTCCTCTTCTCCAGGCTAAACAGCTGCAGCTCCCTCAGCTGCTCCTCACAGGACTTGTGCTCCGGGACCCTTCACCAGCCTCATTGCCCTTCTTTGGACCTGCTCCAGCACCTCAATGTCCTTCCTATATTGAGGGGCCCAGAACTGGACACAGCACTCAGGGTGTGGCCTCACCGGTGCCAAATACAGGGGCAGAATCATTTCCCTGCTCCTGCTGGCCACACTGTCCCTGATGGAGACCAAGATTCCATTGGCCTTCTAGGCTACCTGGGCACTCTGCTGGCTCATGTTCAGCTTCCCTGTTAATCAGAACCCCCCTGGTCCTTTTCTGCCTGGCTGCTCTCCACCCACTCTGTGCCCAGCCTGTAGCGCTGCAGGGGGCTGTGGCCAAAGCACAGGACCCAGCACGTGGCCTTGTTGAACCTCATCCCATTGGAATCAGCCCAACTCTTCAGTCTGTCCAGGTCCCTCTCAAGAGTCCTTCTGCCTTCCAGCTGATCAACACTCCCCCCCAGCTTGACATCATCTGGAAATTTGCTAATGGTAAACTCTATCCCCTCATCCAGATCATCAATAAAGATATTAAACAGGACTGAGCCCAACACTGATCCCTGGGGGACACCACTAGTGACTGGTCACCAACATTTAAGTAGCTAAAACAGAGCTTGGTTTTATGAAATTAAATAAAGCATTTCTTCAGCACACTTTTGTCCCATTAACTTTAGTGGAACTTCAGCACAAGCTTTAAAGCTTAACAAGAATTTGAGAGCTACTTTAAATACAGAACCTTAAACTGATGGTTTAATACTTGGAAGAGGAAGTATGCTTATATTTTGCTAGAGCCAATCAGTACTTAATGAATGTCAACTTGCTGACAACACCCAGATACCTAACTTCATGCAGCAATTCAAATTTGTAAGTTTGTATACATGCCTTCTGGGGGGAAAATACAGAGCAAAAGGAAAACTGAAAGAACTAAATAGACAAATTTCCCACTTGAACATTTCAATTTTGCTGATAAAACTTTGAAACTCACAACTTATTTAGATGAATGCTGTTTTGGAGGACTGTCACAGCACACATGATGAGATGAATGAGATGGGGACATATGGGTTTACACATTTGTTGATTCTACTTGCTTGGTGACATTTGTTCTCCGAAGCCGGATTTGATAGCACAAAAATGTCTTTGAGGAAAAAACATGAAATAAGACCCTATTCTCAGGCCTTCTTCTTTCACACCTCTTTGACAGTGTGAAGAGGCGTAAGAGTCAGTGAAAATAACAGAGAAAATTTGTGCTTGTTAATTACTACTGAGCATATTACTTACTCTCATGAGTAAATCTACTGGAATTAGGGTTCTATAAATCACTGTGCTTGGTTGTAAATGTTTTCAAGACTGAGAAGTCTTCTGAGTCTTCAGGGATATTTTGCTGTGTGTCTGTGCCAATTACACTTTTACAACTCATCTCTCTCGTGCACGTTTTCCCAGCAGCGTCTCTCTTTCCTATTAAGTTATGATGGCCCAGCAGGCCATAGGATGTGCCTATGAAGCAAGATGCCAATGGGTTATGCTCAGAATGGTCTTTTTTTTTTTTTTTCTTTTTAATTAGAACTATTTTTGGAGGCAGTAGGAGTTGTGTAGCAAATCCTCCATTCTGCAACTCCTTCATAAGAAGTTTATTGACTGACCTTGCTACTTTAGTGGAAATGTCTCTAAAGCAAATGTATGTCAAACAATTCCATGCCAGTTCATTCGGTTTTATGCAAAGGCAAAGCTACAGGATTAGGAGAAAGTTGCTAGGAATACCTGACACTGTCATTTGGTTTTGGTTGCATGGAATGGTAAAATGCTTTTCATTTACTCACACTGTTTAAAAAGAAAGAAAGAGAGAAGGTGGTCTCTTCTTTGGAGAAGTGAGAGCTCTAAAACCCACAGTGGATTGAGATCATAAATAAAAGGTTACATTTTGAGAAAAAAGTATTGCATAATTTAAGAAAAGTATGTCTGGGTTTATAAACTTTTTTTTTCCCCTTTCAGTGCATATTTTTTAGTATAAAGTGGAAAAAATACATGTGAGTATACAAACATTTTGCCATCACTATGCCTCAGCAATGGTATCTTCTACTTGAACAGGACCCAAGGGACTTTTCACTGAATTAATGCATGCTTGTATGATGCTTATTTTTTTTCTTTTATCACTTACCTCCTATTTAGCCTATACCCAGGATATATGCATTCTCCTATTAGAGAGGGCTATAATATTACCTATGGGCATATGCTACTTACGAGTTTATTTCTGTTTCAGATGCATTCAAAACAAGCTCTTCAGACCAAAATTCAACCCTTGCTCCCTCTCTTGAGGGAGAAAAAAAAAAGAACATTCTCACAGCTACATCTGGCACTCAACAATCTCATCAGAGCGCTGGAAAAAATCTATTCATTATTAGAAAAATTGTCTATTGTTAATAGAGTAAGCAATGGATTCCTGTTCTCATCTCAACTGGGAATGAAACTGGCTTGCCTGTTTGAACTGAGGTGACAAAAAAAATTTCTTGATTGAATTCACATAACATCTGGTTATACAATCAATCCAGAATATCCTTATGCATAATACTAACTTGCTCTGGATTGAATTATTTTTCTGCATCCAATGCCAGCAGAAGTTATCATCTGTACACTGACAGCCTATCACTGCATATAATGTCAAATTGGGGCATATCTTTATCTCCCTGAGTATCTTTATAGAGAACAGACATCTTTTTACTGTTTTTAACCATATTTCTCTATATTTTTCAGATGAAACAAGACTATATGTCGAGCCAGACATCTCAGGATTTTGCAGTTTCTGCCAAGGAAATGCAGACCATAGAATCATAGAACATGCTAAGTTAGAAGGGACCCTTCAGGATAATTGAGTCCAACACTTAGCCCTGCACAGGACCATTCCCAAAAGTCTCATCATGTGCCTGGGAGAATCGTCCAAACACTTGTGAACTCTGTCAGACTTAGTGCTGTTGCAACTTTCCTGGAGAGCCTGTTCCAGTGCCCAACCACCCTCTGATTGAAGAACCTTTTTCTACTACCCAACCTAAACCTCCCTGCCACAACTTCAGGCCATTCCCTTGTGTTCTGTCACTGGTCACCACAGAGAAGAGATCAGTGCCTGTCCCTCCTCTGCCCCTCACGAGGAAGCAGTAGACTGCAAGGAGGTCTCCCCTCAGTCTCCTCTTCTCCAGGCTGAACAGACCAAGTGACCTCAGCAGCTCCTCATATCGCTTCCCCTCAAGGCCCCTCACCATCTTTGTTGCTCTCCTTTGGATGCTTTCTAGCAGCTTAATACCTTTCCTATATTGCAGTGCCCAAAACTGCACACAATATTCAAGGTGAGGCCACAGCAGTGCAGAGCAGAGGAGGACAATCACCTCCCTTAACCAGCTGGTGATGCCCCGCCAGGCACGGTTGGCCCTCCTGGCTGCCAGGGCACTGCTGACTCATATTCAGTTTGCCATTGACCAGAACCCCTGGGTCCCTTTCTGTGGCTCTGCTTTCCAGCATCTCATTCCCCAATCTGTACAAACATCCCAGGTTGCCCCATCGAAAGTGCAAAATCTGTCAGACACTTTCCCTTGTTGAACCTCATATGGTTTGTGATTGTCTAGTCCTTTAATTTGTCAAGATCTCTCTGCAGATCATTTGTTTTCCCAAATCATCATTATGCGTGATGGAGCCCTAGGATGGCTGAACACCTCCCTGCCCATGGGAAGTGGTGAATGAATTTCTTGTTTTACTGTGCTTGTGTGTGTGTCTTTTGCTTTACCTACTAAACTATATTTCAACCCATGAGTTTTCTCACTTTTACTCTTCCACTTCTCTCCACCATCCCACTGGTGGGCAGTGAGTAAACAGCTGTGTGGTGCTTAGTTGCCAGCTGGGGTTAAACCACAATAACTGTATAGGAAAACATACAAGTGATTTAAAGGTTTACAATCAGAACAAATAAGAATTCAAAAGGTTTTCTGACCAGCCCAGCATTTCGTTGCCACAGTCTGTGATCTCCTATGTCCCATTTATTATATCAAAGCCTTAGTTAACTTCAGAGTAAAATTTAACAAGTAATTAACATTATTTGTAGATAAAAAGTTAGACACTTTAAAAAATCCTAAGTTATTGGACCAAACCTTCATGTGGTATCAACTAGCAACAGCCCAGACATTTGGAAGATAGAGATTAAATTGGGGAAGGTATTACTGAATAATCTTAACTCTAATATAAAAATAGATGGTGACTGTAAGAGACAGAAACTCCTCTGCACTAGCTATAATACAAGTGGATGGTACTTTAAATTTTTACCTTTTAATTAAAGGAAAAAAAGACCCAGTAGAAGGGGAGAAGTCACTGACTGGTAAAAGAATGTGTCTAAAGTAATACAGAAGATCAAGGCCTGAACTGTGAAAAAAACCTGTGTTTTCTGAGTTTCTGCCTAATGCTGTCTCCACACTCTGATGCTGCCTATAAGATAATGAAATGTGTGTAGACATGCAACCCCATCTTTTCTTTCATATACTTCACTGTGTGACATGAAGGTTGGACCATTCTCAGTGTGGTTCTCTGCTGTGCATGGTCTAATATCTGTACATTTGTGCAGACAGCTGAGTGCTTGATTTGCAAAGGAATAGTAGAACACATAAATAGCTAGTGAGACACAAGGCACTGTCAGTGTCTGTAATACAGGCAAGCATACAATCAAGGTAACTACATGAATGACACAGATGCACTGTTTTGCAGGTGCAGTTTTGCAAAGCCAGGTGAGGGAAAAAGTCAGAACACATGAATAATTTTAGCTCATGACTATAATTCTCTGTTGTCAATTCCAGTGCTGTTTGTCATCAGACAAAGGCACTCAAGACAGTAAACCATTACAGCTCTGCATTCATCTATACCCAAGGGGGCCTTTTTAAAGAGACAAATTGATTTTTGCCACCAGACAGTGATTCATGCATACAAACTAGGGGAGTACTTATGAATCCCTATATTCATTTCCCCAGGGTGCTTGGTAAGGTGTGTTGTTTGCCTGATTTGTTTAAGAATAGATTTTGGGAAAGAAACAAAACAAAGCAAAACACAACCCCCTAATGTTTTTAACCCCTGCCTCAATAATACAATTTATCTATCAGCATTCAGATAAATATTTTCACTCTCTATGGAGGGCTTAAATTTTTGGTTTACGCTGTATTGATATGATCAAATTGTTTACCAAGTGCTGTGTATAGAACTTTTAAAACAAATCTTTGCTTGGGTATTTTCAGGAAGAAAAGAAGAAGATCCAAGTAAGATGGATTCATTCTGTTGTCTGCACAGGGGCCTTTCGAGACACCTTAAAGTCTAAGGTGTTCACTGGAGCTGTGTAAGACCTGTATCCTTTTAGAGGAGCAATCGGAACCGAGGTGGGAAACTAATTTCTATAGAACCATGTGGATGAGGAGAAATTTGGATGAAGTAACAGAAATTGAAAGCAGACTGGTTAAGCTAAGTACGTCTCTGCTGGAAGACCAAAACTGCAATTGTTTTACTTTTCAAATTGAGGAATATTGGATTTTAATAATTTGTCACTTTCTCAAAAAAACATTTTTCTGCAAGAGGCTTTGGTTTTGTTTCTTTTATTATTTGGGATTACTCTTCTGTCATTTAATATAAATATATGACAGTTATATAAGACTGAATGTCAGAGATAATGTGATTGAGAGAGCTTAGCTTTCAAGTTAGGTTTGTAAACTTTTGGTTGTGCAGAAAGAGTGATAAAAAAGCATCACCTACAGCAACAGACCTGCAGCACAGACTGAAAGTTGCGTCTATTGACAGAAGATGGAGCCAAAAATGGGCTTGTAGGAGAAAGTAGGTGAAGGTTTGTCTCAGTTTGGAGGGGGAGAGACCTCAGACAGATGTCTCCTCCCATGGATTCAATACCCCTGTTTTTTCCCATACAGAGAGACCAAATACAGACAGTGAAATACAAATACAAATACAGTAAGTGAAAAAAACAACTCTTTACCAAGAATGCTAATAACAATACTGACAACACACTGGGTTAAACCAACCGAGATGTTGCAGCTGTCTCTTATGTCAGTGCAGCTGAGTCCATTTTGGCCCATTATGGCTCATCAACAAGAGAGGAAAACCTTCAGACTGGGTGTGAATGTTGCCGGGAGTTATCACAGCTGAGCCATCTGTACAAGGAAAAAGAAACACTACTCCATCTCACAGGATTTGTCTCTATCTTGTTTAACACCCAGCTTGTATCCTGAGGTGTCAGATATGCACACCTTTAGCCCCTGGCCTGGGAGGCTGCTCTGCACACCGTTAGCAAAACACACTGCGGACTGAGCCATCAGCACCAATAGTCCAGTCTCTTACAGCACCTGGGTTGTCACTGCAGGTAGTCAAATGTTTGAGTCATTAATCACTAGCAGTTTAGCCTCTTTAAAGAAGGCAAAACACCAAAAAGCCAAAAAGGCATATTTGGAGAAAAGAGAAAAGAAAAGGTGAATACCGGAATTTTTGTGTAGCCCAGGACATGGCTGGAGAGAATGAAGCTTAGTTTCTGAAGGCTGCAATTGCTTTTGCTTTAGTAGTTCATGCCACAAATTCTGCATGCCCTTCTTCTCTTCCTCCTCCTTTTTTCATCAATCGCCATTGAATGTGGATAATGCTGATATGCAAAAATAATGTATTCTAACTTTTTTCATTTCCCTATAGAGGTTCACATTCCAACACAGTGCTACATTTAGTTTTTAGCCAGTGACTCTTTAATAAACATGTATAAATTCTGCCTAAATCTCCTTAGCCTCTCTTATAAAAGACATCATTCCTCCAACACAAGCCTAATATATGTCTCCATCACCTTGGCCTAATTCCCACTTGATATGAATGTTCTACTTCACTTCTTGTGATGGCCATTGCTCAATACACTTTGTGGAGTTTACCACACAACTCAACTTACTTGACAATACCCTTTGGCACTTTTGGTCACTACTAAACTCTATTGACTAAACTTCACTTTTTAGAGGGTGCTTGAACTCTGTAACCCTGTCCTTGCATGTCAGCCACCAACAGATGAATCCTGGCCAAGGTGTTTACAGTGTGAAGTTGACTCTCAAACTTAATGTCCAAGGTCAGTGAAATAGACATTCATGGTGACTCACGCTATTAAAAACAAGATTGATTTTTTTTCCTACATTTAAACACATAACACCGCAATAAAAAACATGAGTATGATTAACACAACTCCAGTTTATGCCTTGAACAAACACATTTTCTTATTCCTGTTTGCATGTCTCCAGATTCTGAAATCATGAATAGATCAAAAATGTTCCGTATTAGTGTATGGCTGAAATGTACATCTTAACTAAAATTTATGAATACTGTTACCTGTTATAGAAATTTCAATGTATCTTCTTCATATGCTACATAATAGATTTATATGTATCTGTTATATGGATAGATAGATAGATAGATAGATAGATAGATAGATAGATAGAGCTCTACATAAGAGTTTGAAAGAGTTCTTATTTAGACTGGGCACAGAGGCCGGGCTTTGGTCCACCTGATGTAGTGGGTGGAACGTATTGATCACCTGAAGAGAAATTAAACTGCCTAGACAAGGGCTACTCAGTGCAAACTATCACAGCTCTCTTCTTTGACTGAGCCCTAACGATTTGCATTGGTCTTGGACAAATAGCTAAGTCGGTTGGCCACCAGCTCACAAATGCATTGCACTCAGTGTGACACAGGAATCACATTTCAATTGACCTGCTATTTTTTCGTTCACTTTAGTGGAAGATGTATTTCACAACACAGAAGTTTTGCCACAGAACAAAGTAGTAGGAAGTGGGAGATGTTATATAAAATCACATATAGTTCTCTGAAAATGTAAGACTCTGGTGCCTGTTTTTTTAAACTTTCTCTGCATAACCCAGAATCCAGGCCTTTGTTTTTAATTTTATCTTTATTCTAGATGTTTTCTATCTATACTCTTTCCTAAATTCCCAATGATCTTAAACATTTTGAAATATTCACAGATCCTAAATCTCAACTAAATGCAAAACATAAAACAGCTATAAAAGTCAAAGGCAGCTTTATAACACAAAGGCAGACAAAGTTTTATATTTTCTGGTATAATATTGGCCCTTGAGTTTAAGCAAACATGGGAATACTTCAAAGGATGACTGACTGATAGAAAACACCAAAATGAGAAGGAGAGAAAGGAATATAAATCTATAGACATCTACCAGTGAGTTGTTTAAAAATACAGAGAAGTAAATTGGATGAAGAATACATAGTGAGATGGAACTGGAATAGGCAGGGTGAAAGCAGAGCTGCTGCTGAGACATAGAAAAGAGACAGATGATAAAAAAGATACAGAGTAGTCAAGAAATTAGAAAATAATTAATAAAGAGAGAAAATATAGAGGCTACATACTTCATTACTAAAAAAGTGTAGCTGTGATTTGAGCATAACAAAATAGAAAAAAAAAAATCAAATCTTCAGCCCAATTTATGCCACACCTTTGACAGCAGATCATCTTTCTTGTGTTTTCAGGGGAAGAATGCATTGTACACTTTTGATTAGGATTCAGATATGAGGCATAGTAGTAATAATACTGCCAGGAAGGTTCCTTTTTTCTTTTCTTCTTTTTTTTTTTTTTTTTTTTTACTTTCATCTCCTGATGTTTCTGTTAGAGGTAGGAAGTATGAGAGCTATAAAAAGGAAATTAGCTATGGGATTCGAAGTAGGTAACAAAGACTAAACTGTTGTAAAAATTATAATATTTTGTCTTAAATGCATTTTTTCTGTTGAGTTTCTAGTAGGAAATTGTCCATATTAAAGCCATGAATAGCACAAGATCAAGAATTTTTGTCCCTATGAGAGTACGTCCCAGATTTATCAACCACTTCCTGTCAGCCTGGGTACAGATGGAAGAGCTTACTTTGTTGACACATGTGCTGTACTAATTCTAAATTTTTATTGTATTTCAGACTGTGGTCTGTCCAAAGCCAACACAGTTTTTAGTATGGTGGATCAGTGAAACTTGCTCCTACGATATCTCTCATTTAATTCTTTCTTATCGGAAAAAAAACTCTTATACTCTGAACTGCCACTAAATTCCTCCCATGGTTATGGTAGTAGCATGACAGCTTCACATCACCTTTAGGATGATGATTTGGAAAAGCTCTACTTTTTACGGGACCATCCTAGGTAATATACATTTTTTTTTTCCCCAGGGGATAATGATTCTGAGGATGTAGATGCTTGTTATGTGTTGATGCTTGACAGCAGCTAAGCACTCGCTCACTCCCTCCCTCCCTCCCTCCCCACCTCCTACAGCAGGATGGGGGAGAGTATCAGACGAACAAAACCCGAAAACTTACATATTGAAATAAAGTGGTTTAATAAGTGAAACAAGGCTGTATGCACAAGGAAAGCAAAATAAGGGATTCCTTCACTGCTTTCCATTGGCAGGCAGATGTTTTGGCACTTCCTGGAAAGCAGGGCCTCAGCATGCAGAACAGCTGCTTGGGAAGACAAATGCCATAACTCCAAATATCTCACCCCTCCTTATCCTACCCCTGAGCTATTATTGCTGAGCACAATATTATATGCTATATTTAATTTTGGCTGTGCTGTTTGTACCCTACCAACCTCTGTTCCACTCCCAGCCCACTTGCTGGGTAGACAGCGTGAGAAACAGATGAAGCCTTGATGCTTCACTGTATGTCACTAGCCAAAACATTGATTGCTATCACTATGTTAGACACATATCCAAAATGTAGTATATGGTCTACTATGAGAAAAGTTAACTTTATCCTAGGCAGAACTGTTCTCCTGTAAAATACAGCTGGATAAGTTCTACTATAACCTATAAAAATTATTCTTGTTCAAATCTGGAGGCAATTAATTTGGATTTATTCAGACATAAATGGCAAGAGGAATAACTATCCTTGACTGATTACTTCTAAGACAGGTAAAAATGAGAGGAGAGTTAGGTACTTTTTTTAGATAGAAACTTGCTTAAATTTAAGTACAAGGCCAGAAAATCCTTTAGAGAAACAGAACTAAACTAATTCCCAATACTTTTGTCATGTAGCTGGGGAACATTTCAACTTCTACTTAAGCTTTAAGAAAAGAAAAGAGAAGGAAAACAAAACAGGTTAACAGGTTAACAGTATATTATTTATTCTAATATTTTGTCTGTTTATTATAGTTTTTGTACTATTTAACCTGAAGAACTGCATCATCTTCTGATTGAATAGAGACAGATTACTGAGTCTGAGTAACTAACAAGGAAGCTAAATGTCAGGTTTCTGCTAAGAATATAAGTTTCCAAATGACACTGCCACTGTTATAATTCTTTGCGGTACGTTGGTATTCCTAAATGGTGTGAGTTCTACCATTTGAACAGAGTCTATGGCAGTAATGTGATAATAAGCCTGTCTTTACACCAAACATACCTAGAGAGGATAGGGAAAAATGAATCAGGTCTAAAGGGCTGGTTTGATCCTTTGAGAAGAATGGTCATAGAAAACCTCTGTGACAATATTCAAGAAGTGAATAAAATAAGTCAGTAGAATTTATCACTTTGCCCTTTGGAAGCCTAAGATCTACCCATTTCCTATGATGAATATTCCAAAAGATATGTGGCCAGGATTTTGATATCTGCACATCTGAAGGCAGTAACTGCACAAGCAAGGTTTTTAGCCTCATCTTCAGTACTACAAGAACAAAGATTCCTTTGATACAAAGTGTTTTCCATATTTATTGACTTGTAATGCTTATTGGGATGCCCTTGGTTTAATGTATAAACGTTTCTAACTATTTTTTATAGTAAAGAAATATTACCTAATGGGAAAAAGTTCCACTTCTTGTCCACCAAGGCCTTTGGGGCGTTTTCTGCAAAGATACTTT
The DNA here is from genome assembly GCA_013397135.1 of Pachyramphus minor. NCBI lineage: Eukaryota > Metazoa > Chordata > Aves > Passeriformes > Tyrannidae > Pachyramphus > Pachyramphus minor. The sequence continues at coordinate 136,013 of VYXB01005118.1, read as the reverse complement.
CCAGCCAGTCAGCCCCAGCCTATGCTGGCACAAGTGTTTAGTCCTCTCCAAGTACGGGACTTGGCGTTTTCCTTAGCTAAACTCCAACAGGTTCCTCTCTGCCCACTTCTCTGGCCTGTCAGTCAAGGTCCTTCTGAATTAAGTACAAGTACCTGATGCATCAACGCAGTGGATCGGCCCAGCTCACATCCAAGCACCAACACAGCCACTCACTCACTTACTTCTCACTCCCTGGCATCGGGATGAGGGGGAAAATAGAATCGTAGAAACACAGGGACCCTAAAGACCATTGAATCCAACTCCCTGCTACTTACAGGCTGTCTGAAATGGAAACGATTTAAAAGCATTTTCCAGACACTCCATGAACTCTGACAGGCAAATAGGAAGAATTAGAGTAAGGAAGTTCATGGGACAGGGAGATAATTTAGCAGTTACTGATGCAGGCAGTAGAATTTGACTTGGTTTATTTCCATATAATATAGACGATTGAGTACTGATTAAGATATTGGGAAACAAAACCAAAAAAAACAAACAAGCACACACAGAAAACACCTCTCCGCTGCCTTTCCCAGGCTCAGCTTTACTCCAGACTCTTCTTCTCCCACCTTGCCATTGACGCAGTTTATTCTGAGTCCCTTCAGCGAGACAACTGGTGTTGTATGGTATGGTAGTGGTTTCTCTTTTCTGCTCCTTCACTCTCACCCTTCCTGTGCACTGGTGTGGGTCCTTTACAGGATGCAATCCCTCCAAAGCTATATCTGTTCAGTCATGAGATCATCCATATGTCACGGTCCCATTAGGAAAAATTTGCTTCTGCATGGGTCCTCCACAAGCTCCTGTCCCTGCTGGGGCATGCCTGCGCTGCAGTAGAGCACCTCCTGCTCCTCTGACCTTGGTGCTCCCCCATTGTTTCCCCTCTAATTCCATTCTCTCTCTCTCTCTTTCTTTCCTTCTCCCTCTCACTCTTCCTCTCTCATTTGCTGACTGGCTTAGCTGTGTCCTGTGGTGGGTCCCTTGTGGAGCTGGTTGAAATTGACTGGAACCATCTGTGTCCAGCACAGGGAAAAGCCTGGCCTATTCTGAAGAGAACATTGCTGTAGCTGTAGCTGTACCAGTACCTTACACTACAAATAGTACCACCACCCACTCTTCCCAATTTTGTATCGTTTTCAAACTTGCTGACGGTGCTCTCCGTCCTACCAACAAGATCAATAATGAATATGTTCCACACTATTGGCCCCGATATTGCCTCTCCTCTGAGTGGGGATATTACTAATGAATGCCCACTAGTTGGACTTTGTGCCACTGGTATTAACTTTTTGAGTTTAGCAGTTCAGATAGTTCACCTTGCTGTCCATTTATCTAGTCTGTACTTCGCTTTGTCAATAAGAAAGTTATGGGAGACAATGCCAGAAGACTTCTGCAGGCACATCATAAGAAAAAAACAAACCCTTCTTTTTGAATTTAAATTGAAAAGAAAGGGAAAATAAAACCAAAATAAAAGGAATGCACTATCTCTATATTATGGCTCAGACAAGATTAAATAATTTCCCTAAAATCTCTGAGGCAGTCTATGACAGAGGAAGTCATTAAGCCCATGTCCCCTGAACCAATTCTCACATTACAGAGGAACTTTTTCATTTGGTAATCATTTTTCTATTTATTACCTACTCTGCCTTAAAGCTTTTCTCTTCAACTGTTTTTTGAAACTAACCTTAAAGTTTCAATATCTCAGAGCAAGATATGGTCACTCACATCTTGCATTTTTCACAGTCCTGAAAGTGCCTGAGCATCATTCTTGCTTCTCTTTTCCCTATCACACAGAAAGAGAACTGCAGTAGTTGTGAAGTACTGCTGAACTGACAGGTTGGAGCTGCTGCTGACACTGTAGAAAAAGACTTCCCGAAAGGTTAAAACCTACATTTTTATCAAAGGAAAAAGCAATGAATTATTTGAACTGTTCTGTCTTGAACTACAGGTCTTTGAGATAACATATGGAATCACTTAATCCTTCTAAACCCATCTTATTTTAACTTTTATGTAATCACCTGCTCATGCAAGTCTATAACAGACTTCAAGAACTGTTAGGGCTGGTATTAAGGCTGATGGGCTGAGTGTGAGCTCAAACTTAGAAAATTCAAGGCAAAGCATAAGCTTAAAGTTCAGGAAAAGTATGTATTTAGAATTTTTATACTTTTTAATGGACCCAAACCATATATATCCAGATTATTTGTAATATGCATTAATCAACTGGTGAAAAAAAAGAAAAGTAATCAGCCCAGTGAATACTTCTTTTGAAAAGTAATAAATGTATTGGCTGAATGTATTTTAGGGAAAATATAATAGTGGTAGTTGTGCCAGATAATTTTGAAATCAATTGGACTTGACTGTTGTTCTCATGTGACACACTTAGAGAAGCAGATTGATCTGTTTTGTGCAAGGTAAGTACTTAAAATTAAGTTTGGATTTTGTTGTGTTACCAGCAGTGAAATAAAGGGGTAAGAGCTGAGCAGTAACACTCTGCTTCAAAGTATCAAAACCTTACGAAAAGAATAAGACCCTCCATTTTATAAATATAATTAAGAACTTTAGTCATCATTCAAGAAAATCCTATAAAAAGATGTTCTTTTTGTTGGTGCATACATTTAAAAAGTGCTGAGTCAACATGATATAGGTAGTTAAAGATCTGCTGGTCAAGAAGGCATGAAATATAGAAAAAGCATCACAACCAAACAAACATCTGATAGTCACCAAATACACTTCTGTCTTCCTAGCCTAAGGACCTTTCTGCACTTAATCAGATTTGCAGCCAGTCAGTGACATGGCTGTTCCACAAAGTGTTATAATGCAGTTGACCAAGGCAGGGGCATAGGCCTAGGATGTGTATGAGAAAATGCAAAAGAAAAAAAAAGGAAATGGAAATGAAAAATAAAAATAAAATAGAAAAAGAAAAAGAAAAAAGAAAAGGAGAAAGAAAAAGAAAAAAAAGAATACAATGTTCTCCCAAATCAGATGTTGAATAAAAGTGAGTTGACTGTGCTAAGTAAACTGCACGACAGAGGTTACTTTTCTATACATCCCAGGCTTTGAAACATATGCTCTGGGATTTAGGTTTCATTTTAATAAGAGTAAAATGGAGTCATCAATGAACACCTTCTCAAAAAGACACTTTGGGTGTCTTTTCGCTGCATGAAATACTTTTAGTTACACCAGCTTTGTGGAGTCCAGATCATTGCATGCAACTCATACTGAATATTGAATCTTACTGTATGGAAAAACACTGCTTCCCAAACACAGTATACACCTTTCCCTACACTTCACTAAAGCCCATCATTAGGAATCTATGAAGCAGGAGAAAAAAAAATGACAGAGAGGATTCATTTTAAAATACAACTAGACACCATGTTCTTTCACTCAAAACAAAATGAAACAATAATTGCAGCATGAGCTGATCCTGCAGAACACAACCAGCTAACCCTAATTGAATGCTGTTTTCCATTATTACAGAGGGTGGATTTGGCATTTACCTGTTCTTTTCCCTGAATCAGCACATGAAATTGTCTTCCTCTGAGTCAATTACCAAGCACTTTTGTTATAAATGACAAACTGACAAGAACTCTTGCTCTACAAAGGTTTACTTTGAAGACACAAGAAGTTTAAGCACAGATCTGATCTCCAAGGACTTTCTTCTTTCATATTTATGTATGTATTTAAATACACAGTTGTAAATTGATTACCCCAATACATGATAATCCTAAATAAGAGAGGAAACCACCACCTTTCTAAAACTTTATGTCAAAATCAAGCAAGCTATGCTAAAGGACTAAATCCCTTTGGCTTCATGGATCAAATTCACCCATAGAAGGTTCTGCAAATGCTAATGAGAATCCAACACTGTGCAATCCAACGTGGTGTATTTTCCTCCAACAAAATGCAACAAAAATGGCAGTATGGTAATGATGGAAGAGATGGCCTGGATCTCAAGGAACTTCAATTCTTCTTCAATTTGTAGCACATGCTGAGTGTTTACAACAGAACGTAACTTCTGATTTGATGTCTAGCAGTGGCATCTGTCAGGGTAAAGTAAAATTGTTACAAATGGCTGGGGAAAAAAGCCAGTGTTCAAATTAGAATAAAACAGAACAAAGCAAAACCTTGAAGTTTATATTTTTAGGCAAAATGTACTTAGCTTACATCTTGTTCTTAACAGCAATACCACAGCATGGGAAAAGAAGAAAATGTGACACACGCTTGTGTGCTCTGCTGTAGTTCTTCAATGGCAGTATAACTGCTGCCTGGTTTATAAGCCTAGGTGTCAGTGATAAGTGCATTTATGTATTGCATAATAATAGTTGGAAAAAAGCATGTTGCCAAATGAGACAACCAAAAAGAAATATTACAGTCCAAATTGCACACAACTATTTTTTTCTCTCAGTGTAATCAGGAATTGAATACTGTATAGTTATTTTCATCTCTATTTACTGTAAAATGAGAATAATAACTCTATATGATTCATGACAGATGCTGGTGACACAAAGTTACATACCTGTGGAGAGCAGGATGTTATAATCCCACTGTGATTAAGAAGATATATGTTTGCTGTTCTGCAATGAGGATGGATTGTTTACTTTTCCCATTAGTTCTATAATTAATCATCCATGTTTGATCTGTGTGATATCAAATGGATTTTGTATCCCACATTTCTTAAGTAGCATGCTGGTTTGTACAATACTCATTGTTTTTATTAAGAGATGCCTCTGCAGAGCACACTACAGGTTTTTTTTCTTACATAAACCCTATTTATTTGGACAGAAAATTGTACTGCTGTAAATAGAAAGTGATAACCAGAGAAAATATGCCTGGGAAAAAAAATGCTTTTGAGTTACCATTCCTGTACCAAATAATTTCCTTTTACATAATGCCTTGATGTACTCTCTTTCAAAGTGCTTTAAATAAGAATTAAACAAGTCTTAAAGGAATAAAAAAAGTTTAATTTTACTTTGAGTTGCAAGAGTTCTTTGATGGAAAAAAGTGATGTCTGGGTCACGTTACCTACACCTTAGTTCACTATATCTCAGTTTTGGAATAGTAGATCTCTAGCAGAGCAATGAACAGAACTATCATCCAACTGGGCCTAAAGTCAAGTCATGACTGGCTATCAGAGTCCCATACTCTCTGACCACACTCTTTTAGATATCCAACACGTGGAGGGTGTTTAATGAATGTTTACTATCGAATTTGCTTACTTGAAGATGGTTTATATTACACGGGATTTCTGATTTAGCAGAGTAATATAAAATGCATAGAAATCCCAATTCAAATGACAAATGTAAGTTACACTTAACAAAATATAGAAATTGTAATACTTAGTTAATCACACCACCAATGTAATTTCCATTATTGGTTTCCATAAATAAGAACCATTTTAGGGTTTTATTGGTCAGTCACATTGATGTATTCCGGACATTCACCTGGCTAACATGGGAATCATCATCGTGATGACGAACTGTTTTCGAGGAGCTGTCAAGACAGCAACTGAGAGCCACTGGTTGTGGTTGTATTGTGACTATTAGCCTAAACCATGCAAAGGAATAGAATTCATCTTTCCATCAATTATGAAGTGGAATAGGAACATCTGAAGCTGGGCAAGTCATTAAAGATCCTTCTTTAATATATGATATTTCTGTGTGGTTTAGACCATCTTGGTTAGATTAGCACATGCAAGAAGATTAGTCAAGGAAGGAAGCAGTAAGCACTCATTATCCTTTTACTTTTGTTACCTACTTTGCATGATACTTGCATATGTTTGCTGAGTATATTGAAAAAGCTTGACTGGAATTTGATTTAGACACTGTGTGTATGCTAGTTCACCTCAAAATGGTGATCATCCTCAGTTTTGGAATTTTCTGTTTTTCAAATTTTTAAAAGGTAGAACTTTTAATGCTTAAGAAAAGATTTAAAAGAAAATTCTTTACCGAGCCTTTATTTCTTTTGTGTCTGCTGCCTGTCTGAAGGCATTAAATGCCAGGGTATTAATCAAATTAAACTGTGGTCTATCAGTATTACAGTCAAATGAGGCTGTTACCACCAGAGGTGTTGAGTCCACATATTTTCCTTGCGTGTATCTCCCCTGCCCCCCATCCATAAATTTGAAACATCAGTCTTCAACAGTTCGTTTTCCTCCCATGACTTGCTTTACATTCAAAAGGAATCTGGGTGTTTCATCCTAAGAGAAATGTGTCTTGGCAGGGTTAGATCATGGGAAGCAAAACCCTGGATGATCTGTGGAGCTCAGAAGATGTCAGCAGAGATACAGGGTAAGGTGCTGGACAGGGAAAGAGGTAAGTCACTCACTCCCAAGTCTGGGTGTTTGGATTCAGAGATCAACATCCAAACACCAGATGGCCTGAGAGTGGGGGTATGTCTTAAAAGTATTTGTGCCAGTGAATTAATATCACTTATGCTTAATTATAGTTTAAATATCTACTTAAATGACATTCCAGTTTCCTCTGCTAGAAAGGAATGATCACTGATACTCTTACACTCCTGTAAGATATGTTTGAACTTGTTTCCAGAACATAAAGATCTTATCGGTTATCACTGATACATGTATTTTTTACCTTAGTTCGAAATGTGGCAATTATCAGAATCAATTATGGACATAAACCATGGAAACAAGGTAGATCAAATGATGTGTATATAGAATTATATGATGCATATCTAAGTTATGTATTGCAAATAACGTCACATTCCTGGCAACTTGTGGGTCAAATTAAGTTTGCAGGCCCAAAAGGAAGAGAGACACCATCCCTTTAGACTCATCCATCTTTCTAATCTGACTTGGTGCAGTGTCAAAGGTTTGAAGTGGAACCCCTGAGTTGCTCATGAAGTGAAAACAAGATTATAACTATGGTGCTATAATATTGACATTTTCAAGTATAGAACAAGAACTGTGTACTGTCAGTACTTTTTTTTCATCATCCACTGATAATGAAAAACCCACAAGATATTTGGCTAACTGAAATGAGAATTTTGAATAGACTTTCAAACACGGAATTTCAAGGGAAGAGAGGGATTTTAATGATAGCAGAAAAATAAAGAAGATATAACATTAAAATACAATATTCTTAGGAAAATGCTGAGGCAACTGCCAAAAAAGTACCTTCAGAGTTAGTCACAGTGTTAAGAAACCTGCTACATTTTTCAGAAAGATGTAACTGGTAATACAGTTACGCTTGCCTAGATGATATGAACTATTACAGGAACTATTCGGGAGAAATTTAAAATGTATTTTAAATCTGTAGTTTAGGAAACACATGTCTGTTAAAGGCACAGCTTTAAAACTGCGTCTTCAAAAGAAACACATCAGTGCAACATCTTCCAGTTTTCTGAATACTTTATGGAGAACTGGGGTATTTTGTCATCCTGTTCACTGTCATATTCTCTTTCCTTGTACTTTCTTCATTTCCTTGGCCCTTTGGGAAAGACTAGGAAATTCTTTTCTTTCCTAATGAGTCCAAAGAGATGCCTAATTCTTATGTCATTGCAATTTAGATGCTGGTAGACTTGCTGACAGGTGTCTCAGAAATTCCTTCTGTGAATCATGCTATTGTTGGCATATGGTTGCTTTACAGGACAGCTGAGCTGCTGCTGTTGCATGGAAAAGTTAATAAGCATTCAGTCTGAATCAGTGAAGATTCTCCCTGAAGTTTTTGATGTTGCAGTGCTCCTTCATACTTGTGCTTTTGACTTGTTGCTTTGACTAGAGAAGACAGTCCAGGGCTGTATCATACTTTTGCCATGTCATTCTGCCTTATTAAAAAGATTAAAGAGACGTGTCAGATCAACTTTGAGCTGTTAGAAGGCTAGATGCTGAGGCTCAATGCAGAGGGGTGAGGAAAGACCTCATTTATAGATGTGTACAGACCAGTGTACAGATCACTCTACTGTCAACAGCACTGCAGTTGAAACGGAGGAGAAATTTCCTGAGGAAAAATGAACTACATTGTTGGATTGTTTTGTCTTCTTTTTTTAAACTGCTCAAAATAGTAAGGTATTTGACCACTTATTTTAGAGTCCACAACTTAAGTCACTTATGTCTCTTTTCCGAGACTCTGGCATAGAGAAAGAGACTGAAAAGGAATTGGGTAAGATAAAGGATTGTGCGTCCCAAAGTGATCACTGAATCATAAAAAGCAGGAAGGCACATTTCAAGAGGTGGTTCTGATGAATATGTGAATGTGTGTAACTTTATGTTTGTGTGGCAGAAAAGTGGAATGGTTGGATGGACAACGAACTCCTTCGAAGTCCCTAAGTAAAACTGTTCCAAGTATAGTCACTGTAGGGAAAGAGAATCAGAATAGGACTGTAAATTGAATTTTCTGAAGTGCACCCTAGAGTCGTTTTCTTTTTTCTACATGGTGACTAAAAATTTCAGTGGTTAAAATTAGGCTATCTAAACCAGTTTCAGACACCAAAATCTCCATTTTCAGAAGCATGATCTTTTGCAAAAGGTTAGACCTGAAATACTAGTTACACTCAGCATATTCACAAATGAAACTGACTCGTGTACAAATCCCTGTGAGCTATTGTAGCCATGAATAAGCAGAGTTTTCCCATTGAAAATTCCTTTCCTCCCCCCTTCTATGAGTGGCTTTGTTTGTGTATCTACACAAGAATTCATTCACAGACTGAATACTTGTGTAGAATTTTATAGGTAAAAATACTTTTTCTACAGAGTTAGGAATATTTGAAAATGTATCTCTATCACAGAGATGAACAACAGTTGTGTGGATTGTCCTGATAATCAGCAATCACTGCAATGCAATGAAAATAGTATTTCCCCCCGCAATGCTGCAAACTATAAATAATTTAACATGTTATAGAGTGATTGAAGTATCACAGATACTTGGAGGTATTTTCCAGGAATTACTTGAGTTCTACAGAAATTGTGATACCATTTCCAGAAGCAACTTTCCCTAAGAACACAAGGACTGCAAGTGCAATCTTACTGACCAAGTAAGATTAGCAGTTGATAAATACTTAGGTGCATACATATATGTACCCTTACTTCACTGTGAGTGCAGAGGTATCCAGTGAAGACCCCAAACTGATCCACTAATAATATCACACTTCCAGCTCTGAACATCAGCTTCTCATCTGTTTTCTTAGGAACAAAGTTGTTACAGAACCAAAGGGCTTATTAAGTCAAGAAGTCTGTCTTCCTGTCCATACAGGAATGTTCTCTGCAGTAGTCTTTTTGATATATTTCTTGGAGGAAAGTCAGTAGAGCAGTTCATCCACCTCAACTGAAGTGTAACAGTCTTAAGGAAACTTCCCAGTCTGACCATTCATAAGATTCTTTGGCAGTCACACTCCCAAGGCCAGAGACCATCACTGCTGGGGAAGCCCCTTCACAGGGGGCAGCTCCAGAGAGATGACAGTGCCCAGCTTGACTCCCCAGACACCTCACTTATGCAGTCAGACCAGGTTTGCTTACTGATTCTGACCCAGGTTTCCCATGGCAGAGACTCAGATGTCTCGTTCCACAAAGCCATTTATTCATGTCACAGTGACAGAGGAACAGACTGAGCTGGTGCAGAGGATCCCCAATCAAGGAACACCTGGGCTTTCATACTCTCACAGTCCACCTGTGTGCAAGTCTTGCTCTTCATCCCAAGTCCTCCACTCCTATTGTGTTTCTGAGTGTCCGGTCCCCCGCCTGGAGCCACAGGTCCCCAAGCCCTTTGTTATGCAAAAGCCAGCAGTTCTTGACCTCTTGGGCTTCCACTACACAGAGCTCAACCTGCAACTGGCACTGCAGCTCCACACTGAGTACTGGCACCATATGTATTCCTCAGTGTACTTCAATTAGTGCTGAAGCTAAAGCAAAATGGAATTAGAAGAGTTTCAGAAGTGGAACTTGGAATCCTAAGTGGAAAAAACCCCAACAAACCCCCACAACAACAACAAGTGGTGCTCTACACTGCTTACTTTTTATGCTAAAAAACCGCTACCAAACCCTCAAACTTTCATCATGCCTTCATTTTCTCATCTCTCAGGAAATGTAATTACTTCTCACTGCTTCCTTGGGGATAGCAGAAAAAATCCTTGAAGGATTTATACAGTGCCAGCTGATAAAGCTTCATGAAGTTGTAATGTGAGTATTGATATTCTGGTCAGTGGAAATATTAAACCTTTATTCTTCAAACGTATTACTATAGGTAGACAGTCATAGATTATGCTACTGTCTGTGACCCATACTGAGCTTGCTCAGATGAACAAGTGTGATGCAATTCAGGGGGCTTAAAAAAATTATTATGCCCACCTTAAAGTTAACACCCTGAATGGAATCTTTGAGTGCTCTTACTCTATTTCAATGTCAGGTATAACAGGTTATTATAAACTACTTTTGCTGTTAGAAATTACTTCTCTAGATATGATTCAGCTGTAATGATAATGTCTGACATGTTATTTGAGTTACAGTCAAGGCACAGTATAATTTTGGTGTGACTATTCACTTTGATATGCAAGTGGATACAACATATAAAAGCCCTGAAAATACTTTGCAGGATTATGTTCTTTTAGCACTGACTTTGCTTAAAATCATCCGAATAATCCCTGTTCACAGTCACGGATGCTCATAGAAAGAATATTTTTAAATTGGTGTGCCTGAAAGTACTTATGGGTATCTTATACACTTCTTTTTTTTTGTAACAATGAAGATTTATTCATATCCATGCACTTGGTTTGAATGTAATGTCAGAAAACTTAAGTATCAAAGAAACTCCTTGCACCAAAATCTTAGCTGTGGGATGTTTAGTACAATAAATACTTCACAAGTAGTCTTATTGACCCAAGACAGGACAAGCTACAGCTTTCTAATGTTCCCTAAAGGGTCCCTAATCCTCCTTGTCTAATACCTCTGCTTAAACTGCTGCTTTTCTCCCCTTGTGTTGATGAGAATAGAAGTGCCACTGACTATGTAAGCCATCATCTTCCTGGTTCTAAGAATGACATTTATTTAAATGGAGGGAAGAAATTTTATTGAGAGGCCAATTCTACTTCGATTAAAATAGCTTACATTTCAAATGAGACACATCAAAAATTGATACAATCTGAAGCCAAGAAACATAGTCAAATAAATCAGTCCATCACAGAAAGCACAGTAGAAAAAAAGAATTCACAAACGTTTCCAGTCTAATTTTCTGATCCTTGGTTTTAGATGGGGCTACTTCATAAGACCCCCTTCCCCCCAAAAACCTGGAAAATTCATGTTAGTCCATGATTACTAGTTTTCAGTTCTGCCTTTGTCACACTGTTGATTCAGTAAGAGAATCAAATTATGGCATATGCATATATTGTCATGGTTTAACCAGAGCTCCCAACCAAGTACCATGGAGTCACTCACTCACACGCTCTGCCTGCCCAGGGATGGGGATGGGTATGGGAAAAAATAGATTAAACAAGTAAAACCCATGGTTGAGATAGAACTTTAATAATTGAAATACAGTAATAGCAGTAGTAGTAGTAATAAAAAGGGAGACAAAAAAAAGAGAGAAAGAAAACCTAAGAGAAAAAAAGAATGCACAGTACAATTGCTCATCATCTGTTGACTGATGCCAAGCCCATGCCCGAGCACTGATCAGCCCCTTCTGTCCAAGTCCCCCCATTTTTTATACTGCCATGACATCTCTGATACAGAATATCCCTTTGTCCAGTTCAGGTCACTTGTACTGGCTATGCTCCAAACTTCTTGTGCACCTGTGCTTCAGTTTTCCAGAGTCAGAACTCCTTAGCAACAACTAAAACATCAGTATGTTATCAACATTATCCTCATACTAAATCCAAACCACAGCACTGTATCAGCTACTAGAAAGAAAATTAATTCTATCCCAGACAAAATCAGGACATAAAAAAAAGGTCAGTTTTACACTAATTTTGCTATCGCTCACTGTCATTCTGGAAACTGTTCAGGGTGGAGTCCTTCAGCTGCTAATAGAAGATGGGAGAGGCAATTTTAGTATCTTCTGGGTCACCTCCTTTATGGTGATCTTTACTTGAACTCATAGAGTTTCATGTTCAAAATAAATAGCTTTTTTTTTTTTTTATAGAAGGCTGCACAGCCATGCAGAAATGTCAGCAGTTTTGCTGTGGCTTTTCCTATCCATTTCAATGTCATTCACCATGAGGAAGCAAACCTCTTGAATTTCTTAGGAAAATAAATATTTGCAGGAATAAACTCTCACAGAGCTATCCTGTTGCTGATGCCATGGGGGCACTGATGGTCTGATTATACCTGTCAACTTCCCGAAAACTCCCCTGGCCCTGACCCAGCACAGGACCCCATGTCAGCCTCCCAGGTCTGTCAGCCCCTGCATCAGCAACGTCATAGGAGAGCCAGAAAAGTGGAACAGGTCGTGACTGCCAGGTCCTGCCCTGATGGAAGGCACCCAGAGGGGATCTCCATAGCACTTGGCCCCATGGAGACCCTTGCCCATGCTGCATCCTGACAGTTGCTTCTCACCATCACACCCACCCACTCCTAAGAAATAACCTTACAGGATATACTATTGTACCACAAAAGCACACTGACGGCCATTTGTTGTCTCGAAGGGCAGGAGTTACATCCTTTTGAGGTCTGAACATTTCATCTGCCTCACCTCCTGAAATGTCCCTGTCCCTAAGCCACCAGTTTAGGAATATTTCCCTTTATTTGTTCTACCACCATACCGTATGTTGGTGCTGTCTGGGAGAGCACTAGCTAGCCCAGACCAAAGCTGCACACAGAAACCTAGAAACCTAAAAACTTACATAGTCTAGTTCTTGCTGCATATTAGAATTGAACGTTTCTGAAGAAGGCAATTAAAACAAAAGTCAAGCCCACTAGGAACAAATACATAAGTGTGGCAATGTAACTTTCAGGTTCAGAGCAAATCAGCTGGTGAATTCTCTAGTGATGGCGTTAAAAACAAATGATGAGCTGAAGCTTGCAGCTGTCTTCTAAGTGCAGTAAAACTAACTAACAACAGGGTGGAAGAGAAACTTGTGTCTCAGACAAATAGCACCAGTCGACTCATGCAATCAGGTACTGGTCTCCCAGTTTGCTGTATTCAAACATGTCTTTGAATGGGTTAGTGAGTCTTTAGCTAAAGGCTTTTCTTCTCTTCTTGACCTCAGATGGAGCACTTCAAAACGTTTCCTGTATCTATTGTTACTCTTGCTGTGGTCTGCTTTGAGAGTGCAACACTACAGAACAAGTCAAAGAAAAGATGATTGATGAAGGAGACATGTGGACAGAGCTATAGGAAATGTTTCCATGTCTGTGTTAGAAGTTCTACTAGCTCCCTTTCTATAAGAAATTTATCATACCTGCTGAAAGGAAAAGGGCAGAAAAGTGTTGGATAGAGAAACCTTGCTCTCCAGAGACTTCAAAGAAGTTTTAAAAAATTCTAACCTTTCTGAAGCCAACATTTCTGTTAAAAATAAGTCCTCCTTTCCCTTCTCCCTAAAAAGGACCCTCCTTAAAAGCCACTTATAACTCCTGTCCTCTCTTACATGTGATAATCCAGGAAAGTCCATTGATCAAGCAAGCCTCAGATAATTCTGTAGATGAAATGTGGTTAATGTTTGAGAATTAGAGAATCAGACCCCTGATATGCCAGCTTTCATTTTTAAGCAAGCATTTTGATATTTAACTTGCCCATCTTACTTGACATTGTGGTTCAACAGGTGATAATTAAAGAAAGACTTCAGTTGAGTAGAATATTGCTGTTAAAATATTTTAGGGAGGTTAAAACTCTATTGTGGGTTTAGTTTAGCAGGTTATGGACATTGTTGATCTCCAACCCATTCTCAAGAAACGAGGATAAGTGATTCTTTCGGTCTGTCAAAGAAGAAAAAATCTGCAGATTTTGTTATCACTGTAAAATGAAATTATAATAAATATTTTACTATAAATTATAAAAATTCAAGCAGAAACACACGGCTATGTGGCATCAAGGTGAAATATCTTTATGATGCTTGGCAATTTGTCAATGTTCAAAAGACAAAGCAGGGAATCACAGAATCAAAAATATGCTGAGTTGGAAGGGACCCACAAGGATCATCAAGTCCAATTCTTAAGTAAATGGCCCATATACAGATCAAATCCATAACCTTGGTGTTATTAGCACCATGCTCCAACCAACTAAGCTAATATCAGGGTACAAGCATTAGACATCAAATAGACGTATTTAGAAATAACTGCAATCTTTGTGGGAGCAAAATGTTCTTTCTTTTTGAATGCAAACTCACCAAGTTCAAAGTTGAGACCTAAGAGACTACCAAAGGCAGGAGTTTGACAAGTAAGATATTCTGCCAGTATGCCAGAGACCAAAAATGTAACTAATATGATTATCATCCATACAGTTTTTCTGGAGCCATGTAGCTATTTTCATGTTTTCAAATAAGCTTCTGATGATGATTAGGAGCATATACCAACTGTTCACCAAAGCTTTATTAAAACTAGAAAGCTCAAGAAAGTTAGTCCTGCATTGTTGTAAGTGTTCAAACACTTTTTGCTTGGGTTTTAAATCTCATCTCTTTTAACTTATAATTGAATAGGAAGGGGAAAAATTGAAGCTTGCATTAATGGCAATATGCTTAGTTTGAGGAAATACTTTTTATAGATATGCATGAATGTGGCAAGTTACAATTGGAAATGTGGTGAGCCACCTCTGGGTGGAGACTTTCTTATCCTAAGTTTGCTTGATCTGTTAAGTGAGCTAAATTGTATATTACCACCCTTTATACTTATTCTCTAAAGCAGACTGCTTCTGATACAGCTAATACTTTATGCCACAGTTTCATAGCATTCTGCCAGGGAAAACTCAACAGCTAAAGTAATAATAAGTCTTCTCTTACTATCTTCTTGTCTTGCACCTTTGAAACTGAAAAAAAAAATTGGCTGCTTCATCTGAACCAAAAAGGAAGCCAGGAGAAAGTTTACTTGAGTTAGAAAGTAAGAAAGGTAAATAGGGTTTATTGCCCCAAGATTGGTTTTGAGAAGTTAGGAAGACCACAAACCATGACCTTACCTACCATTTGACTGTAGAGAGGCACAGGTTTTTTTGAAAAGCCTGGAAAATTAGTTCTTGCCAGGAGCTGAAGCAAAACCAGTCCACCTCTTTAAGCACTACAGTGATTCCACAACAATTTTACATTTTCCTACTGTGTTAGTATTTTAAGGTTATTTGCAATTTGTTATACACACAGCTAGTGTAAGAATAGATGATTATTATGACTTTAAAATTTCCACCACTAGGTAAAACTTTGATAGGTTTCTAATGTAAATTGTAAAAGCTACTATAATCATTGAGGCATGATAATTTATATTAGCCAAGGGCAACTGCTTGGATAAAACTTTAAAAAAGGGAACATCCCCCCCCACTTTCTCGTAAATTGCTTTAATATTCCTGTCACAGATGGGCAAATAATTTATTAAGGAGTGAAATAACAAAAATGTAACAGAGCTTTGAATTCTACAAAGATTCATGCATCCACTTTTTTATACATTTGATTAATTTCTTAAAATTAGGAAACTATTCTTATAAACAGCGTTAATTATATATGTGCAAATCACTCTAACTTTGAATCTAGTCATAATGATAGTTATTTCAGGGTGTCTTTCTACCTCTGAATCTCTCCTGACTTGACATTTATCTTTGACAATGACATTGTAGACTTCAGAATGAAGTTGATAAAAACAGTAAAGTTTGGATCTGTATTTCTTTTTACTCTGAAATCCTCTGCAACATTAATAAAACTAATCTTAGCCCTCAGGAGATGGACTACAAAAGTAAAATTTCAAATAGTAACTTTAATTTCCTTGTGTTGAGGAGATGAGTGGCTGTAAAAGTTGCGTTCTTCATGGAACAATTCAATTCATGTGTTGTTTCAGATCTTCATTGGTTAGATGGTCGATGAAATGGAATACACCATCATCAGGTTCATGGAACACAAAATTAATGTGAGTAGTTAGTACACTACATGGCACGGCAGTGACTATGAGGGAATCAGAAGGTGAGGGAATGAGCTGACAGAAGCTTCCTGAAGGTAAGCAAAGACATATTAATTATTACTTGATATATGACTATTTATGGACTAATTCTAACCTGAGATGCATTTCTACATTTCATTTCACTGGAAATTCAATTAATAGATATACAAATCCCACCTATCTTAGACATTTATATAAACAGAGCTGTGCAAGAGGTTTATCTCTAATTCCTAAAATTTTTAAATGTTTAAAATACCTATAAATGTGATTTTTTTAAAAAATTATCTATCTTATGGTGTTCATGAGCAGCCTTTAGGCAAATGTAGTGACTTCTGTGCCTAAAATGACAACTTGAGACTTCTTTGTAATTACAAGCACACAAACCAACTTTCAGCCAGGATAAATCATTGTTTCTCTGTTCTCTACATGAACTGAGTTGCAGTGAATTTTACCCTGTACCTCTTTCAAAGTCAGGAATTTAGATTTTTTGAGGGGTTCAGAAACTGTAAGGTCACATAGTACTATGTCCAAAGAGCTCCTATTAAACCTGCTTCAAACCATTCTCTGCTATCTCCCTCCAGTTCTTTAAAACCAAGAATGCCTACTTTCTTAATTTGGGATGCAATTGACAGAAACAGCTATGCTCATGAGATTTATACTATTCTGACTGTTGGCAATAGCTGCGCTGTTACTCTAATTATTTTTTCTAAAAGATAACCGTGAGCAACACGCAGCTTGATTTGTAAAGAATAAATCCTACCAGGCTCAGTTTATTTGCTTTGTATTGCATAGAATTTCTAAGTTTGTGATTGAAGAGAAATGGCAAGTGGATTGTAGTTTGAGTTTAGTAAAGCTTTCAAATGTCTTCCAAAATCTCGCCCTCAGATTAATTTGTGGAGGCTTGTATATGAATACTGATACATGGATTGAAAAGGGGCTGAAGAACTTTAAGTGGAGACTTTTGATAAGCAGCAAATAATAGGGCATCATAGTAGAAGCTTCTTAGAGGCTTCTCAGAAGACCTTCAGGTCTGCATATCTTCAGTAGTTCAGAGGTGGAAATCAAGTGCAGACAGTGCAATGCCCTGGTAACCTTTCAGCAAGATAGGCTGTGAAAGGTAAGGAGATGTGTTGATTTGGCAGTTTGAGGACAGAAGAATGTAAGTTGATAACACAATTGAATAGCAAATAAATAAATCAGGCTAAATTAATTTCAAGATGCATGTTTATTTTACAGCTCAGGAAGGCAAGAAGAGTCTGTATATGCATAGCCTAACACTATTTATGTGAAACATTGCCTGGATGTCTGGATATTGCATTAACAAACACATTCATGAGTTGAAGAGCATTCAGAGAGACAACAACAATTAGGAGAAGGTGACAGGAACTGATTTATAATGAAATATTAATGGAGTTAAATATTTTAGCTTTCACCAATATCAGCCATAGAATGCGGGAGCTGTGGGTACCTCCAGAAGTTAGCAGTTATGGCTGGAGAGAGAAGCTCCCCCCTTGTTCCCCTGGCCACGTGGCTCCCCGAGCCCCAAACCAGGACCGCAGAGACCACACCGGGAGACAAACAGGAGGGCGAGGAAAGGGAGAGAGAGAGTTTATTGTTCTCAGGTTCAGGTACTTAAAGGTTTGGGGAAATTAGCATACACCCAATCAAGGAGCTAAGGGGATCTTAACCACCGCCCACAGGAACCAGGTTTCACAGCCAATGGGGAAAGATAACAAGGGTCAAATATACATAGAAGTGGTCCCAAGGGATTTTGGGAAGCACAGCATCTCAGGTATAGAGGGATTTACAGCACTTACTTATACAGCGTTGCAGTCAGTGTGTACAACAGGTTTGCTAATTCTTTTATCAGCTTCAGAAGTCCACTCTTGGAAGGACTTCTTCCACTTTACATATTGTTGGTCCATTGCTACAATAGAAGAAGATTATTAAACTAAAGCTGGAATCATAATCCTGAAATAAGAACTTCAAAAGTATAGAATTTCATAGCAAATTTCTTGTCTGAACTTTCTATTCCAGAGAGGGAACACAGGATTGAGAATTATTATTTATGGGAGATTGCTATATCTTTTTTTTTTAATTTTTTAGTTGTGGTGTTTTGTTTTTTTTTTTGGAAACAAGCTCTTTTTACTTTATGGACATAGGACTATGTGGGTGCAAACAAAAAATATTAATATGATGTGAATTAAAGGGAAGCACAAATTGAATTATATGCATTAAAAAATGTAATCTTTGTTAGTTACAGCGGTGAGCACAAATAAATTACTTAGAAATGTAGCAGGTGAAATCTTATTTTTAATTTACATAAACAAACACTTTAGAAGATTGCCTCCACCAGATGTGTGAAGTTTAGTCTTCCCTAAGATTAAATAAAATGCAAATACAACCAGCTTTCATCATATTCTGTAAACATTAAAATTAAGATAGTTGGAACAGAAAAAAATAGAATATTTATATTTTGGAGCAGCTTCATTTTCAACCTGAGCTTGGGATGAGTGGTATTGCACCATCATATGTCCTCTTTAAAGGGCTTTTAAATACAAAGAAGTATGGTACCTCACAATTTTAACTGAAATATGTTCTCTCTTGAGGATACAATCACATTATGATTTAATGTTACCTGTTTAATCATATTATAAGCTACTTCAACAAGATGCTTGTGTAATTGCCTTTTTAGCAGAAAAGGATAAAAAGCATACCTACCTGTTTAATCTGCATTAAATAAGATATTACAATCTATGAACATCAAAAGGTTTGTCAGCATTTCCATTATCAACCCCTATGTTCAGGAATGGAAAAGATGTCTGTAAAAGTATTCTACTGGCTAAAAAAATCCCATATAAAGTCTCGTCCTGGGAGCAAGCTTCCTTTCCTCCTCCTCAGCTAATACTTTTCATTTACAATGCATTATTTTTTGAGGGCCAAATCCAGATTTTCCTGTTCATCTGTATCTCTTATTTATTGCACAGCAACGGCGAGACCTAAAATTTTGTCATTCTAGACATCACTGTGTGTGTGTGTGGTCTGCTACTATTCATGCTTCCTTATAAAGAAGTTTAAAAATTCAGGGGCATTTGGAAAAAAGTAAAATGATTATGAGTGTAGTTAAATTGAGTATTGCTCAACAAGCTTAGCTTCCTTAACCAGTAAGGACAAAACAAGTTATTCCTATTTGAAAAAGGAAAACTATGTGAGGAAAAAAATTCATATACTTCTTTCTTTATTAGTTTATTAGAATTCTCTTTTGCCTGGTAGCACATGATAATGAATACTTACTCTTGCTTACTTCAGATATGTGAAATGGTTAAGATGATGATCACTGAAACATTTTTTATTTGAACACAGCATTTTGTGTTACTGTATTTATTTATTTAATTTCATTTGTAATTTATTTCAGTTGCGTTCTTCTTTTTGAGAAATAGGAGGCAGAGTGAGGTAGCAGTGAAGTGAGGAGAGAAAAAATGACAGAGCAGGCAGAAATGACTCCTCAGAGACCCTGGGGGGTAGCCTTCATTGAAGGAGACACCTTACATGCTTTGAGCCACTGCCAGGCCCAGAAGGAAGGAAACGATGGGTCTTTGTAAACAGTTTGTCAACCCCCAGGGAAGGTCTGGTTTTTATTGGCAAAATAAGGGTGGAAACCTCTATCTCTTCTGTTTGGCATCAGAAGCAAATCTCCTTGTCAGAGTTTCTTTTTGTCAGATCTCCATTGTTATTACACAGTAGTGCTCTCCTCTCCTGCCTTATGGAAAGACCTCAGAAGGACCTCAGAAGACCTATTATATTCTTGGAAAAGCATCAACCTGCTGTGAATGTGAGAATCACAAACCTGATCAGATATTGTTGCGTTTACCTTTCCTTGCATCCAGCAAATGTGTTGACAAAACTGTAATGTCTTTCCTCCTAAATACTTTTACAAAATGTAGCTGATTGCAGCTTTCTCTTCCAGAATTGTGTTGCTTCCTTCTTTACTTTCTCTGAGATCTTCCTGTATATACATTCTCCAACCTGTAGCTGGCTATGACCATATCTTAGGAGTCTGCAATGCTAAGTGACCCTTGAAATCAGTTGTATACAAAGGTCTTGAAGAAGAGGGCAGGAAGCTGCATTTTTTCTGCTTTTTTAGTTCCCAACTGTCCATATAGGATGCACATAACTATTGAACTATTTCTCATTCTGTAAAGATGCCATCAAAACCTCCAAGATCTTCTTTGAATTAGTGTATAAATATTAATTCAGTCTAAAATTTCCTCAGTGGAAAATTACTATATTCTCCAAGTTGCTCTAAGAACGAACAGGTGCTGAAGAATATCTGCCCTTCTCCCATTCTGTTGCCCTTAGAGTCAGAAAGTGTTTGACTTTGGCATTGGCTTATAACAGACTGCATATTTTAAGTTGATATTTCCACAACCATGAACAATGGCGTACAGCAACAAAAGTGCAGGTCTCTGCAGGTTTCCGCAGTTCTGCAGTCCCCACTTCACTGATTGCCTTTTCACTTTCTTCTTGTTTTAATTCTGTTTTTTTTGTTTTGACTGCTTTGTAATTTTTAAACTGGGAAACCTTCTATATGCTCAGATCTCAAAATCAATTTTGGTCTGTTCTTGAAATTTTTCAATGCCACTGACTTTTGTAATTCTCCACTCTACTCTTTTAATTTCAGTGAAGGCATCTATCTTCTTTTTCTCCCTCTCTCAAGACAAAGCCTCACAAATTAAAACTGTTATCCACTCATCTGGGTGGTGCAGATAGCTGTTATCTTGCTTAAAATCCTGCTCTCAAATTCCTCTTAATTCCTCTTAGCAAGAAACTGCCCAGTTCATGAAATAGTGAAATACTACATGTAATCCTCACTCTGACAGTCTGAATACCTACAGCCTCCCCATTCATATATAGTGTAAGGTAAGGGGTCTTCTTTTGTTTGATTCAGATGTTGTTCTTTTAACTCTTTTTAACTTTCCTGATTTTTCTGTTCTGTAATCATTTACAGTACAGAAGTTTCATGTTCTGGACAGTCCTACCATCACTGCTCAAGCCTGTGCTGGTTTTTTTCCTTGAGATTCATGGAGATGTTGGTGGTAGCAAAGTATCTTTTCAGCTTGATGACCTTTTTCTCTGTTTCACACAAATTACTTCTTACTGTCCTGTGCCAATATGTACATTCAGTAAGAAGATTCTTTCCTGCAGGCATGGGGACATCCATTGATTATCCAGTGAAAAATCCAATGAATTGTCTTCTGTTCTGAAGTGGTATGAGGCCATGGTAGGAATTTTTTTTTTTTACAGCGTCTTTCATTTCCATAACAAAAATAGTTTAAGGTGACTTAGACATTTTTCTCTGTTTGCTTCTACATGGCAATTATAAATATGAAAATAACTTTGTGAGCAAGAACTTTTTATCTACAGATAGGTCTGATGAATATATTTTATCATAGTTTGTGGTATTCCCTAGTACTTCATGGTCCACCAGAGGGGAGAATAATGCCTTTCTCAGTATTATTGTCATATTTAATAAGAGAGTGTCACATAGCATGTGATTAAAATAAAGAAAAAAAAAAAAGTTTGGCTTGGATCTTAGTCCTAAAACACCATTTATAGAAATGGTTTAATCCTTCTTCCCAATTTCTACCTGCAGATGAGACAGTACTCAAAGCTGTATGAAACAACATTGATGACACTATTACTTTAATGAAACAACAACAGTGCCATTACACATTCTTATATGCTAATTCACAACATGTTAGACACAATGCCTTTGACATTTGTAGTATGTCTACTTGAACCTACCATATTCTTAGTGCTGTGGCTTCCGTTGTTGTAGCTGTGTTGTTTCATTCTCATATGCTGCTATAAGGACAGAGAACCGTGAGGTAGACAGGTTTAAAAATGTTTTGTTCATTGAAGTCATAAGATGAGACAAGAATGTGGGTTAGCTGGGGACTTTATTCAGGCTTCCCAAATCCAAAATCAGTGCCCTACCTCGAAAGATGGAGCTGTTGAAACAATTTTTGCTGTAAGTTGTGTCATGAAACTACCCTCTGCAGCCTGCAAGCCAGTAGAACATATGGCAGATTGAATTTGAGTCTTGCAGCTGAAAAACCTACATGGAGCTTTGAAAATGTACTGCTACATGCCTGACTTCTATTCATAAAAGGAAAGGTTAGAATTAAAGTTAATTCTCTAGTATACATTTGTCTAAAGAATCCCTCAGTATCTTACAAGTTAAAGACTTTTAAGCTCAAAGTCTGCTAAGCAGCTACGAAAACAATTGCCTACAAACCTCATGTCAGAAAACTGCGCTGTAGCCAAAACCACCTGTTTTACATGCTGTGAGCTCTCCTTACTTGAGACATAAAGCCAGTTCCACAATGAAGAGCCATAAACTCCAAAAATAAAACAAAATTATTGTAGTCTGAAGAAGCCTGTGAAAAGTTGAAGTATAGCTGCACTACCCTGGAAAAGCCACATCTGGCAATGGGAAAAATAATTGAAGAAAGTTAGATCAGTTGTCAGCAGCTTTAAGTAACTGTTGTGAGAAATCCATAGTTCAGGATGGCAAAATGTAAATTCTGTAGTGGGTGATTAAGCAGGCAGAGGCCATCTACAAACACCATAAGGACTGTGGCCTTCCATTCAGGCTGTGGAGGGTTCAGAAAAACTGTGTTTCTACTAACAAAGCCCTTTCTCACTCATCTTTACCAACACAAAGCATACCCTGCATTTAACCCCACAGATTTCAAGTGTCTTACCACTGGCATCACAGCTGTCAGGTAGTGCACTAATAAAGACAGATATATACAGATATATATACCCAAGCCTTGGGGTATGTAGGGCATGGGACTTGTTCTATCAGAGGATTACACAGGACTATCCAAGGATCTAATTTCTCCCTTTTAGGTTTTTGGGGTTTTTTGTTGGTTTTTTTTTTAACTTCTAGTAGAAGTCCCTTTCAGTTAAAAATAAACAAATAGTAAAATAAATGATCTAATGAAATTTATTAATTCCTTCTTCAGAAGTCAGCATATTAATAATGATCGAAAAGCTGTGTCAGTAACCGTATTTAAGGATGAGCAGAATACAGGCATCAGAAATTTATATTTCTGCATGTTGAGATAATGAGTCTAATGAGACATATAAAATAATACGTCTCCTGAGCACTCCATGTGTTCTCCCACAAAGCACATGCCCCAAAAGATTTCCATTTTCCAGGCAATTTTTAAAGAAATTAATGTTTTTAAATATTTCAATTTTGAAATACTAGCTCTCTTCTTGTTTACCTGCTATTTAGGCACTTGTTAATAATTATACTTAGTAATTTCCAAATACTGAATTTTCTCTTAGGGTGTCATATCTTTCCTATCCTCCCCATCCAACCTCTCAAGAAAATAAACTGTGGCTTACAAAGGCTTCTTTCCTCCATTAAAAAAAAAAAAAAGAAAAAAAAAATCTAGCACTTTTGAGCAATGTATATTAGAAATCAATTCTCATTCCTTTGACTTCTATAAAAACTATTTCAGTTGTGGCTACTTTCATCATCATGGCTTGGCTTCACGAACGAAGATTTCGAAGGGCTCTACCCACACTTGCTGCAGGCTCACTGATGGCTGAAAAGGCCAATGCACGACAGACAAGTCCGGTTGCAGAAGGGACAAGAGAAAGATTCCCCAGGCGGCAACGACTGTGGCTACTTTAATATCTAATTCTACTGTTTGACTATAAAAAAATCAGGATTTACATAAATGTATATTTTTTTTCTCCTCCATGAAACAGATTATTTTTCCAGATATGTAGAAATTGAGTGCACTATCAATATATTTTTTTCAGAGTTCTTTCTAAACTTAATTGGAAAAAAGAAAGAAATAGTCCACTAATTTATTTTTAAGGTGGAAAATTAAAATGTGTAAGCTCTTTAGAGCAGGAAGCAGATCTTTGCATTTGTAAAACCTTCCTTATTAAGGCCTTTGGGTATTATAGCAAGATAAACACAAAAAGATAATGCAAGGGATGACAGCATTTTGCTGGAGGCAACCATATATAATTGCTGTGGAAGGGGGCTTATCAAAAAAGTGAATGCATGTATTTGTTATGTATTTTAAAAAAAGTGTTTTGTACTGCATTTTACAGCGCATTTTCATTAAAAACTAGCAAGCAAGTGCAAGAGATAAGTATATAGATTTTGCAAAGAAAGAAGAAATTAATTGATTTGTTCCTTTCTTACATTTCCTCTTTCTCTTGCTTGTTATCTGCTTTAAAAAATTAGTCACAAGTTTGTAAATAAAAAGCAAAAAATAAAATGTTGCCTCTAGAACTCTTATCAAAGACTAACTCACACCAAATATTCTAAAGAGAGGTAAATGAACAATGAATTAAAACATGATAACAAATATGTGATGAACTAAGGACAGCATAAATCAATAATTGCACTCAGGCTCTGTGAAAATTATACTGTCCTAGATTCTAGCAGGAGAGGAGAATATTTGCTGCAGTATTTTGTGAACAGAGCTATCCTGTGGGATCAGGCTGCAGAGGACATTTCAGTGGGAGGAAGAGAGCAGTAGGAAGAGCAACATGATTCATGTTCAGCATCTCAAGTGGAGGATAGAGCACAAGGATTGAATAATGAAACAAAGAGGAGATATTCAGTATGCCAGGAAGGTTTCTGTTAGAGAGCTGTTAGAATTATTTAAAAAGGTTAGTCTATGAATAAACATGCTTCATCAAGGTCTCTTACACATGCAAAGGGAGATGCTAATGAATAATAAAAGAGTAATGGGGACTGGTGAAGAAATTAATGTTAATCTTATCCAAAGCAGATACAAATTAATATTGGAGAAACATTTTTGTAATCACTTCTCAAGGCAAAAATTCAATTAATGTGACTGAATCAATATTTCAAATCTCAGTCCCTTGAAAGTATACTTGTCTCTCTTCATATCAGCATGCTCTCCTGTGTGATCATCCTGTGCTATTCAAGTTAATACTAGGGGATACTTGTTAATGGTCTATTTTTGAGAAATTTGGTCCAGTTCTATAAACTATAATGCTGTGTTTCAAACTCGCCTCAGGGTATCTTTTTGTTAGGAGAGCTCGGTTTACATAGGGTAATTACTGTATAGAAAATAGATATTTGAGACAAAGATAATTTTGCTTTAAGCTTCAGGGTTTGCTTCTTTAATTTGCTTTTTCTCCCAAAGATTAGCTAGTTCCCTCTCTTCACACAGGATGACGTCAGTAGATATGACGTTACACTTCAGACTACATACTGAAACAATGTCTTCTATAACAGCTAAAAAGACCCAGGAGAGAAAAGATAAAAACAAAAGCCAGAATAAAAGAAAACAAAACTCTTCACCAAAAAAATATTGACTCATCAGCAGAAACAACTCTATTTGCCCCAACTTTATTCTAGCATGAGTCATTTTATATGTCTCTGATAGGCAGCCTCCTTCCTTGTGTATAACCAAGTTTGGACAGCAAAGATATCTTTGCAAAGATCACAGATAACAAGATAACCTTACTTGTTCACTTCAAAAAATAGTACAAAATATCACAAAGTTGTTCCTGGTTTCCATTATTTTTTCTTTTATCTCCTCATTAGTGCAGCCTCTAGATAAGGTGGGGTTTTGTCACACAGAAAGTGATCTTTCGTGTATACTATATAGTATAAATGCCTGTCATATTTTGTTTAAGGTGCCAGGGAATTGGAAAAAGTGTATGAAACTAAATGGACTACTAAATAATAGTTTTGCAGCTCTGGTAGATTGTGCTGTTTATGTTGTAATACCTTGACGCCTTGACAGGTTTATACAATCAGAGGTTCTAAAACCACCATCCTATGATAGACTGGAATTGTTTGAAACATGGTGTGGTTGAAAAAGTAGGCTTCTGTTCTCTTGCTTTCGAAACCAAATGGCCACTCACTCAGAATCATCCTTTTAAAATAACTGCATGGGCAATCTCACTTCTGTACTTTTAATAGCTAAAGTATCATTCCCATAATGAAAGAAACATGAAATGGTTTCCACGCTGAATGAGCTCCCTAGAGATTCTGGGATTTGTCTCATTATATAAAGCTTTTCCATCACCATTGCAATGCTTCTTCTCATCTTTGCTTCTCATCTGAGTGGAGAAATTTCTGTCAACAGCTTAAGTCTGGCTAAACCAGCATAACACTGAAAGCAGTATATGCAGTAGATAAGATTACTTTTTTTTCCATTTATGTAGAAATTTATACACAGTGTCCCTGCTTTAAAAAGGATTACTATATGATGTGGACAGCATACCACTCTCTCATTAGAAGAGACAGATTACAATTTTATTTCTCTAAATAAGTCTGGGTTAGGCAAGGAGATCAGTAATTTCAATGCGGCTGCTTTCACAACGGAAAAGAAATCATCACTTGAGTATTCTTATCAGAAGCTGCAGGTAACTTTAGCATTCAGTACTGATCAGAATAACTCCTTGCATTCCGTAACCTACCACATGCTTCAATAATTTCATATACAGAAGAAATAGTAAAATAATGAAGTAAAATGTGAATAAAATAATATTACTGAGGGGAACACTTAAAAACCCCTCACAACAAACCCAGAAAAAGCCTAGGGAATTTGGGGACAAAGTTTCTACGTATATGTCCTGAATTTCCCTCCTTCTTCCTTCTATTCAGCCACAGTTTTAAACAGCTTATGGCCTCATGGATGATGAAGATTCTATTTCAGTATATTCCAAGGACTGATGTTGGAAACAGCTCTGTTTTATGCAGCCTCACCAAGCTCAGACACAAGCCATGAACTGTGATCTTCCTTGGGAAAGGTCTGAAAGGACAGGTACCACCTCCATCTCCTGTTTGTTCTAGACTTCTATATCTCTGTGAAACTAAATTAAGACAAGCATGAGATGGTGAATGTGTGGCTATGATGCTCTATGGCACTAGGGTTTAGTATTTTCATTGCATAGAAGAAGCCAAAGATAAATTGGCAAACTAATTTTCTATAGAGCACAGCATAAATTAGGTGACTAACATTAGTGTCTAAATTACTTAACTCAGAAAAGCTTATGTTTTCTAAATCCCTGACTTCTGGATTCAGGCTTAAACCCTGGATGATGTTTCTTGCCCTGGAATAAATGGAATGTAGTGCGGTTCCTTACTATCTCTGGGAAAAGTATTGGTGGTTTAGATTTTCCTGACATCAAAAATCTCTCAAAATGATATAACCAGATTTTTGATGACACTTCCTCCTCAGAGAGAATATCATGCTGTGTCAGTGCAGAGCAATAAAAAACAAGCTATACAGGTAAAAGAGGATTAGAAAGAGGAAAAATAGTATAATTCAATTTTTTTTTTTCATTTGAAACAGATGCAACCATTGGACTTTAACTGCTGTTAAATTTAAAGGGCTTTAACACATTAAAATATAACGTAGCCAAAATTTAGTGTGGTTTAGTTTATGCTACTCATAAACCCATTCCGAATTTTAATTTGTCTTCTTCTTTTTCTTTGCTGAGAATACTGTTATGCTTTTCACATCACAGCACTATTCTTCCATCATAGTTATGTATCATGTCATTGCATACTAAATTCTCACTTAGTTACTGAGAACAGTTTGCCCTAAGACATTTCCCCAGCAATTATTGTCAAGTCACAGGAACTATGAGAACTAGCAGAGTTTTCATAGAAACATAGCAATTAATTCTGTTTGGAACAATGACAAAATCATTTGGAAATGTCTGAAAGAGGATAATATAGAAGTAGCTTATTTGCAAAAACATCACATTCTAGAGGCCTCTCTGCTATACGCTGTAACCAGTTTGCTCTGTTAATTTCACAGAAACAAAACTTTTGAATATTACTTAGTGACTCTAGGTCCTGACTGCAGTTAACCATAAGAAATATGCTGCCCTGGAGACGCAAAATTTGCCCAATACTGCAAATTTTTCAATCAGGGGAAAAAAAAAGAAATACAAAACTCCAACCAAACAAAAGTAAACAAACAAACCAACAAAACCCCCAAATACATAAAAAAAGAAAAATGTCTCTTCACACAAAATATTCTAATGTCACTTAAAATAAGAGTTAGAGTTATATTGAGCCAATATCTATCACCAAAAAGGGTAATTTCACTAGCTTACTTAGCTACATTAGATGGTAAGAGATATCTGCCTACATTAAGGAAATACAGATCAATCTAAAGCAGGGTTCTTCCAATTCTTTGAGAATTTGCCTTGATTTACCTGTTTCCATCTGCCTCCCTGGGCTGGCTGTACAGGATAATCCTGAGGAAGAGAGTGTGAGAGGACTGGCTTCGTATGCTTGCAGGAACTGCAACCAATTTTCATCCTGCTTTCCTAGATGAGCTGGATTTTGGCAAGCTATTTATAATAATTGTCAGGTTCTTTTGACTCTTTTGCAACTACCCCAAAAGAATGCAATTCATAGACTGAAAAACAATAACTTTTGTTATTGCTAAAAACGATATTGTTAAAAGCGAGCCTTACATAGTCAGTGGAAGTACCTTCAATAGCTTGCAAAGGGTGATGTAGTTCACTGGGACAGGGTGGTGGAGACTTATCTATTTTTGAGCCAACGCAGAATCCCCTTGTCATTTGTAGACAAAAATAGACATTGCCATCATATGGTTCTGCACAATCCACATGTCTGAATTTGAAGAACTTAATTACACTTATAAGGATACATTAACTGCAGAGGGAATCTAGACAGCTAGCCCAATAAATATTTTTTACAAGCATTTGAATTTAGTCTAGAAACCACCAACATGTGATAGGTTTTCCTGCAGCTTATGAACGATGTAGCTTCATTCTTAAGTACTGTGATCACTAAATGCAGGTTTCCAGAAGAAACTACCTCTTTTTATTAACTATTTAGCTAACTTAGTCATCTTTCTTATACTGGTTTAACCATTCACAGCTCTGTGCTTAAATGGTGACTTAAAGTTTGCACCTTGAATTAAATGTCTATATTAACCTCTTGGTTTGCAAATTGCAGAAGGACCAAATAAACTTGGAGAATGTCACAAAATAACAATGGTCAACATTTTTAATGTTATTTATGAAAGTTACACAAAGATGACGATTGAGGTTTTCAAATAGAGCAAATTAGATGGTTAAGTCCATTAGATTTAGTGAAAATTAGATAGTAAAGGACTATGGAAAAACACCACTTGATAGTTTGTAATGGCCAATACATAATTGCAATGCAACTCACTAATAGAAATATATATCAAAATGATAATTATGAAGTAAAGGAAATAAATGATTAAAACCAAAACATAAAATCCATAGTTTGGTTTCATATCCAAAGATCGTTCTTAGACCATTACCTTCTCTCCTACTACAGCAATAGCAGAGGTAAGCTTTGTAAATATATTCTCCCAGATCCCAGCAATTATTACTAAAGGATTTTTTGAGCCAGAAAAAGTATCCTACTATTTGACAGCTCCTGATGTTGGGTTTTCTTTCTTCCCTTCCCCTCTTTCTCCCAATCATGGATTTGTCTGCTCTCTTATTGAACTCCTATGAATTTCTAGCATACACAATGTCTGGTGCAATAAAGTTCCAAAGTTTGATTAGCCACACTATGAAAAAATTCTTTGGTCCAGCCTCCTTTGCTAGTTTTTTTAAGATTCTTCTGATCTTATATTGGAAAAGACAATGAAAAATCATTCAAAGTTTATCTTCTTCATGATGTGCATGATTTTGCAGACCTTTGTTTTATTTTTCTTCAGTCATCTCTTTTCCAGGCTGAAGAATTCCACATTTTGATCATCCTTGTTCCTTTTCTCCTTTTGCTAGTTCTGTTATATTCTTTTTTAAGATGGGGGATTCACACAGCACACAGTATTCAAGATAAAAGCACACAGTGGATTTATACAGCAGCATAACAATGCTCTCTGTTTCCTTCTTGTGTTTCTTTTCTAATAATTCCTACCATTTGAATTGTTTTTTCCTACTGCTACTAAGCATTAAGTTGATATTTTCATGGAAACATACACAATTACCCAAGATGTGTTTCCTGACTAGTAATAATGATCTCAGACTCCATCATTCTGAATTTAAGGTTAGCATTGTTTTCCCCCACGTGAATCACTTTGCATTTATCTACACAGAATTTATTAGATTATATTACACTGATTAGTAATGGGAAGTGAATGTTCAATGACTGAAGAAAAAAGAAAAAGGCTTAGTTGAACTATAGCAGGTTGTATGGATATTGAAAACTCCATGTGCCAGATAAGGATTTAGTCAATCTGACCAATGGTTTACAAGAAACTCTGAATTTATAAATATGTGTTTGTAAGTATTCACTAAATTAGACTGTAATTAGAAGCAATTACAGATTAAGACACAATAATACCCTACATATTAGTGCAGGGTTATGTGTCTTTACAGATGTTGGTGTATGTAAAACTCCCATAAGTGCTGAAGCATTAGGCTATTGATTAACTACTTAAGTTAACTCTATCACCCTTTAAACACAATCGAAAGGGATTTTGATGAGTTTACTTCATATGAAAGGCACAAACCTATATGAGTTGGGAAGTGGAAACTCAGCTGAAAGGAAGTTCCAGATTCACCACTTGCTGGGCCATTTTAAGCTGGATTGAAAATAAGAACGCCGTAAAAATGGATTATAATTAATAATTTTTTACTGACTCTGGGACAAACTGGATGACCTAATCAACTATTTTCTGTATGTAATTTATGCCATTCTATGAATGATCAGAAAGATATATACAAGCAGTCAGATCCTCACTGTATCTCTAAGGTAAGTTGTATTTATTAAGATTGCACACAAAAATTAGTAGGAAATCTGTCATTATAGCAGTAGATCAAGCAAAATCTGTGGTTTTGGCTTTATAAGAGATGAAGTTCACCTTACTATACAGCTATAAATTGAATTATACAATGCTGCCCATATAAACTATCTCAAAACACTTTATATTAAAAATGCCTCAAACAAAAACTTAGGAAAGTTCTGAACTTGAAATTGAGATGTGAGTCTTAAAATTGAATTGAAAAGTTCTTTTTTTTTTCCCCTGAAGAGCTGTGCTGACTTTACAGTTCTAATGTCTGATAGAAGTGAATCCCACAATCAAGGAGTGTAAAAAGCAAAAGAAAAAAACAGCATTGAAGGGATTTAGGCTAAACTAAGGGTCAGTTGGCAACCACTTAGCAGAAAACCTCAGTACAATGCAGAGGAGAATACTGATATCTATAATTGAAAATGGATAAAAAACCAAGGTCATGAATTGCTTTAAAAAGTAATAGGATAGTTTGATGAAGCAGAGAGGGCAAAAAGCAGATGGTAGGGGATCAAGGAAAAAGTTATCTAGAAATAAGTCAAGCCAGGAGAAGTCAACAGCATCCTTAAGGAGTTTTTGTCTTGAATGGAAGAGAATAAGAAAACATTCTGTATTCTTTACATCCCTTCCCCCACCCACTCTTCAAGATGGAATAGTTAAGATGGAAGGAACGTGCTTATTTCTTCTTAAATCATTCTCCCATCTGGAACCAAAAAAAGGCAAATGTTTCCTAGTTAAATGGGTTACATCAGCATATGAATATTAGCCAATAAAAGAGGGGACTAAAAGGGAAAAAAAGAGGTTGGAATGGGTGAGATAGGTAGATAGATAGATAGATAGATAGATAGGTAGATAGATACTGAGAAAGCAGAACTGTCTGAAGTCTGAAGGAAAGCTTTTATTTGGGCCAGTAAAATAATTTGACTTCTACATCTATAACTCTTGTAAAATTACTGGAGTATTTCTCTCCAGCAGTTCATACTCGTAAGGCAACAGCACCCATGAAAACTGACATATTTTGACTATGTAAATCACTCAAATAATCTATTAGGAAAGTAGTGCAGATAAGAATACATATGTATCATCATCTCCTGTGTGTTTTCCTGTCCTGTCTAAATCTTGTGAGCAAACAGAGGTGATAGTGACTTTAGAAAAACCTGTGTTATTTTTCATAACTTAGCTTGAGCCAGGCAGTTTATTTTTAAGACAAGAATTGACTTTGTGTCAACAAACATCTAGATTTATGTTCTGAATCTGACTTTTTCAGGATGTGGCTTTGCACCTCACCCTATGCCTGTATTTTGCTTTGGCCATGAAATAAATTTGCCAATGCCTTTTTGAATGAAGCATGAGGAGCATATGCTAGTGGCAATAATCTGAGCACTCTTGCTGGTGGTTTGAAATTAAGGAAATCAGGGAAAAAGAAAAAGAGCTAATTTTAAAGACAAATATTTCAAAAGTTATGAAGGTGTCTGTAAAATCCTTTCAAGCAGGCATTGCTTATCACCACAGATTACTTTTTATGCAATTGTCTAAATATGGGTTTAGTTAATGATTTTGGTTTTCTTACACACTCCAGGTACACAGTGTGATTAAGC
This sequence comes from Pachyramphus minor, assembly GCA_013397135.1. NCBI lineage: Eukaryota > Metazoa > Chordata > Aves > Passeriformes > Tyrannidae > Pachyramphus > Pachyramphus minor. Next base: position 103,539 of record VYXB01005118.1, on the reverse strand, counting down.
AGCTGAAGGTGTAGATATTATGTATACATGCACAAGTAGTTTTCTATGAGAAATCCATCTGGAGAACAGTATAAGCCATATATAATGGACAAGATGGGCAGGAGGTGTTTAGCTCATTAGTTTAGGTCTATTAGCTGTAGTGGATTGAGCATGTCAATTATCAGTCTGCTTCTGTACACTGTCATGAAAGAATTAGGAAGGCAAATGTTCTTTAGTGACAGGTTAGTCTTTACTTTGATTCTTATATGTGACACTAACTTTAACTCCCTTGATTTGTACATCCACCCCTCTGAAAATGACAGTGCAGATTTCTATTTCTTTAAATGTTTCCTCTTTATGGAAGGTAAGAAATAGCACTTTGCCAGGTAACATGTAAACATGTAAATAGTAATTCTATAAAAAAGAAAGGATATGAGGGTTTGAGTCTTTCCAGACTCAAACTCTCAGATGTCAGCAGAATGGGACCCAAATATCCAGCTGATTAGTCAAAGAGACATAAAGCTAGATGTTTTCCCTAGTTCTAGACATGCATGATACTAAAGTTGTGGGCCTCTAGGCCCCTAGGTTGAGGGAAAGGGGGACCCCCAAAAACCCCCAACAAAAATTCCTTTCATATTCATGAGCTTTCTAACAAGCAGTGTTTAGTCACTGAGTTATTTCTGGGAGTGGAAGCAAACTAGCTTCATCAACACAGTAGCTCTGTGCAGTTTTTGAGCTGTTTTCTGCTCATCGTCATTCCTGTGGAATCACCTTGGGTATATAACACACCTCTGAAAGCAAATTATATGCACAAATTTTGTTCAACTAAAATTCTTTTTTCTCTGAACAGAACTGCCTCACGTGCTCTACACATTGGGAACATTCCCTGTATCATGCTAAGACCTTAGGATGTGCCCAGATGTTTTCTGTAAGGGTGCTAGTTTGCATGTGTCAAAAGTTTGGCAGACAGTTGGATTCCAGTTAAACAATATGGATAACGATGTCCCATATTGAGCCTTGAATTCATGAACTATCCAAGTTGGACCTACTGTAATAGACGTAGTTACAATGTGCACGTGCTTGTAAGGGCACAGTAGCAGTTTTTAGCAGTCTCTGACTTGGTCACGTATGGGCGTTTAGTATAGCATCATAAGTGGCCACAGGAGTCTTCAAAACTAAACACCTCCACCTTAAGCTGAACACTACCTAGAGAAATTAATATTATCATGATGTGGTCTGGATTCTTGCTGTGTGAAATATGTATTTTTTAAGAGATTTAAAAAAAAACAGTAAGAGAATTGAGGATGAGTTACATTAGTTATACTGTCTGAGGCTGTGTATAACAAAAAGATGCCCTACAAGCTGAGAATTATAGACAGCTATAATAATATGTGGAAGAGCTCATAAGTTTGTGCACAGCCACTACACATTTCAGAAGTGCAAATTGTCTGTGCTATTGTATAGCTGTGAAACGGGAGCTTAGAGATAGGAACTGGCCAGTGTTTGCCTGTTTGGATAAGATACCCTGTACTGGAACCCTGCAGAATCAGAAGTTATTGATGGATTATTCCGCCACCCTCTATACATTCTGAATACATATAACTTCTGCTTATGCCATAGGTTTATCATGCAAAATTCATAGCAACCTTTTTTATTGTAGTTCTTTGGATAATGTAGAAATATCCCCCATATTCTTTTTAAATGGGGCATTACTTTATAGGATCTTGCAGTGTTGTTCAGGAAAAAAATACATTAAATATTTAAGCAAACTAAATGGTTTTTGTTGATCTATCAGTTCAGATATATTGAGCTTATCTAAGATGGTAAAAGGCACAGATCAGAGAATCTAAAAATATTTTAAAGTCACATTTAATAACACTTCCATAATCAAAAGAAAAACAATTAGAATTGTGGAATACATAATAAAAACAGTTCAGTGTGATGCTTTAAAACTCCAAAACCAGATACTTTCCTCCAGTTAAAAAAAGAAAAAGGTGTTTTATATTAAATAAAAGAATGTAAGAAAGTAGTTTTCATTGAAATTGTACCCTGGTACATAAATAAAATATACAGTACTGATAACAGGCACATTTCTACTGCAATATACTCTGAAACTGGCAAAGTGTTCAATCATAAGGTTAATACAAGCAAAAGGAAGGCTGGAAAGATAAAAGTTTTCTACTGAGACTGGTAATTGGCTGGATGCTGGTGTTTGGGGAGCCAGTTTTTCTTTACCCAAGTGGGAAAAGTAACTTCAGGTTCAGTGATTTACTCACTTAGATGAAAGTCAGCCCTGTTAACATTTTTTTTGGTCAGATCTCAAGGCATGACAGCTATTCAGGTGTCAGTGCAGCTATTTCCTGGCACTCTGCGGGTACTTTTTGACTGTATCCGCTTTTTCTGTTGCCCATAAGCGATTTGACACTTCAAGTGAAGCACACACCTCTCCAGCAGAATCAGAGAGCCACCAAATCACTGAAGTTGCTAAAGACTTTTAAGAGCATCAAGTACAACTGTACACTCAGAACTACCAAGTCCACCACTCAACTATGTCCCTAAGCACCACATCTGCGTGTCTTTTAAATACCTTCAGGGATGGTGACTACCCCGTTCAACATGGCTGTTGACCAACACCCCCGAGTCCTTTTCCACCAGGCAGCTTTCCAGCCACTCTTCCTCATGCCAGTAGCATTGTTGTGACCCAAATGCAGGATCTGACACTTCACCTTGTTGAACCTCATACCATTGACCTTGGCCCATTGATCCAACTTGTCCAGATCCTTCTGCAAATCCTTCTGCAAATCCTTCCAACCCTTCAGATCCAAGACCAACACTCCTGCCCAATTTGGTGTCTTCTATAAAATTGCTGAAGGTGTGATAAATACCCTTGTCCAGATCATCAATGAAGATATTAAAGAGAACTGGTACCAATACAGAGACCTGGGGAATACCAGTTGTGACCAGCTGCCAACTGGATTCAACTCTGTTAACCACCACTCTCTCGGCCTGGCCATCCAGTCAGTTTTTAACCCAGCAAAGAGTGCACCGGTCCAAGCTATGGGATGCCATCTTCTCCGGGAGAATGCTTTGGGAAATCATGTCACTTAGTAAGGTCTAGAGACACAACATCCACAGCCCTTCCCTAATCTACTAAGAGGGTCATCTTGTCACAGAAGGAGACCAGGTTGGTCAAGCAAGAGCCCCGCCTTTCCTAAATAAGGCTCACTGGGCCTTATCCCCTGTTTGTTTCTACCTTACACATCATGACACTCAAGCTGATGTGCTCCATGACCTTCCCCAGCATCAAGGTCAGGATGATATCTCTGCAATTCCTTGGATCCTTCTTCCAGTCCTTCTTGTAGATGGACATCCCATTTGCTAACCTCTAGTCAACTGGAACCTCCATGTTTAACCAGGACTGCTGGAAAATGATGGTAAAGTGGCTTGGAGAGCTCTTTCACTGCCTCCCTCAGTACTCTTGTGTGGATCCCAACTGGGTGGGGATCCCTTGGGTGGCCCTATAGGCTTGTGTGTATAAGTGGAGCAGCAGGTCATTGACCATTGGATTTTGGGGGCTTCATTCTGCTTGCTATACCTGTCTTACAGCGAGCAGAATGGGAGCTGTGTACCCCGTGAACAGCTGCTCGTACTATTAAAGACTGAGGCAAAGAAGGCATTAAGTACCTTGGCCATTTCCTCATCCTTTGCTGCTGTGTTTCCTCCTATATCCAGTAAAGGGGGAAGATTCTCCTTAGCCCTCATTTTGTTGCTAATACATATATAGAAACATTTTTTAATTCTCTTTTATTGTAGCTAGATTAAGTTCTAGTTGAGCTTTGGCCCATCTAATTTTCTCCCTGCATATCCTCACAACTTCCTTGTAGTCCTCCTGAGTCGCATGCCAAGGCCATAAACTCTTTTTTTTCCCCTGAGTTCCAGCCAAAGCTCTCTGTTCAGTCATGCCAGTCTTCTTCCCTGATGGCTCATCTTTCAACAAATGGGGATGGCCTGCTCCTTTCAGATTTCCTTTTAATGAAGATTACCTCCAATCAACTTGTGCTCAAGCAGGGTATAACTCAAATTGAGTTATTACCTTATGATGACCACAGTGTAGCCTTAAGGTCTGCATATTTTTAGGATGTGAATAAATCAGGAGATGAAATCTTCCCAAAAAGAGGTTAGGAAACCTACAGTTGGAGCACTAATGTTTGTCTTACTGTAAAGAGTTGTTCCACAGAGTTCTTAAAAAAAACATTATTCTGGAACAAGAAACCAACTCCTGAAAGATGCTGCCTAGCCACTATGCTGTAAGTGACCTACCTCCAGGGTGACAGGGTACATGAGTTATTAGCTGCATGTCTCGGGCAGTGAGTAATGGAAATTTATGTGAGCGTATGACAAATATGCAGTTGGGGAAAAATGAGGCATGCTTGAAAGAATTTTTATCAGCTTTTTAATATGAAAAACCTCAAACCCCTCTTCTGCTTCTGTTTTGTAAATGTGAGAAGAGTGCTTACTTTGGACTGAGTCTTCTCTTTCTCGATTGTGGATGCGACATAGTTATGATATCCAGAGAACAACAGTGGAGATGAAAGTCTGCTGAAAACATTATTTTATGCATGGCTGTGAAAATGAAAGGATACTGTGAAGGATTGAAGAAAAACTTATGATGCTGGGAAACTGGTCAGTATAATAGTAGGTGCAAAGAAGGATTGCAAGATGAGGAATAAAATCTGTCAGAGGGAGGCATAAGTAAACTGTGACTATTCAGTATGAAAAGGAGATGAGCTAGAGACATGAGAGGCACAGAAAGGACTGGTAGACCATAACCCCTCCCTGTGTAGTCTAACAAAATGATAGAAGCTATTAAGTGCATCTGTGACGATTAAGTTTCAAACAACAACAACAACAAAGGCAAAAAAACCTCAAGAAGTATTTTTTCAGTGGGGATAAAAAAATACTGTAGGTGCAAGAAATTTACCTGGGTTCAAAGGGCAACTGAACAAATACTTGAAAGACAGATCCACGGGGGGTTGCTAGAAAGACAGACATCAACAGCCTAAAGTAGAAGAACATCATAAAGAAAACATATATATATTCATTCTTGCTTAGGCATGCACCTGTGATCTGCCTGAAGGCAGGGGATTGGGCTAGATAAACCCTTGGGCTAAGCTAGCGTAACTATGTTTCTGAATATCATTCAGCCTGTACACCTAAAAAACCCACTATGAAAATGTTCCTTTTCAATCACATTCAACACAAATTATTTCCATGTCTTTATTTTCCCCATTCCCCCAGTTTCAGATTGGCAGAACATAACAGGAGCAGAGCAGGATTAGACACTGAAGCAATACATCCACCCACCTGTGATATACATCTTTGGGCCCTTTACTGACCTTTTCTATTTAATTACTTTTCTGTGTTCATCTGGTTTCACAGCAGGGATCCTCCTCTTTTTCCCTTGCTTTTTTTTTCCTTTTTATTTGGTAGTGGGGAAGGGCCATGGTCTTTTTTCCTCTGAAGGTTTCATTTTTTGTGAGGAAAATCTTAACTGGTTTTAAGCTTCTTTCCTTAGTATGCTCATTATCTTTATTGATTTCTCTTTGCTTATGTTTTACTAAATCCTCTTATATCCAGAATCCTTTCCCATTACTTCTGCATCAACCCAGGGAAATTTCTAGGGGAATAACTGAAAAGACTCCACAAAACATCACTGGAGCCATTTAGCAAATAATATTGTTCTATTAGATCTGGATTTCAATTCAGCAATATCACACCTTATCCGAGAACTTCGTGCTGACCCAAATTTTTATTCACCTAGTCCCTCTATGTTCTGGCGACCGAAATGTGCCTGAATATTTCTTTATTGAAAGCAAATCTGTGATTGCTCTTTTCTCAGAGAGTCATGAGATCATCCTGTTCCAATAGCCACTCAGAAACTGTAAAGGCTCAGTGTCTCTGTGTTGAGCCCCATCTAATGTCATACAGAAAGGTTTCTTTTAAGGAAATTTCATTCCAACTTGGACTTCAATGTTTCTGGTTGGCTTGCAGCCAGGCAGAGTCTGCTATATTTGACCATAAAAGGTTGTAGACAGACAATTCCAGATGGAATAGTGAGGTACGAGATTGTTGTATGGCCCCCAATACACTTGCTGTCCTTAATTTATACAAGAAAAGAGTAGGAAAGATCCTACTCTGATACGTGGAGGATTTGTTCAGTTTCAAAGAGTGAGGAGGGAATGAGTCACGATGGAATAAAATACTTTCCCTGAATAAGCATCTTTATTTGGATGATTTTTTTAGAGACATCTCTTTTTAAATATTGATGCAAATGTCTGGGCTTATATTTAGAGAAGAAAAGGGATTTAGATCTAAAAGCATATCATCTTGTATTCAGGTCATTTAAGAATATTGGTAATTATTTTTGTGCATATTCTAATTAAATATGCATGTATCACTTTAATTTCAAATAGCACTTCATAGAGATTTAAAAACCCAGACCTACCTACCCCAGAGTTTACCATCAGACAATATATGAGGAACAGAGATGACAGAATGTGCAATACAAGACGGGGTAAGTCCTACTACAAACATAATCAGAATCTCATACTGCTGTAAACGAAACTTGGCAATGATGATAGTTTAATTTAAGAACATGTAAGGCATGAGGATGAAAAGCATATAATGATGGATAGCTTAAGAGGATGAATTTGAAAGAAAAAGGGCAAGCATGAACCCTTCTACAAAATACATCTCGTATCAAGGCAACTCCTTTGAAGTTGCTCAAGTCATTAAACTAGGGCTAAGTCTGGCCTACAAGGAACAAAATAGATCTGTGACACAAGGTCAAGGCTCTGTGAATAAGTAGATACAGTCAATCAGAAATTCCAGCATACATTGCATATGACAATATTGTCTTCAGCCTGGAAGCACTGGCTAAGTCATTGGTGCAGTGGGCTCAGCACTTGAGCATGCTAGCAAGCTTCTAGACAGAGAAACAGACAGACAGCTGGACAGCAGGTGGTGGTTAGGAGCAGTGTGCATTGTGCTAATTTCTCTTACACTCATATTTTCTGCATCTGATAGACCTCTCTTAACGAGAACTGTGGTTGACTGGGTGAAAAAGCTAAATTTGTGAATGTCACTTACACAAAATGCAGCAGTGTCTCTTCTGCTTTTTAATACACACACAGTGTGTATTAAACTGGAACAGTCTTGCTGTCCATCACTGTCAGACTGGGAACCCTGTGCCTTGCTGAAAATTTTGTGTTCTTTTGGAGTCTCATATTTTTTGATTGAAAAAGATCTTTCTGATGAGATTTAGGTTCTTTTTATACCCATAGCACATAAAGGGACTTAGTAAGTTTCTCTATGGTTTCTAGTCTTCCTCTCGCTCACATAATTGACCCTAAAATAGAGAAAAACATATAGCAGAGATCGGTGAACAATGTTACCTTTACAGAGGATTTTAGGAAGCCTTTTATTTCTCATCTTTCTTTTGTGAGAGAAATAAGTAGACACAAAAATGTTCAGTCAATTATTGCAAAGAAAATAGTTTTCTTAGAGAAAAGTAAAACTTTGTTTTTCCTTTTAGATATGGAATGCACTGATATATAATTCTGTTTCTTTGAAGTGTGTAGCCAGTATCATAATTCTCGTAAAGTACAGTTTCTTTAATATTCCATTGGTTTGTATTTATTGACCTGATATAATACAACATAGTATTTATTGTGCTAAGTTTTGTTTTGATGTACTGCATGAGCAGCTTCACAATGCAGTTATATGAGTGGTGATTTCTTACAAATAATGGATGTGTTCATCAAGTGTTTGTGACCCCAGCTTTCTTTATTTGTAACAGGCATATACTGGCACTTGGAGAGAGTGCACATAGATGAACATGCACACAAAAATAGAAAATGTTTGAAATATGCATTTCCATCTCTCTGCCTACGTTCTCCTCTAGCCTGGAGGTACTTGGAAGGATATCACTAGGGCTAACTGAAAGTGTTCAATGCATCTAAAACTACTTGAATTCTTGCTCAGTCAGAGTTCAGCTCAATTTCATCGCTTTATGAAAGGCAGGTCCTGCTTGACTCACCTGATCTCATTCTATGACAGTGATCCACTGTCATGGTTTAAGCCCAGCTGTAAAATTAAGCACCATGCAACCACTTGCTCAACTCCCCTTCTCTCCCTGGCTCATGCTGGTAGAATGGGCAGAAGGATTGAAGTAGAACTTGTATGTTAGGATAAGAACAATTTAATAATTGAAAATAAAGTAAAATATAATAACAATGGTAAATAATAAAAATAATGATAATAGAAGGGAAACAAACCAGTGATGCACAATGTAATTGGTCACCACCTGCTGACTGATGCCAGGCCCCCTTTCTTAACCCAGCTCGTTCCGTTCCAGGTAACTCCCCCAGTTTATGTGCTGGGCTTGACATTCTATGATGCAGATTATCCCTTTGGTCAGTTTGGGTCACCTGTCCCAGCTGTACTCCCTCCTGCTGGCAGGTCATGAGAAAAGGGAAAAAACAAAAGTCCTTGACTTAGGATAAGCATGACTTAGCAAAACCCAAAACATCAGTGTGTTATCAACACCATTCTCATTCCAAATCCAAAACACAACACTGTGACAGCTACTGAGAAGAAATTAACTCTATCCTAGCTAAAACCAGGACATGTGCTTAGTGGATGAAGGAAAGGCCGTGTGTGTTGTCTCTCTAGACTTCAGTTAAGTCTTCAACACCTTTTCCCACAGTATTCATGGCCTGGATTGATTCAGTTTCCAGTGCATTAAAAACTAAATGACCAGACACACAGGTTACATCCTGTTGGCACCAGTGGGAGCAGTTGTGTTGAATATACTTATCAATGATCTGGATGAAGTGATCAAGTGATCAGGCAGTTTGCAGAGAACACCAAGTTGGGCAGATGTGTTGATCTACCGGGGAGCAGGAAGGCTTTATAGAACAATCTGGGCAGGCTGGATCAATGGGATGAGGCCAACTGGATGAAGTTCAACAAGGTGATATGCCAGGTCCTGCACTTGTATCACGACAACCTCATGCAGTGCTTCAGATCTGGGGAGGAGGGTGGGAAAGCTGTCTGGCAGAAAAGGGCCTGGGGGTGCTGGTCAATAGCTGGCTGAACATAAACCAGCAGTGTGTCCAGGTGGTCAAGAAGGCCAGTGGCATCCTCGTCTGTATCAGAAAGAGTATGGCCATCAAGACTAGGGAAGTGATAGTCACCCTACACTTGCAGTGGTTTTGTTAATCCTGATTTAGGATCTACTGCGTACATCAATTTTTACTGAACGAGTGATTTTGATTTCTCAAAGAATCACCAGGTATTAGCAAAAGCACTTTTAATATAAATTTGTAAATTGTGACTTACACAAAGTTTGATAGCAAGTTTCACTTTATCAGTTACTATGTGGAAGAAATGTAGAAAGGCATGTTGAGTTAGAATCAAGCTAGAATCATTTACACAGAGACCAGAGTTGTAAAAAGGCAAGGAAGACTCTCCCACTGAGTCACAAGATTCAGAAAGGACTCGCTAGCTTTTTAAATTCCTTCTCAGAGAGGCATCTGTGAGTGGCTAGATCCAGACTTAGTCCTAGATTTGGTCAACAGCTTAAGTCTAAAGGATTATATGTGCAACGTTTACAATAATTAGTAATGAATAACTGCATGATTAGTAATGTTTCATCTGTGTTAATTCAGCATGCTTTCAGTCACTTACTGAGAACTGGTTTTAAATAAAGTGTCTCTCCACCTTGAGTAAAGAAGGGTCTCAATCTCAGGTATGGAATTTCAAACCTTGAGAGGCTTTCCTGCTCAAAGCTAGAGTCACCTGATATGCATTCCAGTTGAAATTTAGGGAGAATTCAAATTGGGCTCATCTGTAATTGGTAAAAGGTCTATACCTTGAGAAGCAACCTTGAGAGACATCCCAGCTCAACAGGAGATCACCGCGCACTCAGGATGTCTAGCAGGGAGAGCTCAAAGAAGACTCACTTTGGCTGTCACATTTATGGAGTGAGGTGGTTAATTCATTGTCAAATTACATGCAGTTAGAAAGGTATGCATGAGATTCCTTGTACCCACAACTTTCTTGGTTCTATGATAAATAAGTCCTGAAAAAAACACCCGCTATTCAGGTGCTAATCATATGGTGGTGTTCCAAGTTCATACACATCAATGCTCTCTCTGTTCCTTTGGGGCTTGCTAGAGGAGTTTTTGGCCATGTAACAGCTTGAGGTTTTACCTCTTTTGGAGAACATACCAGACTACTGCTAGTTTGGTTAAGGTGTCAGATGCAACCATCACAACTGACGAGGCCCCACCTTGAATCCTGTGTTCAGCTTTCACCTCTCACTTCAAGAAAGACACTGAGATGCTGCTCCAGAGAAGAGCAGCAAAGCTGTGAAGGGTCAAGAGCACAAGTCTTATGAGGAGTGACTGAGGGATTTGTGGTGTTTAGCCCGGAGCAGAGGTTCAGAGGAGACCTTATGTTTTCTATAACTACCTGAGAGGTTATACCAATGTAAGTGTTGGTCTTATTCCAAGTAACAAGCAATACGACAAGTGAAAATGGCCTCAAGTTGAGAGAGAGGTTGAGACTGGATATTAGGAAAAATTTCTTCAACTAAAATCTCGTGGTGTAGTGGTGGACTTGACAATGCTAGGTTAGTTGTTGCAACTGATGATCTTATGGTCTTTTTCAACCTCATAGATTTTATGATTCATGAACTATTGGTTATGCACGAACTAGATCCTCATAAGTATTAGGCTCCTAAAGCCAGTGAAATACTTACTTCCCCTTGATTCGTACAAAAGCTGAACACTAAAGCACAACTTAGATGAAATTTGTCTATATTCAGGAAAGTGTGTCAAAACTGTTCAAGTTCCTGAAAGGGCAAAACAACTATTCTGAAAAAAAAATTCTATATTAGTGATTTGTTGTACCTGATCGGTGTAAAAAATAAAACTACCTTTAGTGAACAATGAGTCTGGTTATCTAGGCCCCCATCTAAGTGCTGTAAGGCTCAGTGTTGCAACACCTAAAATGGAGTTTCTAGTGATTTTTGACTTGAGATTTTAAATTCAAGGATCTTAACAGCTGACATACTTGAATGCTTGGATGCCAGTAGATTACATCAAAAAGCAGGAAAATGTTACACCCTTCCTGGGCTTAAAACCTCTCTAAAAATGGCATGTAGAAACCTCAGTGAAGCTTTTTGCTGTTATCAAGTGCTGACATCAACATTTTTACTTACAATTAGGGCAACATTAGCTGACTTTTACATAGTAAGTTAGAACACTCAGTGAAGAAAACTAAGTGAAGAAGAGTCCTAACAGTTAGCTAAACTCTCATCTCACAGAGACTCAAACATCTAACTCAAATTTTTACCTGTCACAAAGCTGTGAAGCACTGAAGATGAATGGATATCTTATCTGTTGAAGCTGAGTCTTTGAGAATGCAGAATTCCTGACTCCAAGAAGAATAAATAAGTCAGATCCTCTTACTGTTGAGCTACCCTGCCTAGATGGTGCTAAGTGAAAGAAAAATTGAGTGAGTTTTTCTTCCACAACTGTTTATTTTACAATAGACAAATATTGAATTTTAATACTTCAAATAAACATAATTTTTTATTATTATTATAGAATAGCTTAGGTTTTCCATCCTATCTTTCATAGGTACACACAGCCAGCACCTTGCAGATAATGTCGAAGAAGATAGACAAGAAAGGTAAATACTCCTTTAGGCTTGCTGACTTCTGACTGTTATTACAGAACATGTCCCGAATCTTGGTGCCACCATCTTTCATACCACTAGAAAATCTTGATGGTATCTGGGACGTGTACCCAGGTTATTTGATTTTGAAATCAAGGTACAGGAGGCTGACGTATATCCAGGTCTCTCCCCAGTATGAAGTCAGACTACAGTGAGGAAATATACTTGGATACAGCATGCCTGGATTCTCTACTAGAAATGTAAGATACATATGTTAATTTTTCATCAGTTATGCAGTTATAGGAATTCCACATCCTCAGGTTGGTGATTAGTCTATACTAAATGGAAAATTAAAACAGTCTGGGAAAATTTGGAATGCCTAGGGGAAAATTAAAACTCTACCTTAACTGTTGATTCAAGATTTGATGGAACAATCATAGAATCATCGAATCATCAAATGGCCTCAGTTGGAAGGGACCTTAAGGATCATCCAGTTCCAACCCTCCTGGCAAGGGCAGGGACAACTTCCACTAGACCAGGTTGCTCAAAACTCCCTCCAACCTTGCCTTAAACACTTCCAGAGATGGGGAGTACAAAATTTTTCTGAGCAACCCTGTCCATGCCTCACCACCCTCACAACAAAAAACTTCCTCCAATCTAAACCTACTCTCTTTCAGTTTGAAACCATTCTCCCTTTTCCTATAAATGCATGCCCTTATAAATTGTCCTCCTCCATCTTTCTTGTAGGCTCCCTTCAGGTATTAGAAAGCCACGATTAGGTCTACATAAAACAAACACAGAAATACCGGGTCATTAGTAAATGCTCACAGAATTTTTAAGCAATACTTTAAAAAAAATAAGGATTAAAAGAGGAGCTGTTGAGCAAATGGAATATTTAAATTGAAATGGGAGTCAATTATTCTCAAAAATTATTTAGTGTCTAGGAGGTGTTTGAATATTTTAATAATAAACTTTATTAAAAAAATGTATAAATAAATGTAAATAAACTCTGAAAGTACTTCAGAAAATGACACAATTAGACAACCCAATGGCAGAATAGGATTGTTACAGAAAAGTACATTAGTACAAATACTACAAGCTACCCCTACACATTAATGGATCTGTAATTACCTGCAGCCGCTTTGGGAAGGGAACTGGATGTCACTGGAGCAGTAAAATGAAAATGTCTCTCAGAGCTCTACAAACACCAGAGATACCTGGAAGACATACAATTGAAGGGTAGGATACAGAATAGAACAATATTGATAACACATATTTCAAAAATTCAGTATTCATTGTTGCAGTACGCATTTTGATGTGAAATGATATAACAGAAGAGAAACAGTCCAAAGAAGGGAAAACTTTTATTGGAAGAGAGATCAAAAAGATTAAGTCAATTTAGTTTATAGAAGAGATGAATAAAAGGTGGTAGGCTAGAGTTGTATATATTAATAATAGTATGGTGAATGACATCCTATTTGGTCATACGCCTGTCTCCCTTTCACATGACTTAAGAACAGTTTAATACCTAATGAAATTAACACCACTGAAATAATTTTGCTGCAGCTTTTAAAATATTCTTAGTGCATGCTAAGCTATCCATTTCCTGTAGCTACACATTTCCTGTGGGTTTCAATATATATCCTGACAGGGTTTTTAGGACTTAAATGAAAATATATCTTAATGTTAATTAACTTTTTTATGACCAATAAGCACCAGCAATGAAAGTTTAAACTTTGCATTTTGCAAATAACAACTATTCAAAGCTTTATTTGTAAGAAAAACAGAAGTTAATAGTCATCATAATCCTAAACAGATGAAGCAGCGGTGAAGAAAACTGTAAAGCAAATATGAAATTTAATAATGGCCCTCCAACAGCTTGCACTCAGATTGTTAGGAATTCATTAAACAAGGGTTGAGCAGAACAGACAATTAAATTATTCTCATATGAAGTATCTATCCATATTATGAATATTGCATATGACAGCACACATTTCTGAAGGGAAGTAGTCAACAAATTTCATTTCAGAGAATCAGCAAGAGGTTTGATTTCAGCCTCCAGATATATCCTTCTTTGTTTCACAGCAACAATAATTGGGATGCTGATGTATAATATTACTGTATATTAACAGAGTTAATATACAGAATTCTAATAATATAATGTAGGTTTCTGATAACTGTAGATGGAAGCTTATGCCAGTGACTTGACAGATAGTTCAGATACATTTTTTATGTACAGTTATAAAAAGACTGAAGGAGGGTCTGGTAAAATGTTCATGGCAGTATTAAAAAAAGTCAATGAGACTAACAGTCAGCCAAAACAAAGACAAACACAAGTAGAATTTACAGTGCTGTATATCATGATGTGTAATGAACATCAAACAGGGTGGGAAATCTATCTCATACTAGCACTCAATCTTAATTTTAAACCTGACTTATGACTAATGAGCACTAATGGAAAAAGAATCTGAGAAAATAAATTTCTGCTTTACTTGACACCTAAATGTGTAGACCAAATATTTACTAGAAATCAACTAAGCCACTGAAAGTCACTGGTAAATCAGTTTATCTAAAACATATTGTAAGAGTATTTTAGATTTCTTTAAGACAAGAAAACGGAATACAAATAACAGTTTATGTAGTGTTTAAAGCTAAAAGTAAAACCTGTTACATGTTAGTTAGTGACGATAATTTTATAATCATTAAATTATTGATCTACAGATAAGATCAATATGTGTAAATTACAAATATGTCTATTGTGCAGATTTTTTCCCTATTGTATCCAGATACAGAAAGCTGATGAACACAAAGACCAGACTGCTAATCTAAACTCTGAAATTAGTCTTTTCAGGTTTTAATTCAAAACATAAATTGTGTGACCATCTGACAACTTGATGGAATATTATTCTATAACATGTTTTGATCTCTTAAAAGGCCAGAGATTGGATTCATCCTATGGAATCTATTAGTGCATGACATCAGGTTTATTTCAGAGGAAGCAAGAGAAATAATCAGGACAGTGACTGAAGACCCACAGACAAGTAGGGTGCACACTACTCTGGTGCACACTGCCTCAGTAACTTTCCTTGATGTCTCTACTTCTCTGCCACTCTTCTATGTCCTAATCACTGCCAGTACTCTGGATATTCAGATGTGTGTAGCCACAGCAAAATATCTTAGCATGTTTTCCCAGCATTTTCTTATGGCATGACAATCACACTGATATTCTGAGGAGTGACAGATTGGCAACTTCCAGTTTAAATGTTGAGATCCAGACTAGCTTGAAAACTTGCAAGGCTATCCCATTTCTTTTATGAAGCTAAAACTCATTATGCTGTCTCTTATTTCAGTATGAATAACATTATTTTTCCCAGTCTTGACAAACACAATATTGCCCCACTTATATTCATTTATAATGATTATTTTCCTAGCTTGTCACTTGATCATGCCATGACCCTAACACACCTTTGGCGTTGCATCCCTGCTTGTTTATGTTAAACTACTTTCCCATGCTGCCCTTATTTCATTATTATTTTTTTGCATTTTTCTGCTTTGTGTATTGCCTTTCATTCAATATCAATAGAGGCATTAAGGCTTGGTCTATCTATGGGCATGTTCTGTTCAGTTATGTTTTCAGAAAAGCACCTTAACATGTGCTTTTACCTTCAGGTTGCAGGAGTATGGCAGTGTACAACTAAAAGTGCACCGGTAACACCAAAGAGCCTTTTGGCTTTTTCAGACTGTGTTTTTAAAAGTTTAACTATTCTAAAATGTTTTTTATCTAGACTGACTTTGTTTTAAGCAGGATGATGATGTGCTTGTTCT
This sequence comes from Pachyramphus minor, assembly GCA_013397135.1. Lineage (NCBI taxonomy): Eukaryota > Metazoa > Chordata > Aves > Passeriformes > Tyrannidae > Pachyramphus > Pachyramphus minor. The sequence goes on along the minus strand of VYXB01005118.1, from coordinate 87,990 downwards.
GCTAAATTAGGTAAGTTGGCATATGGTGCAGAAATATGCATGCCAGCTGTGCAAATGTTGTCTGTACTGGTGACACATTCTCATTAAAGAAAAAAACTGCATCTGTGCTCATCAGAGCTAGAATGCACTGAGTAGATGCAAGGCAGGTTGATGTTTTTAACCAAGTTCAAGCAACCGAGAAATTCTGCCACCACTGTGTCTGGGTGTAGGCCAAGTAATGGAAATAAGGCATGCTTTGTGCTCTCCTGTCCTTGCTTTGCAGAGTGTCAGAGAGGAGGGAATGTAATTATGTGTTCTGTTCAGGCATGGTTTTGCTGGGGGGTGGGAAAGGAGATGGGGTGAGAAAGAATCTTTAGCCTGTGGATTCCTACTGGTTGGTGTGAAGTGCATGCTCATTCACTGTGCGAGACAGCTGTCAATGGATAGCCTATTAGTCTGGTTGGACTTTCATTCTTTTCAGTTGTAGCATCTGGTCTTAAATATTGGACTATAGACTCTTTATCTATCAGGAGAGGAAGAGGAGAGAAAAAAAAATGAGAGTGAAACCCCTTCTTCAGGACAACAAATCAGGAGGCAATACACACGATTTATTCTTTACAAAAGTCAAAGGATGAAACATCTTAAATCTTACAGCTCCAGAACAAAAATCAGGCCTTCACAACGACAGTCAATTTGGACTCCCATAATGGATTTTCACCAGAAGTCAACGCAGTCTGGATATCAAAGGAAATTATTCTCTCCAGTATAGGAAGGTCTAAAAGTAATCATTAGATCTGCAAGCACTTCCAAAAGTGCTGGAGTAAGTCCTTGGGGAGAAACTCAGGGAAAAATATCTCAGGGCTTTTGACACAAAGGATTTTCTCAAAATACTGTTTAGAGTAATATGTCATTAGTAAAAAAAAAAAAAAAAAAGAGCAATAGAGCAGTGAAGTTCCAATAACAAAATCTTGAGCAAAGTTATTAGTGTTTTATCATGAAAATAGAAGGACTAAGTGGGGTTCCGATTTGCATAATGATTAAAAAAGCAGTTTGCAACACATAATACTGTAAAATGTGAAGAAAAGAATAGTCTTCATGATGTGTGAAGCATTTCTTCTGCCTTATTTAGGCAAGTTCCAGTTGGACGATATCCAGTTTTGAGCTACTCTTCAAAAAGTGTTGTTTTCACTGGACTCTTCTGACATGAATATCCAGAACTCTTGAAATCAGCTGCTGTGATATTTCAGGTTGTTTAGCTTAGAGATCCAGAAGCTTAAAGCTGACATAAGTAGGACACGCTAGAAAAATTATTTTTTTTGTCCAGTTATAAGAAGAGAAGATAGAAGGAAGGAAGTGATCAGGTGAATGTAGTATTATCACTTCTTAAATACTATAATACCAGAACTAGTATGCTCAGCGGAAGTAATAGGACACCATTTGAAAGCATAGGACAAGAATATTTTTGCATGAAGGGCAGTGAATTCCTGGAACTTTCTCCTATAGGAGATTTTGATGGTAGTCAGGATAAGCAAGTTCAAGAAGGGATTGAAAAAATGCCCAGATAGCAGATCCATAAAGGGATGCTAAAAGAACTGGGGAAGAGATTTTTCCTCTAGAATGCCAAGTGCAATATTTGTAGGTATAAGAGAAGTACAATGGGGATGGTGCAGAAAATGAGCAAGCTTATATACCCCCTTTAAATAGTCTTTCTCATTGCTATTGTCTGAGAGAGAGTATTGGACTAGATGTACTATTAGTCTGATTCAATAGAAAATTTATTGCATTTTTAAGATAGATCTATATTTTTTCCATAGGAGGACTTAAAATTAAGCCTTCCTCTCTCTCTCACCTGAAAACATAATATTTTCATGATAACAGGATACTTTTTAATAATTTGGATTATGGAATGTTCAGATACTCTTTCTGGATATATAGGCAAAGACAATGATATTGATACTTCAAATTCAATTTCAGTCATATTTTGATGGGTTTTCATTTACTGGGTTAAGGCATATCAAACCAGGGAACCTGCTATTCTTATTCTTTCAATGTTATTTAAGGCTAGGCAAGCCTTGGAGGGCATTAATCTTCTGCTAGTCCAGAGGGAAGAGAACACATTTTCCAGGCTACTGGTGGAATTCATCTATCTCTGCAGAGGAGATTTTTCATTGCCTACTCACTGAACAGCCTAACAAGGAATGGAGTGGGCTGCAAAGCTATCAATGGATTCTGGAAGTGTGCCTTGCCCAGAAATCACATTTGAGCATCTTATGATCCTTCTGCACAAAAACAAATAGAAAATCCTACACTAGAGATTTTGATCAAAAGTAAAGTGGTTTTATACAAAAGATATATAGGTCTGCAAACTGATCCCTCCCTCCTTTTCACTATCCATACTGGACTACCCATCATAGCTGGCATATGTAAGGAACTTTTCCAACTACTGCAGCCCTTGGGATAGAAAGTCTGTAATCCAACATTTTAATTTTAATAAAAATGCAATGCATTCACCTACTGTAACAGAACTGTGTTACAAAAAGCACGTACTGCTGTTGCTAATGAGAAAGACCACTGACTTCCTACATTGAGAGCATGCATTTAATCTCTTTCTGACTCTAGTTTCTGAAATTGCTCTTGCCATTTTTAATTTTACAGTATGCTATGCCTGTGCTCAGATTCAGGGTGGAACTAATAAAATTAAGAGACTTCAACTAGTATGCATACTTCTTTTGGGCAAAAGTAACTCGTTATTTGAATTGTACGATGCTATTTATTTATGATACAAGTGTTATATGATGCTGTAAGTCAGTACTGTTGTAGTTACCATATGTCACAGGTATTATAACAGGAAACTCTTGTTGCTAACTAAGTTAGTAGATAGGGGAGGAACTAACTGCAATATTAAACCCCATGGGCTGGTCCAAACCAGGGGAGGACAAGCCGCACAACAAGCAGTGCAAGAGGGGCAGTGACCTGACCTGAGCTGCTTTTGGTGTCCAGTAATGCCACACAACATACCACCTCTCCTGCCTGGAGTGACCAACTTAACAGATGGAGACCAAAGTCATGGCCTAATCTCAACAGACATTTTATGAGTAGGGGTAGTCCATAGACTAAGGGAATGTTGCCTGTGTATATATATAAAAGGATGGGTTGTGAGGTAGGGGTTAAGAGGTAATCTATTTTATAGTGTGGGACATGAAAATTATCTAAATAGTATGGAATACAGGGTGAATATTGTACTGATTTTGGCTAGGATAGAGTTTAATTTCTTCATAGTAGCTTGTGTGGGGCTGTATTTTGGATCTGTGATAAAACCAGTGTTGATAGTACAGAAATGTTTCAGTTATTGCTGAACAGTGCTGACACAGAGGCCTTTTCTTCCTCTTGCACTCACACCAGTGAGTAGGCTGGGTGCGCACAAGTTGTGGGGTGACACAGCCAAGACAGCTGACCCCAGCTGACCAAAGAGATATTCCAGACCATTCCAGACATTACACTCAGCAGTAAAGCCTAGGGGTGACATTGCTCAGGGAGTGGCTGGATTTTGGTCTGTTGGTGCTGAGCAACTGGGTTCTTTTATATCATGTGTTTTGTTGCTGTTTCCCTTTATTCTTTTTGTTTTGTTTTGTTCGCTTTGTGCTTTTTGTTTAAGGGTATTTGGTTATTAAACTGTCTTTATGTCAACTCATGACTTCTCTTACTTTTATCCTTCTGATTCTCTCCTCCATCCCACCAGGGGAGAGCGTGTGAGCAGATGTATGGTGCTTAGTTACCTATTGAGGTTAAACTGTGTCAACTGAACATAGAGAATCCAGGTCACTTAGAGATTTATCTGACCTGAACACTATAGATTATGAAACCTTTATTAACTCAGATTATATTGCTTTTCCGCAGAGGTGTCTGTCATTTACATTACAACTCCTTACATTATTAACTCAACCTGGAATACATGCTAATACATGCTACAGAGCTCCCAGTGAGGGTGATCAAAGTAACCTTACCATGAGGAAGAATTAACCTCATACAAGTTTTATTGCCACAGAAACATCAGGTCCCATCAAACGCATAAGACTACACACTTTATTACCTGTGAAATTTTTTTTAAATAAAACCTCCAAACTCCCCTGGAGATTAAATCTGTACATGATTGCCAAGGAAAACCTGTTTCCAGATAAATAATTAGTTATATGAATTTAAAAGATATAGATTTCCAATTGTCTTTGTTCTCCTTCCTAAAGATGAAAGTATTCTAAAATGTTGATATATTTGCAAATAAAAAAATAGGTGGTGCCATTCCCAGCTGGTAATTCCATGAAAACAAAATCATGAATTTCTTTGAAACAGCTCTTCTTGCATATTGCTAGGTGTAGCTATAGCTTGGAAATAGGCATGAAAAAACGAGCATAAGAATGTTTGTACTCTCTTGAGGATATTCATCGTGGCTTATCAGAAAGCAGTAGGATAGAAAATCATTTTATTGGAAATATATTTCTTTATACAAAATGTTTGTGGTAGGAGAGTAAAGTCTAAATATTTCAAAGAATTGATAGGAAACATTTACAGAAAAGTTAAACTTTCACAAGAAAAGAAAAAAATCTTGTGATATTGAGCTGATATGAACAGAGTTTATTTTTCTAGAATCTATACCTCCGCAAAAAACAATATTATGCAGGATTCATCTGTCTTAAACTTAATTTCTACAGCGTAGATGTTTACATTTGAAAGTATCATCCACAGCCCTTTACTTCTTGTCAATGTAAAGCAAAGCACTTTTGGAGGACACTTTGTCCTAAACCAGACCGTTCATATGAGTGACTCTGTCACCAAATAGCATGCTTTATCAGAATGCACTATTTGGGGTGTTTCTGCTCTGTCTGCAAGGAATCCTCCCATGGGCCTCAGTTTCTGGGTTCTGAGATCTGAAGCCTGCAGACTGTGGAAGTGTTTGAAAAAGAGAAAAGAGTAATAATTAAAGCTGGTTCTGTCATAAAACAAAGCCCAAAACACCTCCAAAGGAGATCCAGCTTTTTGCAATAAAATGGAAAGATATGTCCCAATGGATGTGATCAATAACAGCTACTGTCTCCACCAATTAATAAAAAAGAAACACAAGCTTTCTTAGGTATTGTGTGGTTTTGGAGAATGCATATTCCAGGTTTCAGACCTCTTTATAGAGTGACTTGGAAGAAGATGAAGTTTTGAATGGTGCCAAGGGCAGCAGCAAGACTTTGAAAAAATTAGATAGGAAATGGTTCATACAGTAGCACAGGTCAGTCTGCACAGGACAAAATGTGAGAAACCTGCTTTAAACTGCAGGCAGGGACCATACCCTCACCCGGAGCCTCTGTCAGAAAGCACCTGAAGAGAATCGAGGTTGTAATCTGGGGTTTTAGAGACAGGGATGCAGAGAATCCAAGGCGCACTACATTCTGACTGAAAAAGAAATATTATCATCATATGAAGATATTTTAAACACTTTCTAGATAGCTGGTACTGAAGTACAGCTCCACTTGGCACCTTGATCACCCTTGCTGGGATGGATGTTCAAGGGGGAAGTCCTCTCTGTGCATCATGCAACTGATGTTACATGCTGTCACACTGATAATGCAATGGGCTCTGATGGGCAGCACTGGAAATGATCATGGACTGGCCAGAAGGAAGAAAATTCAGAATGCTGCTGAAGGAGATTGAAACATACAGATGGCAAAAATCGGTGAATATTTCTAAAGATTAGCTGAATCTTTACATACAAAATGTATAGAATTTTGCACATACAAACATCTAGGTATGCCATATAACTGTATGAACTCTTTACTCCATACCCAAAGAAATACTAGATTCAACAAGAAAAATATGCATTGGTTTAGGCTATTTTTTCTTTTCTGTGGATGTAAGATGGCGTAAATATTTCAAAAGTTCAGGTTAGACATACTTTTTAGCATTTGTAGAACAGAAAAGGTGTGAAGAACTGAAAGTACAAGTGCTGTAGATGAAAAGGGGGAGGAATCATAGAATCGTTTGGGTCAGAAGGGACTTTAAAGATAACTTAGTTCCGACAGCCCTGCCATGGGCAGGGGGGGGCACCTTACACTCAAAGCTACATCCAACCTGACCTTTAATACTTCCAGGAATGGGGCATTCTCACCTTCTCTGGGCAACCTGTGCCACTGTCTCATCATTTTCCAAATATGTAATCTAAAAATAACCTGTTTCTTTCTTGCTTGCTTGCTTTCTTGCTTTCTTGCTTTCTGTCTTTTTTAAAAGCCATTCCCTCTTGTCCCATCACTACACTCCCTTGTAAAAAGTCCCTCTCCAGCTTTTAGGTACTGGAAGGCTGCTGTGAGGCCTGCCTAGAACCTGCTCTTCTCAGGCTAAACAACCCCAACTCTCTCAGCCTGTTTTCATAGGAGAGGTGCTCCATCCCTCTGGTCATCTTTGTGGCCCACCTCTGGACTCAATTCATCAGGTCCATATCCTTCTTATGTTTGAGGCCCCTGAGCAGGCCTCATAATAATGGTCTCCCCCTCGACCTGCTGGCCACACTTCTTTTGATGCAGCTGGCTTTCTGGGCTGCAGGTGCACATTACTGGCTCATGTTGAGCTTCTTGTCAGCCAACACCCTCAAGTCATTCTCCTTAGGGCTGCTGCCAATCCATTTTCCACCCAGCCTTTACTTGTTCTTGGTTTCAGTTCTAATTTGAGTTCACCAAGTTCAGTTGTCTCTGCACAAGTCTTTAAAGGACAGATAGGTCTCCAAAATTTCATTAGAGCAACTGGAATAGCTTTCATTCAGTGGTATTGTTATGTGTTCTTGTTAGTCTCCAGATGCCATTCTAAAATATGGAGAGCTTCTGCAGGTCCTATATCATATCTGTCATCTCTTTCTAGATTTTTTGAATATGCTAAGATTTTTCATATCATACTGTGCGCCTTTGTTTAGGTAACTGAATCTCACTTGGAGAGCTACTAAAAATATTTCAAGTCTAGTGCTCATTTCAGTTTGTACTGCAATTTCAGAAGCCCTAGAGTATCAAAGACATCTGCACAGGGCTGACAGATATGACACAAGACCTACTGGAGATTCATGCCCTTCTGAAGTACTCATTAGAGGCTAGACAGGGAATGACTGGTGTTTGAAATGGTATAGACATCTGTGTATAGGCAGTACAATAAACCCTCTAAACCTAGATGTCTTAATCTCAGATTGAATTTCACCCAAATAGGCTGTGTTTAGAAACTTAATTAAGTAAACTGATTTGCAAAAGTTACTGGGGAAACAACAGCTTATACAGATGTCAGACTTGTATTCAGGGAAGGGAGAGAAAGATCTGATTTATGAATCAGGAAACAAAAATTATGCTTATCCAGTTTTTTTCTCTGCCTCTAATAAACAAAAAAACAACCAACCAAACAAATAGAAATATCTTGAAATGCATTCATAATTTTTTAAAAATTTTAATTATGGGGGAATTCTCAGATTGCATGAATATTCACATTTATAGATTGTTCTGCTTTACCCATGTTCACATCTCTTAACCTGCTTGAATATCTTCAGGCGATCAGATGTAGCAGGCAGGATCACACACAAGCAAATTTCAAAGTCACAAGTATTTTCACAAACTGATTGGCACACAGAGGGATTTCTAACAGAATTGCTTCCATGCTCATCCAAACACAAACAATCATGTGCAATTTTATCTGACCTATACTAGGGAATGAATTTTAAACATGAATACTGATCTATGCAGTAAAAGAATCTATCTAAAAATAATAATAATATCAACAACAGAAATCGAATTTCATTTAAATATTGCCTGTCTGCTTACAGATATTGCATGCAGAAAACAGGCTATATTGATTTTATGGATTTGTTTCAAAATAGACACTATTCTGTGTTAGTAACACATAGAGCTAAGGACTACTATACAGTGAATGTAATTCAAACCAATTTTGGTGCACATGAAGAGTCGACTGGCAGAGTGGAGACAGACAAAATCTGTGCTTTCAAAAGCTACATCAGTTGATGCAGAGTAACAGTGTATGTTGCACGTTACACAACAGTACCCCCCTACACTGAACAGACTCCCAACACACCTTGCGGGATCTGTACAGCTTTATTTAGCCTTGGGTGCTTTTTTCCTTGTGTAGTTCTCCTACATACCCCCTTTCCCCCACCCCTGAGGTGCAGGGGGATGGTCATTAAATGGGGGTTGCGGTCAGTTGTTGTTTCTGCCACTGCTCAGAGACAGGAGTCTTTCCCCCTGCTCCTGTGGGGTCCTTCCCATAAAGAGATCCTTCATGAACCTCTCCAGCATGAGTCCATCCCTCGGGCAACAGTTCTTCACAAAACTGTTGGCCGTGGGTCACTTCTCTATGGGGTGCAGTCCTTCACGGATAAGCTGTACCGGCATAGGTCACCCACAGGGCCACAAGTCCTACCCAGGAAAAGCCTGCTCCCTATTGGGCCTCCCACGGGGTCACAGCCTCCTTCAGATATCCACCTGCTCCAGCATGGGCTCCTCCATGGGCTGCAAACCTGTTTCAAACACAGCAAACGAGTTCTTTACCTCGTTAGGTTATGTTAGTGGAATTCACTCAGGTTCTGAGCTGCCATGGTGTCAAATGGAGCAGGATCAATTCCTGAAAAAGAAAGATGACATTTCAAGTCCCACATTTTGCAGAATACCCTAATGATTAAAACTTTCTGCTCATAAGTGGAAAGACATGGTTCAGATTGTGTCCTGGAATTCACATGTCCTATATGGGAAATTTTTTGAGTGGGTATTGTGGTTTCCTATTGAAATGTTATGCAGTAAGGAAGACACAATTGCATGGTGCCAGTTGGAGAGCACAGATCATGGTGACTGCATAAGAGCTAGAAAAAGGAGACTTTTGCTTCAGTATATGATAAAAGTTTCAACTGGATGACCTTCCTTAAGGCTGTATTTGATTGTTAGGATAAGCTACACTATTCTCCACTGGATTTTCTGTGAGGATGGATGATCACCAAGGTAGAATACAGATACTGAATAAGGAATGAAAGAAAGGAAGAAAAGACACTAGAAAAATAAGTAATCAATACTTTCAAAATAAGGTATGTTGACTGACACAGTTACAAAGAGAGAATTGCCACTGTTATGCACAATGAATAAGTCATGCACAGATACAACCCCAAATCATTACAGCTTCTCTCACTGGGTTAAGAGATTAGATATATGTCTTAATTCTCCACTTGGAGCTTTAATTATAAGACTGCAATGACACTAAAATCAGTCATTGACCATTGTGGTTATTTAATGTCCATTAGGACATGCCTTCGCTCTTGATGAAATAATGATTGTTCAGTGTATTTCCATCCATCATTATTTGATTAATGAAGAAATGAAAGTTTACTTTTAACTAACAGTGTCAGTGTGTCTTAGAGTGGTTTAGATTATGAAAAGCAAAATCAGTTCTTATCAAATACCAGAACACCATAAAATCATATCATATTGCTGAAAAAAGGCTTATAATGACAGATGCTGAACAGAGTCACCTTAAGAATACATATCAAGAACATAATGTTTTTCTAATTAGAGTGATATATATTTTAATTCAAAGGAACTGAACTGAGGTTTATATATGTAATTAAGTATGGCTTCTGACAAAACTGTTATTACTATTACAAATTTACTAGCTAATAGCTTCAGGATGAAGCCATTGACAGTTAATGATATCTATGACATATTTTCATAACTTCTATGGTTGCTGCTCTGGAGAAGCTTGTTACCATTAAAAATCTTCAAATCAAGCCTCACTTTTCAACTCTGTTTCCCATTTACAGCTAAATGTGGACACAACTCAGCAGGGTCATTTTGTTTTATAGAGCTGCTTGGAGAGAAGGAATACTTTTATCCATCAGGGTATGATATAATGTTAAACTTGCACCACATAATAAAGTAAAAATTACATGCAAGTGGAACGAAAGCAGGAATAGGGTGGGTAATAGTACTGGGACATCCAGGTTCATCCAAAAGGTTGTGTCTCTCTGAGTGTCGGGAACTTGAAACTGTTGTTTATGTCTGTGCACCCCTGGTTTTATGAAGTCTTCTGGTATATCTGAATATCTGAACAGATTAGGACATCAGTGTTTGTATGTCCATTTTCTAATGAGTTACTTAGAAAGAGTTGTCTTAGGCATATACTTTCTAGCTATTGATGTATTTTCAATGTTGCTTTTTCTGTAGATATTTACACAAAGGTAAAAGAAACAAAGTAAACAATAAATGTACAGATTGGAGACAAGGTGTAATCAGTGACATAAATACAACATTTAATCATCTATTTACCTGGAAAATGACTGTGTGTTCCTTTGGCAGTCTTCTTGAAACAAGGCCACTGACTTCTGGTAAGAGAGCTGGACACAGCAGACAGGGCAATCATGATTTATTAACACCCGATTTAGTCACTCTTATTCTGTAAATCTGATGAACAATAGAAAAGTAAATTGCAACAGAGTACAGTAGCTTGTTAAAAAATTTGAAAAGCTATAGTACCATAAATTGCCTAATGTTGGTCTAATAATCTTTACAGAATCACAGAATCATGCAAATGTTAGGCTGGAAAGGCCTCTGAAGATTATCGTGTGTGTGTGCCCTCTCCCATATCAATAACACATGCTATAGTTTCAATAAATTACTATAGCATTCAGTAAAATATGTAGCAGACTATATCCTCAAAGCAAACTTGAACCACTTAAACCCCATTTCTTTGATTTTACCTTCTCCACCTCTAAGTAGACTATTAATTTTCTTTTAAATGCGCTTTTTCACCTCCAGATTTTGTCTGGGATGAAGAACCAGACTGTTAAAAGACCACAGAAGCCCAGAAATATTGCAAAACTTTTCAGATTAATCTGCAAAATTGGGTCTGAGAAGATACGATGGGACTAAGATACAATACATACAATGGAACTATTTAACTTCCCTTGATTGTTTCTTTCTGATTTTCAATAATAAACATCTGATAGACCAGGAGATCAAGTGGGAAATTCATATTGTTTCATCTTTCCTATCAGATTGTTATTACTCCGAAGTTTCGAGTGCTTTGAGTGTTGTTTTGCTCTTTTTTTTTATCTACTTTTTGGAAGAAAATTACTTTATCACTGACTAAACATCTCTGTCTCACACATCTACCTGACTCAGTAAAACAACTCCTACTGATTTCAACAACATAGGGTCAGACCTATAGAGCCAAAGTCCATTCCCTCTAAATTTAGTTGCTGAAAAAGATATACTTTAGAAGTGCTAATCCAGGTGTTTAAAAGGTCATTGCCAAAGCTCAAACTAGTCCAAATCACCTTTCTTTATAGTTAAGGGAGAGAAAAAGGTATTCTAAGAGGGTGATTCACTTAATCCCAAAACACTTTTCCAACATTGATGAGGAAAAATCACTCTCCCACCTGATCGGATGCTGGGTAGGATGGGGTGAATGCTAATGCATGGAGACCCTCCAGAGGACAGATTAAAACTCTGATAGACTTCATCATGCTCTAAGGCTTTTTTCTCTCTCTCTTTCTGTCCATATTGACTATAGAAGGAGCCCCAAACATTTATACTCCTAGCATAGGTACTTCAGGTAGAATTCTGCAATGAAATGGGATTAAATTGGACTAGGTAGCCTTCCATTAGATGTTCTGGTAATTTCCATTTCACACCTTCTTTCAAGCTATTGTTCACATTCAATTGCATAAATCAAAGAATTGCAGAATATACTGAGTTGGAAGGGACGCACAAGAATCATAGAGTCCAACCCTCACCCCTGTGAAGGACCATTCCCAAGAGTCACATCATGTGCCTGAGAGTATCATCCAAACTCTTCTTGAACTCTGTCAGGCTTGGTGCTGTGACCACTTCCAAGTGGATCATATTCTTTCAATATGGTTCCTTTTTCTTTTTTTTTTCTCGTTTTTTTTTCACTACCTGAGTGTTGTTCCACCATTTCTGGTGTGTGGGTTGTATCAATGTCCTTTTTTTCCCAGCAAAAGCTCAGCACATACTGTGGATATCTCAGCTCATATTATGAACACACTTATATGCTAATAAAACAAAAAAAACCCAAACAAACCAGAAACTAAGGCCAAATTTTCACAAGTGTCTAATGATTTGGGTCTAACTTAGACATTACAAGCATGACTTACTGTTTCTTAAAGGGTTCTAATTTTCCATGTGGCTTACTGAAAATTATACTGGTCTTCTCTGCTTCCCAACCCAAACACATTCAGCTGTTGATGTCCTACTTCTGGAATTGTCTGCAAGCACAGTTACACTGACTTTCCCACTCTAATTCTCTCCTCAGTGCTCTCTTCCAGCCCCTAGTATCTTTTGTGTACAGTAATATGCACATACCAAACAGTCTAGAAACTCTAACCTAGTTCGTATAAAGCTGGCTTGCTTGTTAATTTTGAATGTTTTAGCAGGCTAAGATCATCATAGTCCTTATATTTTCTGTAAGATGCCTCATATCATCCTCCTTTTTAAGTGTCACAGCAGAGAAGGTTGTATTCATTATCTGAAAAAGAATGTAAGCTGTTGGTTAGGGTTTGTTTTACTACTGTTTGAAGTATAATTCCTCACATAGACCTTAGCACATACATATTAATCTTTCTGTCCAGGTTCTCCTTCCATAATTTTTTTCTTCTTGTGTTTGTTTGTTTGTGGGGTTTTTTTGTTTGTTTGTTTGTTTTTATTTTCATATACCCATGCATTTGTTTACTTAAAGTACTCCTTTTCTTCTTCACCCAAGGGTACCGTAGTATCCTAGGGTGTCTTTAGATGTTAACTAAATCTGTTAATACTTTTTGACGTTCCATGACCCCTGAGGAAAAATGTGGAAATGTATTCTGATTTTAGATTAACTAAGACTTCAGTTTATGCAAAACTGACAGACAAATGGAGTGGAAGTGATACATAAGACAAATATAATTAGACATCCTATTTACTGACCTGACATTTAATTTGCCATCTCTACGGAAGAGGGTGGTTCCAACAGGAGGAGCCCTGATGTATGAAATTTTGCTTTTTTTTCTAGACAGAAGGCAGTGTTGGTATTCAAGACAATGGTTTTCAAAAAACCCTATAAATTTATATCACACAATTCTAATCCTTCTCTGGTGATGACAGGATAGACCAACGGATGAAGGGTATCGAGGTGGATATTGACTTACAGAACCTCACATTACTTTTCTTCTGCGTTGTAAGCTATGTAAATATTTGTACTTTTGAATTAAGACTATAAAATGCTACCATTGATAAAGGGACATCTGATTCACAGAGTATGGTTTATGATACTCTTTATGATCATAAAATAGGAGGTATCCAATGCTACAGTTCTGAGGGAACGTGCCTGTTTGCATTGGCTATGAAAGGAAGCTAAATGACTAGTGCAGACTAGATGGCAGCTTTCTGACAGCTTTCTAACTTACTGTAGAAGATTTCCAACCCTTAAGTCTACCTAGAATGAGGTTTGAGTAAAAGTTCAGTGACGCAAATCCATGCTTAGGCCGTTAAGTCCCTTAGCTGCTTCTGAAAATCTTAGATGTAATCAGATTATTTTCAAAAAGTTAAAAATGACTCAACTTTCGGCAGAACTTAGCATCTTTTATCTGTAACCACAAAGTTCATGATGTGCCTGCAAAGCATAAAATGTGATACCTTTCTAGCGTTTCATATCACATTCATAATTTTCATCTCAGGCAGGTAGATGCTTAAATATCTTTTAAAACCTATTTCATTATATGAGTTTTTATGCTTTGTGGCTCTTCCTTAGTCTTGATCATGAGTTTGTTTGCTAGCCTCTGTTCACTTCCAATTTTGTATTTGCCTGCCTCTGTTATCTCTTGGCTTGTGTAAAGCTTTTTGAACTTTCAGTCACTTTTCCCATTAATAATTGTGATATGACACATATCCAAAAATGAAACTTTGTATATAAACATATCAAAATCTTGAAAAATGACTCAAGGTTTGAGTAACTGAATATACTTTATAATATCACTAATCTGTCTCTCCCCTTAATGCTAGCTGCAGCTCCACAGTACAACTTCTTCAGCCTGGAAAATTATGTTCTGAAGGAACCAGATATTTCAGTGAGTCTAAATTTAAAATTAGAAGATTATCACTAAAGTCGATCTATTGGAATTACTTATCTGAGCCAAAGTAATTCAGGTGCAGTGAAACACTTCTAATTTTAAATTTAGGAGCACTGAATAGTGAGGGGGATTCTTTGGCACAGCAAAGAACTTAGTTGCTACTGCTGTCTCCTCATTCTTTCTGCTTTCCAACTTCATCCTTTTTAAATCTGTGTTTCCAAAACCCAAGTGCTGATGGTGTCAGATAAAAATTGTGTCCCTATATAATAATGAAAACAAATATATTAAATATTAAATATTATATAGCTTTTAAAAAAGGATAAAGTATATGTGAAAAAAGTGGAAAAATAACTCTTCAGCAAGAAGAATGCTAATAACAATACTAATAAAACTAGGTTAAACCAACCAATGAGAAGAAACTTCCCAAGCCCTGCCCACTGGACCAAATTGAGATGGCAGCCAGCCTCCCCCACCCAGAAAAAAAACCACATGTGGCCACAGGACAGAGACAAGATGGCTGCCTTTCTCTGTGGTTTGTCTTGCCCATGCCCAGAAAACCTGGCAGGAATGGTTGGAGAGTCAGTGCTGCCAGGAAACAGCGGATAGTTAGGATTCAATACTGGCAGACGCTTGTGTGGTGCTGGAGAAAGGCTGTGGTGCTGGTATAGGCAGTCAGAGCAGGGCTGTGAACCCCCCAGGCAACTGGAAGGACCCACAAGACACCTGAGACTTGGTTGTTGCTACTTTGATGTTCATCGGTTGAAGTCGTGGTTGTAGTCCTGTCAAAGTGGTGGTCCAGACCCATAGAGATGGTGGTGGTGGAAGCCCCAGGGGGTAAGGAAAGTCCCATATGGTGAGGGAGGAAAACCCCATCCTGAATGAAGTTCCCCCCAGGCAACTTATTTGGCTTAGGCTAGGTGGAAATGGCCCTGGTACCACCCCTGGGGCAGGGAGTTTTACAATGGATCATGTAATACCGGATCACAGGACAGGTCATGAGTCTTTGACACCTTCTAAAACATTACAGCTGCCTATTACTTCAGTGAGTCCGTTCTGGCCTATCAACAGAGAAGAATATCTCCAGGCAATGTGTAAATTGTCCTAGTGCTTCCCTGGAGGGAGTTAGGACAGTTGTGTCATTTGTGTAAGGACAAAGAAACACCACTCAGCCTCACAGGGTTCGCCTCTTTCCTTATTTTATTCAACACCCACCTTGTAGCTTGAGGTNTCATGTAATACCGGATCACAGGACAGGTCATGAGTCTTTGACACCTTCTAAAACATTACAGCTGCCTATTACTTCAGTGAGTCCGTTCTGGCCTATCAACAGAGAAGAATATCTCCAGGCAATGTGTAAATTGTCCTGGTGCTTCCCTGGAGGGAGTTAGGACAGTTGTGTCATTTGTGTAAGGACAAAGAAACACCACTCAGCCTCACAGGGTTTGCCTCTCTCCTTATTTTATTCAACACCCACCTTGTAGCTTGAGGTGTGTGCATGCCCTCAGCACCTGGGTGGTTACTTTGCACATCTTCAGCTTATACCGGGTTGTCTGATTCATCAGCATTCCAGTCTTTCACACTTGTGGTTACATTCTTGTCCTAGGATAATAGTACCACCCTTATCTTATCTCAAGTTCCCGTTGCAGTCCAAATTAGTAGGCATATTTGGGTAAAAGGGAAACGGTGGATATCAGATTTTTTTGTGCAACCCAGGACACTTTGAAAAAGTGAGTTTCAGGATTTGTTTAATTAATAGAAATTGAATATTGAACAATAGAAATTCACTTAATCCCAAAACACTTTTCCAACTTTGTATAGAAGTAGATCCACAATAGTGATGCCTTAAGCCCCTAATGTTTTTTTTTTTTATTTTTCTAATATTTGTAAGACTTGTAAGTTTTATAAGTAGTGGAAATAGATTTTGAAAGCAGCAACCTCACCTCCTGTCCCTTGTGCCTTTCCCTTTCTCTAGCACCCTTGTTTATACATTCCCTAACCCTCTTACCCCATTCTATCCTCCCTATATCACTCATAGCCCCAAACCTAATAGAAATGTTTAGTCTTTTGTCAAGGCAAGGCCTAGATGGTTGACAGAACAGCATATCAAGACCTAAACCACAGAATACGGTCAAGAATTAGGTAACTATGTACCCTTTGTGCCCTGATGATGGTGAAGATGGGATGAATGGGGGGTCCCAAAATACACCCCAGACTCATTTTAAGGGGGCGGACCTGGGGCGGACCAGAGTAAAGGCCACAGGGTGGACACATCTGGGATTGGATGGATGATATTATAAAATGTAACCTCTCAGGCACAGCTGGGCGCGTCCTGTAACATCTTAGCCTTGGAAAATAACCCCTTTTCTTATCTCACCCCTAATTAACTGCTCTGGAGAATTTTTCAGCACCTAAACACAGTGGCAACAAAACAAACACAAAAACATTCTCAGATGTAGTTAATCGCAATGCTTGACTATGGAGCAAACTTGCCTTAAAGACACTCTACAGTCAGTGGATTGAAATAGCCACCTCCAACAATTTCTTCAGATGTAAATCCCTTCTAGAGGATCTTGCTGTCCTTTGAACAATTAGGTAATTTTACCTCTTCTAATACCAATATGACAATTCAATTTCAAAACTAGGCTGGGTGCATTTGTGTCTTTCCATTTTTCTGAAAAGAATAACTTCATTCCAAATTTCCACATGCATATGTCTTCTAGTCCTAACCTCAGTGATGGACTTGTTGCTTAATACAGTTTCAGACAGCAGAAAACTACATTTCTAAAGGTAAGTTAATAATATCGATAAATTTACTACAGCTTTACTGAAGGGGTAAAATGTTATAAAGGGTGTTTGAAAATAATATTCTATGTAGTGGCTGTTATGTTATGCTAGCATTCTTGTTGTAGAGGGCATGGTTAACCTCTCTCAACATCCATTCTCTCAGACTTTGTTTCATAATTAATAAATAAAATTAGTAAGCACTTCTCAAGCTGCTTTTTAAAATGAAATATGGCACAACTTTGTAATGAGGGTTGACATTCCATGTTCCATTTTAATCCTTTCCAAATGGGCTCAGCTCCACATAACATGCAGGTAAATATATTTGAAGATACCTTCAATTGCAAAAATAGTCAAGGCCATCAAGGTATTCAACACTTAATGTAGAATCCACACAGTTTTTCATGAATAAATAGTGAATAGCTGCATTAAGTACATGTAACCTGTCACAAAATGACTTATGCCTTCCCCTGGGTGACTCCTGCTTATATGCTCCGCTCATTCTATTCTATAATACATTTTTAATAATAAATAACAAATTCAATAATAAATTTGGATGTCAGGTGCTGAACTTAGGAACTTGTCTTTTTCATTCCTCAATGTTAATATCTTTGACATCTAGCAGGTAAAATCAGAGAGGAAACAGACACGGGATAAGAAATACAAGGACTATAATGGATAGAAAGAAATAAAAATAATTTTAAAACATATAATTAAATTAAGCAAAATACTGAAATAAATATTTTTAATCCTGTAAATTTTCCAAGCAAATAAATAAATAAATAAATAAATGTGGTCTATTAACCACATTTAAAAAATACCTTGACACCCCAAATAAAGACTGAATAACTAATAGGCAAACTCAGCAAACAGAATAACGAGGTTTTAAAAATTATCAAATGGATTGTAAATTATCATAGAATCATAGAATGGCCTGGGTTGGAAGGAACCTTAAAAATCATCTAGTTTCAAACCCCCTGCCATGAGCAGGGACACATTCTGCTAGACCAGGCTGCTCAGTGCTCCATCCAACCTGTCCTTAAACACTTCCAAGGATGGGGCATCCACACCTGTGCCAGCATCTCATCACCCTCACAATAAAGAATTTTTTCCTAATATCTATTCTACTCTCTTTCAGTTTGAATCCATTCCCCCTTGTCCTGCCCTGACCAAGACTTTACAATGATTTTGAAAATATAAACTCTAACTAAAATATAGTATTTATATGGATTAAAAACACTCAGTTGGAAGGTAGTGTCAATGCAGATAAGTTACAGGGAGAATTAAGTAAGTCTGGGACCTCAGCAACAATACTAGGATGGCATGCAGTAGTACAAAGTTTAAGGTCATGAGTTTATAAAAAAGACTACCATGATAATTGAGGAAAAAGAAGGCTTGTTGTTAGAAGGGAACTGGAAAGGCCATCCAGTACAGTGAAAATGTTCATAAATACATCTAGGAGTTAAACTTAGAGGAGGAAGAACTATCTAAACTCAGGTACTGCACTGGCACAGTGGCCAACAGACCTATCTAGGTCTTAATTGCCTTTAACCTGGAAATTATCATTCCTGTCTTTCCAACAGATATTGCAAGTGAAGAAAGTCTATCTAATATAAGATAGACCCTGGTACACTAATGCATTTAATTATGTGATTTAGTGATTTACAGTGTCAGAAATCTTTAGCTATTTACTCAAACAGCCCCTTCTAGTCTCTGTCTGGCAGAATCACACTTAAAGTTAGTCCTTGGGTCTTCTTTTGCAAAACCAATCTCCTCTCTCTTTCTAGCTTTGCCCTGGGCCGGTGTACTGAAAGAATTGCCCAGGGCTGGTGTACTGAAACACTTTGAATTTTAAAGGAAGTGAATTCCTCTCATCTTTTCTTGTTTCACCTTATTCTTGAATAATTTACATCTGTGAGCCTTGAGACTCCCTTACATCTTACCTTTTCTTTCAAGTGTTGTCATTACAATATTGTCATCTATCGATGCATTGGGCACTCTATGGCTCTCTTCAAACAGAATATGAAAGCTGAACTGTAATGAGTCAAAAGGTATGAGGTGGAGTCTTGGTCTGAGGGTTTTCTTTCCCAAAGAAGGCTCTATGAACTTCCCTACTTGTGAATGGTCCAAAAATTGATGGACATTAATAACTACAGAAGACCCCAGGACAGTTCACTGCTTTCCTAGGGAAAGAAAAAATAAACACAAAACCCCCCAAACCAACACAAAAAAAAAAGGATACTCAATTTGTTGAGGCAATCAAGTTATTACATGAATTGTTGGCTGATATCCATTGGCTTAAATAGGCAAGCAGTCAATGTAAACAATCATAATGATCTCTTCTGGCAAAAAAAACCAATAAAACAAAACAAAACAAAACAAAACCAACAAAAACCCACCTCATAAAC
This sequence comes from Pachyramphus minor, assembly GCA_013397135.1. NCBI lineage: Eukaryota > Metazoa > Chordata > Aves > Passeriformes > Tyrannidae > Pachyramphus > Pachyramphus minor. The sequence goes on along the minus strand of VYXB01005118.1, from coordinate 68,694 downwards.
ATATGAAAAACCCAAACCCTAAATGCAATTTTCAGTTGATTTCCCTCCCAGAATTCCAGTGCTTCTGCTAATGGTTTATTCACTCTTTCAATTTCATGTCAAAATAGAATGCTAACAATGCAAATCAGCATAATATAGAGGAAAAAAATAGTTGTTTACTAAGACAGAAAAAGAGAAAATTATAGAATGCAAAAGATAATAAAATGTGCAACAAATTTCAGTTCCTCTACTGATCAGCAACTGCAAAAAACTATATATGTTGTCATGCACTTCTATGTATGAAGAGAAAAATAATAAGTCTTCAGTCAAGGAACATGCATTCACTGGAAGGAAAGGGATCTCAGCTTCAGGCTTCTTTGAAGCCAATGCTTTACATTAAATTCAGACTGCCAAATTTATTTTCAGTAGACATTTGGTCTGGCATCAACAAAATTCTCTTTTAAAATATACCTGGCACTCAATACCAAAATGTTTTGCCAGTACTGTCTGAGCTCCACCAGTCATATTCATAATTTTGCATTTTTCTTTGAATCAAAGAATATTTACTGATATATTTTGTAGATAGATCAGCCTAAAAAAAGAGAGTAATATATAATTTACTTCCACCCATCCCTGAATAATTTATATTGAGGGGATTGGGAGAATATTTGACCTGTGTGGTCAAATCCTCTTAGGTAGACATGTGATAGGCAGCTGTTGTTCCCATATAAAGGATGAGTGGAGTGTTTTAGTGGCATGGAAAAATAGAGGCAGCATCTGATTCTACTGTCATTTTGAAGGAAAGTTTTGCCTATTCATTTTTTCCCAAGGAAAGGATTAAATGGCATACCTCAGAAGGAGAAAGTTCTTGGGAATGTTGATCCCACAAGAAAAAAAGCATTTTATTTTAGTACCAGATTTTTATAATAAGATATTTTTATATTTTTTTATATTTTTATAATAAGATTTTTATAATCTGGAAAAGGTCTGAAACATATATATATGTTTTTGTCCTTCATGTTTTTATTAATTAACTTAGGTTCCCTGAGTTCATACTATCCTTAATTTCATGGCTAGGTACTTCTCTAAAATGCAGACAGATGCTGCAGCTGTCAGTGTTACAAGGCCAAAATCTTATCTATACATCTATCACGCACATTCATTGAATTCTTACAGTCAAGTGCTCATGTCTGTAGGTGCATCTTGTGGATATATGCACTATTTCATTTGTTGAACAGTCACCAACAATGCTTAGTCCCTTTTCTTTTGTGATGAACCTGGGCAGTGGTTTATATTAGGCATATTGTTAAAAAATTCTCTTTGCTTTTATCAGACCTACATGGGAAATGAGAAGAGTAAAGTCATTATAGAATTCTAAATGGATTTGGGAGGTTTGATAGAAATGACATACCAAGAACTATAATCGATAATGATATATTTTCACTGGATATTAAAGCCTTCTTGTAGTATTCTGCAGTGAAAATATTCCGCCAAATCTTCTGCACATGTTTTATTTGATGAAGAGAAAATATGATTGAACAAGTGGAATGAAGGGGAAAGTAAAAATCTTATTTAGTTTTACTGCATATCATAAGTGATTTTTCACTATAGTTAACAAAAATATTGAATAAAAGAAAAATAATTGTTTTTCATCTTTAGGGGCTTTTTAAAAAACTTTGGACAAATGTTTTGACTTTTGGATCTCTCTCAGATTTCATGTATTTTTGCTGTAGATGTGGTACTCTTGTATATACAATAGAAGACAGCTTATCATGTTTGTTCAAAAAATTATATCCTAACTTTCTTAAATAATTTTTTATGTCTATCGAGTGTGCTTCTATATTTTATATCATGGTGACTACCATGTTCCAAGTAATTTTCTATTGAGATTTAGTTGGTTTCATGTGCTAGTGAAGATGCCAAAGTTGAAACATTATGTGAAGCTTTAGACACATTGTAAAATTTGTCAGATCATCAACATTTACCTATATTGGTTCAGACCCTCTGGAATAAAAAAAAAAAAATTGCTATGCTTATGATTGTTCTATAGTTAGAAGAAAATATAGACAAATGAAAGTATTTTATAAAAAAGAAAGGTCTTTATCACAGCTGTTAGGCTATTAAAAACATAGAAAATAATTAGGTAAGGCATTCTGCATTTGAAAATCACATTTAACTTATTCAACCATTAGATTGTTGAGTTAAATGAGTAAAAAATCCCAAGAAAAGATGCAGAAAAAATTTCATTTTTGATTGAGAGAAAATCAGAGCTCAAAACTGATTGAAACTAACCATATGAGGAATTTCTATTTAGGAAATGGAAATGAAAAAAAACCCAGGCAAATAACAAAAATGCAAATTATATTGTGTTTTATTTAGGAAATTTACCTGTATCTCTCTTGCTTTTGAACTGAGTAAGTATTGAAATGCATTATCGTTATTTGAAATGCATGATCTGCAAGGGACAAAATAATAGAAATAAAAAAATTAGTCTCGACTTTTGCAAATTTAGAAGCTCTGTGAAATATAAACATTTCATGATCAGTCAGAAGGAGGTAATTTATGTGCAAACTCTGATTAATAAAACAGATGTCTTCATGTCTTCCCAGAAACCATATGCATTGATCCTCTCAAGTGAGAATGCAGTGAGCCCCATGCTGAGGGACTCTGGTTTAAAATTTTGATGAAAAATATTTGGGTGGTGAAGAACAGATAATCTCTTGTGTTATGATTGCCACATGATGGCTTCCTATAAATAAAAATGATGCCAGGTTTTAGATGACTTTTCTCTCATTTTTTCCTGTTTGACAAACACATAGTGTGCCTTTACCTGGAATAATTGTGTGCTCTTTATGACAGTAATGAAATTGTGAGACCCAGATATATCTATGATTTGTTAAATTGGGAACATTACCTTAAATTCACAGTTTAGAATTTGGGCAAAAGCACTCTTATTGAGGGTATGGTAAATATCTGAATATATGACAATTCACCTTAGGCTATGATTCATTACATTATCAAATATTTTAAATAATAACTTTGGTAAAAGAAAATATTGAAAACAACTCATTGTAATACTGTTACAAAACTCTTAAATTCATTGGATACTAGAAGAAGGATACAATCTACCAAAAGACAGAAATTTTCAAACACGGAGCACAGTGATTATAGACTTACACCTAAACAGTTTTATCCTGGCAAAAATCTTAACAAACTACTGCAGTCCTGAATTAAGCTTACTGCTAAATGTGAAGCTGTGTAGTGAAGATGATAATGGGGCCTGACATAATGGCCAAAAGCATGGAGAATGAGGTCTTTGCCAAGGAAATCTTTTGCATCCTTAGAAATTTGATTGAATTTGAATTTATTGCCTATAAAGAGAGATTTATTGGGTTAGCTCATTCTTTCCAGAGTAACCTAAATGTGTAGAATCATAAAGCGATACACAACATAATGCTGTTTGAAGACTGATGTCAAAACAATTCAAATTTTTCAGTGTAACAGGACAGGCTTTCATATCTGCTAAATAAGTATGCAGCAGAAGCAAAGCATGTGGGCTATTTGGAAGGCAACTGGGGACCACAGGAAAATATGGTACCACAAGCAAAGTGTTAGTGGCAAAGCTGGGAAGACACTGCACTGTTTTGATTTCATTCTCTATGTGATGATAATGTCTTGATACTAAAATCCTATAAAAATATGTTTATTATTTTATAGCTACTACGATTTGATGAGAAATGTGAAGCTTTTCTTTAAAAATATTTTACAACTCCCCACCCCTACAAAACAAAAACAAAGAAACGAAGGGGGAAAGAAAGGAAAAAAGAAATCAAATTTTCAGATGTGTTGAGAAATCCCTGTGTAATTCACATATTGGAATACTCTTTATCTCTTCTTTAGACTCTGAGAATAAACTTCACTAGTCAAGCTCAGAAAATAGCTACCGGGAATACAATTATGCTTCCCTGTTGGGACTTGCCTGAAGACATGAACAGTTGGAAAGGCTCTCTCTAGGAGACATAAACAGTTGGTGTGTGGTTTGTTTAAAACTGCCTTCATAAAAGTGGTGTCATGAAAGATCTGGTATCTTGGTTTATAAGAAGAAAAATTAAGATAACAATGATAAAGCCTCCTATCTGTATAAGAAGTCAGTAACAGTATCTTAATGAAGCAAGCAAATTGTCCAAACAGACAATTTTCTTTTTGTTTAATATGCTTTATGACAGATTTAGACACTGATGAGGTCTCAGAGGCACAGCATAGCCTAAAGACAATTAGATTTGTTATCAGTCTTTATCTATCGAATGAAGGCTTATAGCACTTTAATACCTGTACAAAATGAGGTGATTCTTTACATCTCTTCTTGTATCAAGTCTGTCTAAATGAATGAAGTTGTGACAAGGATTGCTGAGAGCAGAAATGTCTGATATTTTGTACTCTGTCCTTATCAAAGCACATGAACCTTTAACTTTTCTTTAGGGCAGCAGCTGGCTTTCTGCTTTCCTTTACTTTCTCTCATGTGAGATGAGCAGGATTTATTCACATCTGTGGAAATCCAGTATACGAATGAGAGATATTTCTTGCTGATGGTTAAATCTGCAGAGGAAAACAGAAAAATCAATCGGAAATGCACATCATGTTTGCTTAGGGAAGGCTGCTGTGTTGCACCCGTGGCATAGAAAATAAATAGCTCTTTAGCCTGGAGATGTTGATCTTGAAATTTTTGAGTAATTTCTCCCCCAGCATGTATTCATTCCCAATCCCACTCAAGGGCTGGCACCTGTAGCTGTTGCTAAGTGGTGTATCTGCCACATGGTGGAAACATAATATTGATTTTTAGGAAAATCAATTCCCAGTTTTACAAGATCAAAACCAGAAGATAGCAAAAGAGAGACGGGACTTTATTTTATAATGATAATCATTATACTGTACAGATTCTTGAAAGAGATGCATGGCTAAGAGACATCATATTGATTTACCAGTAATAAACTCTGCCTGTTATGGTTCTAACTGAGCTGCTTGAATCTCTAGATATAACACTATTGATCACAAGCAGTGAGTATCTTCTTATCTGTAAATAAAGAATTCCATTCTATTTTTCAGGCCTTTCAAATTGTGAAAATGTGGAAAAGTTTAAAAGGATGGCAGATGTCACTGCAACCATTTATTTATAGAGAAAAATAAAAAGACTGAGTTTTCTTAAAACTATGAAATCTGGAGATGGATCCTTCGGGCAATATTATTAAAAAGCTAGCCTGGGTATTTCTGGTGAATTCCATTCTTAAATACAAATATATTGTTATTTTATTATCTTTATTTAACTAGTGAATGTGGTTCATCTCACTTATTAAATAATGACTTAAAGAATCTTAGAATCACAGAATAGTTAAGGCTGGAAGAGACCTGTGGAGATCATCTAGTCCAACTACCCTGCCAAGGCAGGGTCACTTAGAGCAGATTACACAGGAATACATCCAGAGTGGTTTTGAATGTCTCCAGAGTGGGAGACTCCACGATCTCCTCGGGTGCCCTGTTCCACTGCTCTGTCATCCTTCAAGTAATGAAGTTCTTCCTCATGTTCAAGTCGAACTTGTGCTTTAGTTTATGTCCATTACTCCTTGTCCTGTTGCTGGGCACGACTGAGAAGGCTCTTGGCACTTGTCTGAGATATTTGTATGCATTGATGAGATCCCCTCTCAGTCTTCCTTTCTCTAAACTAAACAGGCCCAGCTCTCACAGTCTCTCTCCTCATAAGAGAGATTCTCCAGACCCCTAATTATCTTTGTGGCCCTCTGCTGGACCCTCTCTATTAGATTCTTGTCTTTCTTTGAACTGTGGATACCAGAAATGAACATNAACAAAAACAAAGAAACGAAGGGGGAAAGAAAGGAAAAAAGAAATCAAATTTTCAGATGTGTTGAGAAATCCCTGTGTAATTCACATATTGGAATACTCTTTATCTCTTCTTTAGACTCTGAGAATAAACTTCACTAGTCAAGCTCAGAAAATAGCTACCGGGAATACAATTATGCTTCCCTGTTGGGACTTGCCTGAAGACATGAACAGTTGGAAAGGCTCTCTCTAGGAGACATAAACAGTTGGTGTGTGGTTTGTTTAAAACTGCCTTCATAAAAGTGGTGTCATGAAAGATCTGGTATCTTGGTTTATAAGAAGAAAAATTAAGATAACAATGATAAAGCCTCCTATCTGTATAAGAAGTCAGTAACAGTATCTTAATGAAGCAAGCAAATTGTCCAAACAGACAATTTTCTTTTTGTTTAATATGCTTTATGACAGATTTAGACACTGATGAGGTCTCAGAGGCACAGCATAGCCTAAAGACAATTAGATTTGTTATCAGTCTTTATCTATCGAATGAAGGCTTATAGCACTTTAATACCTGTACAAAATGAGGTGATTCTTTACATCTCTTCTTGTATCAAGTCTGTCTAAATGAATGAAGTTGTGACAAGGATTGCTGAGAGCAGAAATGTCTGATATTTTGTACTCTGTCCTTATCAAAGCACATGAACCTTTAACTTTTCTTTAGGGCAGCAGCTGGCTTTCTGCTTTCCTTTACTTTCTCTCATGTGAGATGAGCAGGATTTATTCACATCTGTGGAAATCCAGTATACGAATGAGAGATATTTCTTGCTGATGGTTAAATCTGCAGAGGAAAACAGAAAAATCAATCGGAAATGCACATCATGTTTGCTTAGGGAAGGCTGCTGTGTTGCACCCGTGGCATAGAAAATAAATAGCTCTTTAGCCTGGAGATGTTGATCTTGAAATTTTTGAGTAATTTCTCCCCCAGCATGTATTCATTCCCAATCCCACTCAAGGGCTGGCACCTGTAGCTGTTGCTAAGTGGTGTATCTGCCACATGGTGGAAACATAATATTGATTTTTAGGAAAATCAATTCCCAGTTTTACAAGATCAAAACCAGAAGATAGCAAAAGAGAGACGGGACTTTATTTTATAATGATAATCATTATACTGTACAGATTCTTGAAAGAGATGCATGGCTAAGAGACATCATATTGATTTACCAGTAATAAACTCTGCCTGTTATGGTTCTAACTGAGCTGCTTGAATCTCTAGATATAACACTATTGATCACAAGCAGTGAGTATCTTCTTATCTGTAAATAAAGAATTCCATTCTATTTTTCAGGCCTTTCAAATTGTGAAAATGTGGAAAAGTTTAAAAGGATGGCAGATGTCACTGCAACCATTTATTTATAGAGAAAAATAAAAAGACTGAGTTTTCTTAAAACTATGAAATCTGGAGATGGATCCTTCGGGCAATATTATTAAAAAGCTAGCCTGGGTATTTCTGGTGAATTCCATTCTTAAATACAAATATATTGTTATTTTATTATCTTTATTTAACTAGTGAATGTGGTTCATCTCACTTATTAAATAATGACTTAAAGAATCTTAGAATCACAGAATAGTTAAGGCTGGAAGAGACCTGTGGAGATCATCTAGTCCAACTACCCTGCCAAGGCAGGGTCACTTAGAGCAGATTACACAGGAATACATCCAGAGTGGTTTTGAATGTCTCCAGAGTGGGAGACTCCACGATCTCCTCGGGGGCCCTGTTCCACTGCTCTGTCATCCTTCAAGTAATGAAGTTCTTCCTCATGTTCAAGTCGAACTTGTGCTTTAGTTTATGTCCATTACTCCTTGTCCTGTTGCTGGGCACGACTGAGAAGGCTCTTGGCACTTGTCTGAGATATTTGTATGCATTGATGAGATCCCCTCTCAGTCTTCCTTTCTCTAAACTAAACAGGCCCAGCTCTCACAGTCTCTCTCCTCATAAGAGAGATTCTCCAGACCCCTAATTATCTTTGTGGCCCTCTGCTGGACCCTCTCTATTAGATTCTTGTCTTTCTTTGAACTGTGGATACCAGAAATGAACATAATACTCCAGATGTGACCTCACTAGGGACAAACAGACAGGGAGGATCACCTACCTTGGCCTGCTAGCCACACTCTTCTAGATGCAGTGAAATAAGAAAGACTCTTACATTAAAAGACCGTACTGCCAAAAACAATTAATAGGAAATAATAACAATACATATGTTCATCCAACATTGTTGTATATACTGGAATACATTTGTGCGAATAATTTTAGAAAAACATTTATTATGTCATTTAAAATATAGTTTACTCTGTGCATAATGCATAGGAGAAAAGTTACAGCCAGAGCAGCAAAGCAATCCCCAAGCTGATACTCTGTTTGAGAAACTTGTAGTTATCCCTGGGAGATTGATGATATGCATCAGAGGATTTTATATGGTCTGTGAAAAATTCCCTTATCTTGTGTCAGATCCATCAAGTATTGCTAAGTAATTTTGAACAATATCCAGTCTTAATTCCTATTACTCACAGGTTCGACAACCTTTTTGTAAAGACACAGATAAAATCCACAAAGGCAGATCAGCTAACACTTTCCAAAATTGGTTTACTTGTTTAGTTTACAGCAATTAGTTGTGGAATCATAGAATCATTTAGCTTGGAAAACAACTTTAATATCACAAGTCCAACTATTAGCCTGTCACTGCCTGTTGCTCACCACTAAACCACGTCTCCAAGTGCCTTATCAACATATCTTTTAGATTACTCCAGGGATGGTGACTCAACCAGTTCCCTGGGCAGTCTATACATTTGAATCTTACCTCTCATGAATGATTTGGGGAATGGCTATTGGTTATCCTCAGGTTCAGAAGCCATGAAACAGATTCAATTTTCACAATTAAGATATTTCTTCTAGTCAAGAAATGTGAAGAAAACTGATGAAAGTGAACTGACAGCAGCTACGGTTTATTCTCCATGCAGGTGTACAGAAGTTCACCTATGTAGCTGTCAGTGGGAAACTGCACGGGTCTTATTGCAGCAGGCTTCATCTGAAGCAGAGAAATGGAAGTAGGTTGCAAACATCTCTGGTGATGATTTCTTTCCAATAGTTTTAGACTGCCCAGCACAGGGAGTACTGTGACACCCAGCTGCACAATGACAACACAAATGGGTCTTGCTGATGTTGTGTATGTGTGTCTTTGAAAGAGTTAAATTTTTGAGCAACTGAACAAACATGTAAATGATGCAGAAAGCTTTCAATATATTTGGTGCTCCGTAACACAGATCTTCTGACGAATCATCATTGCCCTACAATGTCAACAGAAGTCTGACAATTTCATTTGCATTTGTCTCTTGCATAGGACGTGACTGATTCTTGCCTCAAGTCTTGTGAAAATGGTTCCTGTAGTCCATATTTCTGTGTCACACAGTTAATTGGCTTTCAGCATCAAACTGATCTTTGCTAGGTACAGTTTTACCAGTAGAGGACTTATAACTAAGCTAGAGTGCAGACTTCATATTTTGGACTTACAGTAAAATACTTTTTTTGTGCATTTACAAGTGTCTCTATAAAGCATCATTCCTGGGTAAAAAATTGATGATTCTCAAGGAAGAAGGGCTTAGCACAGCTCCAGGTGAACCTGAGAGGTGCCTTCTTTTGGCTCAAAGGACAGAGTTTTTCTTCACAGACTATTAACTAAATCCACTATTGGCATAGGATGCAAGGGAGATGCAATTCCATTAAGTGGTACTCAATTTAGCTGTCAGAAAAGGTACTTTTCTACAAAATACCTATTAAAATTGTACCTGCAGGATGAGGTACAATTCTTTGATAAGACATGTGGATAACTGATCTATTAGGTTATTAATTTAGAATGATTTGACACAGCAGAAAAATAAGCAACATTTGGTAATTACATCAATCTGAGGGCTTGATGTAAGTACTTACATCTAAGGGACTTCAAAGCTGTGGTTTAGGTGCCTGATCTCACAGAGATCATATGTAGTGGTAAAGTAAACACTGCCTGGGAATCTTCTTGAGTGTTGAAAGCTAAGCATGTGTATTGCTAAATCATTACAACTGTCCCCAACACAGTCATTGTCTGTGACAAATGTCACCCTCCCCAGCTATTTCTAGGAATAGGAATAGCTCCTCTAGGTGGAGGTGGGACCATTCCCTATTTGCAGCACAGTCACTACGATCTGGAGAAAATAGAACTGCTACAGGCTGTCCCTTGCCAGCTGGACTCAGGGTCAGAGAAGTTCTCTCGGGTATGTTTAATGCTGGAGGGCAGGAATGCAGGAACCAGACTCCAGAAACCTGGATATGTTGCCCAAGTACTTGGAGAAGGGAATCCAAAATAGTCATACAGAGATAACCAAGGTGGAAAGCTGAGAGTACAGTGGTCTAAAATGCCCCTCCTCCATAGTTTTGATGTATGACTCTTGAGTGTCAGCAAGCGTTTTGGTGCCAAAGCTGACAGAATATCTGAACACACTGAATCAAAATTTCTACTTGAACATTTCCGGTTTTCCTTTCAATGAACTGAGAAAAGCCTACCCTTTTCTTTTAGAACAAACACCATAGGAGAAATAATAAGAGTGTTTAGGAAGGAAGTCTATTTTCTACATACTCAACAAAACCCTCCTCTTCCTCATGTCTTTCAGCACAGGATCCATGCTGGGTTGTGGTAGAAGGAGGGACTGGTGCATGGTGCTGTTGGAGAGTTGAGCAAGCGGAACTAAAAAGAAAGATTACAAAAGGATGTGTGATGAAATGATGAATGTAAAATTGATTGTAGGGTACGGAATAGAGCTTCAGAGACCCTTTTTTCTTTTCCTGGTTATTTCCAGACAAGAAGGTTAAAGTGATCTTACTTACTCAATAAACCTTAAAAAGAAAAGAAAAAAAGGAAAGCAAATATGTTAATTAGGTTTTGTTGGGCTGACACAAACATTTTTTTCACTAATCTGTAATGTCTACGTGCATTCTTAAATTCTCCTGTCCAACTCATGTCCTGTTGCTTGCTTATACCTTGCTTATGTACTACTTGGTTTTGTACAGTGCCTAGCACAAAGTTATCCAGAAGCATAAAACAGGGCTATTAAATGCTGGATGGTGATGATAATGCTGATAATAAAAGTATCATTTGATTAATTATATCAGTCTTTATTTGCATGAAACAGGCTTACATTTCCTTCTGCATTTTAATAATACAGTAATGGTTATTGTAATGAACTCATTAAATCTGAGAGTCAATATTAATGGACTGTGAGAAGGATCTTTATGAACTTCATTGGCAGCCTACAAATAGTGGATTAATATAAAGTACAGAATGAGTCAATTGGTTGTACAGTTATGAGTAATCAATTTATATTACTAAAAGTGCCTTAAGTTAGAAGCAAACATTTTAAAATACTGAGCAGAATTCTTGTTAGATGCAAATCAATAAAGGGAGGTCAATCTAAACCAGATGCAGTTTTGGAAGAACATTTTAGCAAAGGAAATGTTGTTTGTATTGATAAAAATATTGTCGATACTAAATCACCAGGCAGGCCCCAGAATATGATGATATTGCATTGATATAATGTGATTTTAATGGATATCTGTATATTTTTAGCAGATATAATTCTGTATGTATATAATAATTTCATGCACTTTTAATTATTCTATTTTCTGTCTGCATGTCTGCATATATTGTAGAGAAAAATTTTGATTTAAGTATGATTTTCAAACTTTTCTCCAGGCTAAAGAGTTAAACACTTACTTTTTTTTTTTTAAATTACAATGGAGTTAATTTTGTTGTGTAATTGCTTGTGTTTAATAGCTGTTGCAACAAAAATTATAAGAGCTGTATTAAAATTGGAAAAGCTGACAATGTGGCAGTAATTCAATTATGAAAATCCAAATGAAAAAAGAACTGCAAATGCCCATGGAAATGTTGTCATTCAAAATAAAGATTTTGTTAAAATGAGGATGTTGTAAGTTGCCATAAAGAAGTTTTAACCCCTGTTTTTTATTCCATTAGCTGGGATGTTTGGGTATTGCAAAATGAAAGGCCTATAACACAGATAGGCAAGAGGGCACTGAATTTCGACTTTCTTAGTGCTGCCAAAGGTTTCTGTTTCCTGATTTATGATTTTTTTAGTGCTCAGATTTTTGAAATACTGCTGTGCCCAGACACATATCAAGACACCCAGGAGGGCTATGTGATAACCAGGTCCTCATATATGAGGTAGTGAGCCATATAAGTAGGAGTTCACTTTGTCTGTGTTTCCTGAGTTTGCTGGTACCTTGCATCTTTGGTGAGCAAGAAACTTGACGTGAGCCAGGAATATGTACTTGCAGCCCAAAAATCCAATCGTATCCTAAGCTGCATCAAATGCAGTGTGGCCAGCAGTTCAAGGGAGGTGATCCTTCCCATTTACTCTGCTCTTATGAGACCCTACCCAGAGAGCAGCATTCTGCTCTGGGGCCTTCAACACAAGAAGGACGTAGACCTGTTGGAATGGGTACAGAGGAGGGCCACAAAGATGATCAGAGGACTGGAGCACTTCTCCTATGAAGACAGGCTAAGGGAGTTGGGGTTGTTCACCCTGGAGAAGAGAAGGCTCTGAGGAGACCTTATGGCAACTTCCAGTACCTAAAGGGGCTGAAGAAGAGTGGAGAGGGACTTTTGACAGGAGCATGCACTGATAGGACGAGGAGGAATGGCTTTAAGATGAAACAGGGATGATAAAGATTAGCTGTTAGGAAGAAATTCTTTCCTCTGAGACTGGTGAGAAACTGGCACATGTTGTCCAGAGATTGTGGATGCCCCATCCCTGGAAGTGTTTAATACCAGTTTGGATTAGGTTTTGAGCAACCTGGTCTAATGTGTGGCATCCCTGCTCATGGCAGGGGGTTGGAACTAGATAATCTTTGAGGTCCTTTCAACCCAAACTATTCCATTATTATATAATGCAGAATCTCCCCTTGAAACTTTATAAGTGAATGGGACCTTGTTGTTGACTTTCTCCTTTCTAATATTTTTCATATTGGATAAGTACTACACTTCTCTCAGACCTTTGCCTTAGACTCATCTTTGTGGCTTCCTGTTACAAACTGTAGGAACTTAACAAATACTCCTGAGACTTAAATCCTGCTTTTGGATTTGGCTGAATGTTGGTTGGTCAGTTAAAAGGCAGAAAGACATACACAAACTCCCCCCCACACAAATAAGAGAATATAAATCTTGGGGTTTTTTTTAAGTCAAGAAAAAATGAGAAAAGCAAATAGTATGCAAAAGGAAGTTCAGACAGTTTATACTTTCTCTCTTTATATATTTTTTATTAGTGTGTTTTTATGCAATATATTTCCTTAAAATACTCTCAAAAACCCCAGGGTTTTTTTGTTTTATTTTTCTCAATTTGGAATTTGAAATAGTGTAACTTTTCTCCCCCTCGATCTCCTTGTTCCTTGTCCCGATTTTGACTGGGGTTAAAACATGACATAAGGTCAATAAGGACTACATGTAAGACTTTCTGATCCTTAGTCTGAGTCAGAGGTTCAAAGAGTTTGAATACAGAATTTCCATGTGAGGAAAAAAAAAGAAAATACTGGAATTATCTTAGGATGTGCTATAATGAATGAATCATCATTGTCTCTTTCCATACCCTTGCCTTACTCAGCAGGTTCCACCTTGTTGAACGTATTTTTAACAGGCAAGTTCAAAATGTGCACATACACATCACAGCAGCCACAGCGAGTCCCTGCTTGGAAGCAAGAAACAAACAAACAAACAAACAAATGGAATGGATACCTCAACCCACTCACACAGTTCTGTCTCTGGAGCATTGCATGTTTTTGTAATTTAGCTCAAATGATAGAAAAGAAAAGGAAAAAACCCCAAATCAACCTACAGTATTTTCTGGTCTCAGGGATAGTCTTTTTTCTTGGCAGTTTTCTGCCCTTTCACTTTTCTCTTGGACATTTGACCAAAATGACCAAGCTTATAAATCCTGTTATTAAGACCCATTCTTTTCTCATGGGCAGAAGAAATTCTGTTAGTTGATATTTCATGGTTTCTTTCAGTCATTCCAAAATGTGTAAGAATCTACAAAATATCCATAAAAATAAAAACAAAAGCTTATTTTCTTTTTCAAATATCTGAGGGGGGGTTTTGTTTATTTTTGTTTGTTTGGTTGGGGTTTTTAAATTTTGTTTGTGAATATTTGGCAAGCACAAAATTTACGTATTTGGAAAGATTATATAGGAGCCTTTAATGTCTACCAGCTACTGTGAAACACTATGGTGTTGCCAACTAGTTTGATTATTTCTTTACTGTGAGTAAAGGGTTTTATTCATCATATATTAGAGTAGCAAGGGCCAATAAATTGATTCATTCTCCAAAGATAAGCTTGCAGCATGCAAAAGTTGAAGACTCAAGGTAAAGAAATCACAACATCTTGTGGTAGTAGCGATTGTGACCAAGAGTAACTTAATGAATCCAAAAAAAACCTCTAATTTCTAATTCAATGCAAGCTGTGCTAAGTTTATAAAAATAATTTAGGTTTTTTATGCAATATTATAAGTGAAATGTGGCAAAACTGGGATCTGTAGGACAATTACAGAACCTCAGGATGAGAGTGATTTCTTCCAGTCATGATACAGCTCTGGGCTGATTTGTGTATGTTCTGGCTTAAGCTGAAAAACTGGATTCCCAGAGCTTATATACTAGGGTACATTGATTAGAACATGCCCATGTAGGAGTGTTCACTGTTAGTATGAAACACGGCACTGTTAGTAGGTGTTACATGCCCAGATCTTAGCATGATGTGCCACTGAAATTTTGCTGAAATGTGCACCCAGCCTACATGACTGTGTGTGCAATGGATCTATCCTCTACAGCTGTGAAATTTAACATCTAGAACTGCTGATTTCCTCTTGCAAATAAGCTTCAATCTGGTGCAGCTTGTTGTGGTGCTGCCACTTCCTACTGCCATGCAGTAGGTCCCATTGCTTCACTGTACTATCAGCTTTGTTTCCAGTCTTCTGTCAGACCTGGTTTGTGGACTGGTGTGGACAGGGTGGGATGCACAAACACCATGGCAATGACAACTGTGACTCAGAACATCATGAAAGGATTAATTTCCTGAAGGACTGCATTATTTAGCCATGGGTGCTCATGAGCACTGCCTTATGTGCATTCCCAGGGCCTGGAGCGCATCACCCTTCTAGGAGATTAGATGTCTGAGTCAAGGAGTTTAGCTGGTTGAGTCCAAGGTCAGCTTTATTGCTGGTAAGAACTGCTGTGGAGAAGTTAAAAACAAGGTCCTACACCACCTTTCCGGTGGTAGCTATTTTTAAGCTGTGGCTGTACCACCAGCCCCCACCTGGACTACAACACAGATTTATTGCAGCTACATCTGCACTTGGGTTTGTGCCTCCTCTATCTAGAGGTGTTGGGTGGTCACCAGTCTGTTACTGACCCTGACCACCACCTCTAGCCCTTATCCTGACCAGACTTGCTGCTTCTAATGATTAGGTCACTGCTCTTGCCTGTCTTGTTATTCCCCCTGATCTCAGTTCCCTCTTCTGGAGACCCTTGCTAAATCTGAAGCTGATTGGAGAAAGAAAACTGTTTTGATCAGCTGTACAAGAACTTTGCATTCAGCCTGCCTGCAAAGATATGTGGAAGCCTCCAGCACTACTAGACAATGCTGAGCCCCAAACTGGGTGTTCAGTTCTTAACAGCCAATGTGACAGCTCTGAACAGGACACATTATTATGATTTAAATATTTAATGGATGTCTTTCACCTGGCTAATCAAGTTGGATGTTTCACTGTAGGATGTGTTTTCCTCGTATAGACATAAAATGCCAGCTGTTTAAATGTTATATTTCTCTATTTTTCTCTGACAGTGTGGGGTTTTGTTATTCCCTGATGTAGAAAAAGCTATTAAAAGTCAAGAAACTGCAGGAACTTGTCTTTCCCTAGATTTCTGTCCTTTTCCCCAAATGAATCTTCCTTTTCTGATTTTGCCTTTTTATCTTAACTTTCAAGCTATCTTGATAACACTAAGAAAATCCTTAATTCATATTTACAATTCCTTCTCTCAGTGAGTATGGGGCAGTAGACAACGGAGTTTTGGTATCTTGAATGAGCTAAGCTTGCTGATACTGTGGTTTGTCTTTAGAATTTTTTCTCATCCCAGTCCTCAGAACTTGTGTGCACATATATGAAAAGTTGTTACTATATTTTGCTGAAAAATGATCAAACCTTTCCAGACATAATTATAGATGCTTACATGACACTGCGTTTTCCAGCATGCTTTAGTTAGGAGGCACCAAAACCGGAATTTGACATATAAACCTAAAGAATCTTTCCCGACACCCTTCACAAGTCTCTTCATCTACCATCTTGATGTTTCTGTTTTCTTTGCTGCCTATCTTCCCAGAGCTTCGGTGTTGAATGTTTGGTTCTATTCTATGCAATGGTTCTCAGAAAATTAAGCCCCACACAGTGTATACTTTAAACATGATGATATATTCCTACAAATCAATAATAATGATATACAAAGGACTACAAATTTTGACTAATATCTTCTAAAAAGATACAATCTGAATCTTCAGAAAGATACAATCAAGAAAAAGTAGCAAATCATTGAAAACAGTTTGTGGAATGGACAATGTTTCCTTCTTTTTTAAAGTCATTTATTGCAGCTAAGAAAAACTGGTTAGGAAACTCTGAGCAGGGAATATGCCAGAAAAACTAAGGTAACACTTGTACAACTCTGCCATTTAAAAGTTATGTTTTCCTAAGCAGTTTAACATGAAGAAATAATAGTAGGTGATATTCTTGTTTAGTCAGAAGTGACAGAGCCATTTGATTTCATGAGCAGTAAACAGGACAGTAAAAATAACAGTAACCAACTAACGGATTCAGCAATAAAACTAGATTAACATAATAGGGAAAGAACATTGGAAGAACGTGTAGGGATTTTGACTTCAGTGTCTTTGGTCTACATGAGGGAGTCAGCTGACATAAGTAAAAAAATAAACATACTTTGAAGCATATGAGATGAAAATTTTGAGTCAAAGTTTTAATTACTGTGATCAAAAGACTAGAGATTATATTTCAGTTTAATATGATAACAACAAGGTGTTCTTGCCTAGAATTTTGCAATTCTGCTCTCTGTTACAGATCCTGTGCTGTTTTCCACACTTTGTAAGTCTTTATACACTCCAAGACCTTTTTCCCTGTAGGGTGTTTCTCTTTATGAACCGTCTAATTTTTTGTGTTCTTTGTTAACTATATTTAACACTTAAATTTTAGAAGTTATTTGCTGCCCCAGACTGGTGGAACTTACCATCAGCTCTATACTGTCACTGTAACCAGACTGTAAATTTTGCTAGCTTTATCACCTAGTCCCCTCTAGGTGACTGCTCATGTCCACTGCTGACACAGCTACCCAGGGGACATAAACATAAGGTGGTGTATTAACATATGACATGATTCAGAGATGAAAGCACTAAGAAAAAAAAAATAAATTTCTGAACCTCTCTTTGTCATCTCGGTAAAAAAAGAGGAACATCAAGGCCTGTATTTTGCATTATTAAGTCAACCTTACATTCAGGGTACAAATAATTACGGAAGTTCTGTCTAGATTCCGTATCTCTGCTCTGAGTCAGGCAGAATGACAGTAAAGGACAAAAGAAGGGTAGCATACTGCAGAAAGAATGCAAGAAAGGGGTAGAACAGATGGAGCAAGATGACTTTTGTGGTGTATAATAGGGCTGTCACAGATCTTTAAAGACAGATTAGTCTAATTCTGATTTTACCCATTTTTTCAATAGGTACCGCTCGAGCTTCTTGTTAAACTCATTTTTCTTACCCCACAGTAAGACAATAAGAGAATTTGGTCCAGTATTTTTGAAAACTTATCACCTTTAACAGGAAACAATTACTAGCAATTGTGAATTTTTCTCAGGATGTAAATTCTCAGTGGATGGTATCAGTATATACTGGAAAATTAAAAATGCAAACAAGCTGGAATCTGGTAAATTTTAAGTCCCACTTTTGCTGTTTATTGCAGAAACAAAAATACAAAATGAACCCCAAATTCCAGGAAAACCAAAAAGGAAAAAGGGAAAGGGATTAGAGATCTTATGGCTCACTATATGATAGCCAGTACACTTGGAAGTCTCTTGCTTTGGAATACCTCACTGACTCCTTTTAAAAAACAGCGTCTTTCACTAAACATGAAGAACAGAAGAAAAATACTAAGTTCTTCTCATCTTCTTTTGGCTCAAGGCCTTAACAAAAAGAAATAAATTTGAATGATAGACATCTCCTCCATACTTGTGAAATGAGGTATTGTTCCCTTGTGTGGAGAGAGCAATCCTTCAATGCACAAAATTATCTTACCATCCTGGAGGTTTATGAGTCTGTCATATGATTTTCCAAATGCACACTGTATTCTTGGGAATAAAACCAAAACTGTTGACCAAAAGAAATCAGAGGATGAGGAAGCTCTGTTGGTGCTGAAAATGTTCAGTTCTGAGAGACAGAGAGCAATTCCAGATTTCTCTGCTCATCTGTATACCAGTGGTTGAATATAAAAGTCTAATGATCAGATGAACAATCTAGAGGAAAAGTTAGGACTCTAAAGGCCTTTATGGTTTCATTTGCAACTAAATTTTTCACCTATATTCTGTGCTTTCACAGTGCAGCATCTTTGTTATTCTATTTCACTACTCCTTAAGAAATTAACCCTCATGGTTATGAGGGTGCATGGTACAACACTCCACCACCCCTCTTCCTTGGTTTAATGTTTGCAGAAAGCACCCGGACTAAAAGGCAGTGACAGAATATTTCATTGTTACTGGAGCATACAAAAAAAGAAAGTAGTCTTCCGGAAACAGCTATGGGTAGAAAGTTGATCATACTGGACAAGGGGGAGAAGACAGGAAGTGTAGACATGATATGGTGATCTAAATTTAAGCATCAGCAGTTTCAGAAAGAGCTCTTCCTCTGAGGAATAAGTGATACTAACAGCTGCCTCTGGAGTCTACCCACTCACAGAGTGATCTGAAATTTCTTAACATGAAGATTTAAAAAAAAAAGCTTTTGCTAATATGCTCTGAGGCCACAATAACACTTCACTAAGGCCACTATGCAGTCAAAACAGCAGCTGCTCAATGATAGCTTGAAATAAATCTGAACTAGTGAACTAAGATAACATTTTCAAAAGCATGTGTATGACCTGGGTTCTTAGCAAGGTTTTAAAATGTGTCCAAGAAAGATGAGGTTCTTAAATATGCAGATACCTGATTATATTTTTCTCCCCTCAGAAATGTCAGTGTACTTAACTTTTATTGATTTCAGAGACATTAATTTCAGGGAGGGTGGACTAGCAAGACACTTTCAGAAAATCCTACTAAGCATCTACATGAAAGTTAAAGCCCTTAAATATCTTTGTAAATCTGACCCTTTTGTACTTAGAAATACTTAGAATCACAGTGAAGGGCAGTGGGATTTGAACCTGTGACTTAGCCGAGTGAGTGCTTTTGGAAATCCTGAGACATAGGAATGAATTTGTTCCTTTATACTCATCTGTGAATTTTTTTCCTTCACCCCATTAACATGAACAAATACAATATACAGGCATGTGATTTACCACAGAATAACAGTGAAGCAGGACATACACACTGCAGTAAAATGCTAAGAAATGAAGGTTGTGATTGATATTCATCCTGGCTAAATCTGAATAAAGAACAAAACAATAGATGTGAATGTACTTGAGAAGATATATCTTTTCTCAAAACTGAACTAGCAACAAAGACTAAGCTTTCTTTTTTTTGGTTGGATTTTGTTGTTGTTTTTTAACAGAATATATTTTTCTGAGATATGAAATCCCCAGTAGTGCTGAGAAATGGTTGTTATTCCTCTTGGGTACTAGCGAACTATTACCATGAGATCTTTAGCAGAAATAGGGCGGAAAAATGTGCTTTTCCAACTGCTGGAACTCGTTGAAACAATTAAGGACTGATTTTATGGGTCTCAAACGTCCTAATATACAGACAACTCTTGGGAGGAGCAGGAACTCCACTCACTCAAGACCATCTTAACAAAGCAACAGGGGATCACAGTCTTCATGGTCCACAAGGATCTAAGAAAACAATAAGTCTGTTGCCATTCATCTCTGTTTGTATGAGTTTATTTTTATGGTTTCTAGGGAGTAGATGGAATCATTTTGTTTCTTCTCATGACCAGTTTCAAGTCATGAATATATAGATTGAGAATTTCCTGCCATGAAATCCAGTGCAAAGGAACATTTGTCTTATACAGAACATATTATTGATTGTTTTGGTGTCTCTTATAGAGCCTAAAGCTCCAAAATGTGTTTTGTAAATTGAAATCTGTTGTTGCAAATATATGGTTACTAGTTTTATTCATCTCTCAATAGTCAATCCATCCCCCCAAAAATCAAAGAAAATCGCAATACATATGTAAAGATTTCATGTTCATCTTAAAATATTTCCTGTAAGTAAACTTAGATTTACTGTGCAGTGATCACAATCTTTCTATATCTTTGGGCTTGTATGACTTAACTGCAGCTACTCTGGCATCTGTACTGTCAGCTGTAGACTACCACATTTCCACCTGCCATTTTCAGAATACTGTAAATGTCTATAAAGCCCATGTTCTCTGGCTCTATAAATGTCTTTACAAGAAGAACACCAGGGATTTGCAGCAAAATTTCTAGAGTGGATGGCATGGGCTGTGGCAGCAGGACTACCAGCAATCCAAGTAATCAATCAATTCCTGTAGTGTAGCAACATCTCAGTGTAGTGCCTGAGACCAGACTATGACTCTTGTCGTTTCAGGTACTCTGCATCCGTATGCAAATTCCCTAAAATTTCACTTAAATCTGCATGTCACCATGAGCTGGTCTGAACGTAGTGCAGATAGGGGGTAAGTTTGGATATAATTCAATCCCGATCTGATCTAATTGACATGCATTTACATTTGATAAATAGCATAAATGCACCGTTACTGGATCAGAATTATCTTTTATATGTTCGATTACATCTTATTCAGCAAGAAATCTACAGGACTCTTGGGGCATGGATGCTAAATGTGCCTGTCCTCTTTTCTGCTATTAATAACTAGACTGTGCAATATTTCTGATGAGAAGGGCTTACTCCTAGAAATTATCAGTAGAAAGATTCATGAAAGGAAATGATCACATGGATGAGTGACAACTGAACAAATATGCCTCTGAACCATTAGTGAACTCCAACTCCAGATCTTTAATATCGTCTCTTTCCAATGTCTCAGGGAAGATGATTTTCTGAACAGCAAAACTCCACAAGGTAGATTTGACACATTTGAGTCTAAATTAAACTACTCAAGGTAGATTTTACACAACTGAGTTTAAATTAAACTCTGTTTCAAATAAAATTATAAGTTTGAAACAACATACAGGAGGTATAGAACAAAAAGCCAACATGATGATAAGATAAAGGGGGCTTTTAATTTGAAAATAATAGCCTGAAAATTTAAACTTTGGCATTTATCAAAATCAAGTACAAGTTAGTTGTAAATCACAATATATGGAAAATTTTGTTAAACCTACATATATTTAGTTTTGGAGTTTTAATGGCTCTATGTCGTGTCCAGACAATATTGATGGACAGTACACAGCTTTACTTTAGATTCTTTGTTCACCTTAGCTTCATGTCTGATTTCTGGTTCTCTACTGTTTCCTTAGGTAATGTCTCAGTAATTATGATTGATAATATTTTCAAATGTATCTGAAAGGAATATACAAATTTTAGAATGTAGGTTAGGAATCAAGTATTTTTATACATATACACACACAGGTGAGGGGAAAAGCATTTGCTTTAGAAAACCTTATAGGCAATGCAGAGAATGATTACACCTATTTCCTTGTAACCCTGCACATCTCCGTAGGTTGCTGTAGTGATTAAACTCCCTGTGGAGTTAGTATCTCCTTTTGTGCTTAACAAGAACAGTCTATACAAGCTGAGAATCACCTCTCTCCCATCTACAATCCTTTGACATCCAAATATGGATTGCGAACACATATATCTATATGTATCATCTATACTTTTCCAAAGTCCACTATAGGATCTAGTAAATTTAAATTTTATTAGGACTACAAATCCTTTAATTTCTAATGATGCATTCAAGATAGAGTGTTTATTGCCTAATGGTGTGATGGTACAGCATCATGCCCACACAATATTCATGCATTTTATTTTAGAGAAAATGTAAATTGTTCCCTAGAAAAAGGGATTAGAACAAGTTAACTCTTCTTTCTACAGATCTTTCATTTTTTCAATTATAGTGCTGAATGCAAATGAAAAGATGGAGTGATTCCTAAGTTGACTAATTACATCCTACTAGTTTCCTATGTTCTCAATGGAGAGATAAATAGATAATTTATATAAGCAGAATTTCCTCTTTTCAGGCCCTTAAAAGAACTTAGGCTCTCCACAGACTGTACTCAAAATTTGTGAGTTTACTTGCCTAACTGTCAGCACAGAGGATGGCACAAGTTTCAGAGCAGGAGTTGTGGGGTAGCTCAAACCCCAAGGTACTGGCTTGGGGCAATATGCAGGTCTGTGTTATCATGAATATCAGCAATATTCCTGTTGCTCATCAGTGCTTATGGTACTAAAGCTGTTATGCCAAGGATGTAAAGATAATTTACACTAAAGAACACCTTTTAAATATATTTGATTAAGAAGAAAAGTTGCTTAATTTTGATAAATAAATTCTGGATAAAAATGTAGAAAAAATCTTAGATTTTTTTAAATCTGTCTGAACAATAATGATTTCTTCTAATGTCTTAGACCTTTGCTCTTATAGCTTTGTACGTTTGGTTTCTTTCAATGACAAGGATCTCTAAATCATTGCAGTTGAATAAATACTAGTCAAAATATCTCTATTTTTTTCTATAGTTAACCAACTGTGCTGCTTATTTTTGTTATCTAGCAAGATTTAATGCACTCTTTTTAAATGCCAAAATTCTTCTATATGATTTATTACTTTATTATTGGATTTGTCTTTGGAAGTTATAGCAGTAATTGTTTCTGGAACTAAATAAAATTCCAATTGGGGCAAATAATCCAACGGTTTACCTTGTAGTGTTAGGGTGCTTTACTGCAGACAGAAAGAAACTTCCCAAGAGCAAATTACTACATCTGCCACTCTAACAAATTGTTCACTGGAATAATGTTGCAAATAATGACATATTCAATCTACTGCATGGCTTTGAGAAAATGATGCTATGACATTTATACTAAACCTCACCCAACTCTCCTGGCCATCTTACTCTCAAATGTCTTTAATAATATGTGGAACCACTTGACTCTCTGTCATGGTGCATATTGTCCCTCCACCATGGCCCACCTCTGCCTGAAATTCACCCTGGCAATGCAAGCTGGAGTTGTCTCATATAGACAACCCATAATGAAGTTACACCACAGCTATATAACTCCACAGGCACCTAAAGAAAAGAACAGGGCCCATTATTTTTCTTTGGCCTTGTTACTGTAGCAACTGAGGAGCAAGGAGATGGTAATTTACTGCTGGCAGACATAAGCAGCAGCTTTCTGCCATTTATTCGTTCTCTCCTGCCGCCTAAAGAGCTGGAACTCCACCCGCCAGCCAGCAGCAGTAAAAGCAATAAACCAACATATAGTTTTTATTTTTCATATCTGCTTGCAAGATAGAGAGAAAAATATAGGATACACTTACTCCCCAAAGTCCAAGACGCTTTATGTTTCAGGAAAAAGCCATGACACATAACAGAATAAAGAATAGAGAAATATGCACTTTTATCCTTGCTTACAATGGTGCTACTTCATTGGAGCTCTGGTCCCTTATTTTAAGTACAGTTCTTCAACAGAACCAATAATTGTGCCTTTCAAAATGATAAAAGGAAGTTGGAATAAAATGGTGGAGAACAGCAACAGATACATAGAACAGAATGGCAAAGCATAGTCTATTGACTGCAAAATTTTCCTGCATGTTATTCATATTTATTGAAATGCTCTCTTTCTGTTTCACAGACACAGTAAAGGGAGAGTCATTAATACACATCTCTGTAGAGTAATAAAGAGGCTATAAGAGATGTTCTATAGTTATGCAGATGGCCTTTGGTCTAGGGGGCTTGAATAAAGTACCATTGTGCATCTAATTAACTCTAAAATGACTATACCAATTGCTTAGCTATGTTTGAAACCTTCTGTTCTCATATGTTTTGATGAGTTGTTTATTCACAAAAAATACTAGGATGTTTTGTTGGCCTCAAAGCAGCACTCAGAAAGGTACTGAAGTTGGCAGAATTAGCTTACACCCACTTGTCAGGCTAGCAGAATGCATTAACAAACTTCAGGAAGTGTTCCCTCAGACCATCATTGATTGAAGGGTAAAGTCTATGACTGTAGCCTGTAAATATTCCCTGGCAGTAATTCAATAGAGTTGGGACTCACTGTTCTGTAATGAACTGCAACTCTAACTTCCTGTTAAACTAAGCTAGCACTCAAGTTCGTTACAGAAGCCTTTATAAAATGAGGCTACCATGATACTTACACAAGTCTTTAAAAGATTAGTAGTAAATTAAATGCTGGCACACAAAGTAAATTAGAACATCAAACGATACTGGAATAATAAACTTTAAACAGTGTACCAAATTATGTTCAGCTTGCAAAAGGCAAGATATGTAAATTAAGCCCAATGCACCAGGCAACCACTGTGCATATAACTGTGTGAAATGTAATGGGAGGTGTATGTATTTATAGCCATTTTGAAGTTATTTGACTGATTCCTGCGTAGGTAGCCTCCAGGAGTACATTAAGGCAAATGTTGACATATGGTTTAGTCCTGCATTTGCAAACATATACTGCACAACCACATTAAAACAACAACAGCTCACATATGTTTATTTACTGATCATGTGCTTGGGAGAAAACAGTTTGTTTCTTGGATGTTACTTCGCCTAGTTTAAAGAATACTCAAATACATGCATGGATATCTTTGCTTTCTCTAGGGCTTCCCACAGCTTTTTGTGCTCCCTGCACATGGGAAAACCTGTGATTTTGGAAAGCAGGGGATCTTATGCATAAATTATATGCATGTAGAGAAAGTGGGGAAGCAGGAAGGGGAATCTTACCTTATTTGCATGATAAAAGTTTCAAACCCCATTCCCTCCCCATGTAACTGTACACAGCAGATGTGTATATGGAAGTATGTGGAGTATATGAAATGGAAACCAGTGATGACTGGCATTCCTCAGCGGTCAGTAGTGGGATCAGCACTGTTTAACATCTTTGTTGCTGACATGGACAATGGGACTGAGTGCACGCTCAACACTTTGCCAACAGCAGCAAGCTGTGTGGTGCAGTCAGCATGTTTTAGGGAAGGGATGCCATCCAGACAGTCTTGGACAGGCTTGAGTGGTGGGCTCATGCAAACCTCATGAAATTCAGCAGGGCCAAGTGAAAGTTCCTGCACGAGGATCAGGGCAATCCCAAGCACAAATACAGGCTGAATAGAGAATAGATTGAGAGCAACTCTGAGGAAAAGGACTTGGTGTTGGTGGTGGACAAGAAGCCTGACAAGACCCAGCAATGTGTGCCTGCAGTCCAAAAAGTCAACCATATGGGCTGCATCAAAAGCAGTGTGGCCAGCAGTTTGAGCGAAGTGATTCTGCCCTTCTACTCCACTCCTGAGAGTCCTCATTTGGAGTATCCCACCCAGCTCTGGGTACCCCAACAGAAGGACGTGTTGGAGGGGTCCAGAGGACAGTCATGAAAATGATCAGAGGTATGGAGCACCTCTCCTATGAAGACAGCCTGAGAGAGTTGGGGTTGTTCAGCCTGGAGAAGGCTCTGGGGAGACCTTTAGGCAGCCTTCCAGTACCTAATGGGGGCTACAAGAGAGCTGGAGAGGGACTTTTGTCAAGGTCATGTACTAGTAGGACAAGGGAGAATGGCTTTAAACCGAAAGCAGGTAAGTTTAGATGAGATATTAGCAAGAATTTTACTGTGAGGATGGTGAGACACTGTGTAGGAGTAGTTGTGCTTTTGGAAGAATTTGTAACAGGAAAGCTAGAAACTCTGTTTTTGCTTAGGAAGCCTGCAAAGTGCCTTCTCAAGATGGTTTTTTTTCCCCTTCTACAGTCCAGAGAGCTATGTTATCTCTCTCTCTGCTATGCTGGAGAGAGATAACCCTGACAGACACGCATAGAGGCCTTGGGAAGGGAGGGGAGAAACAGAGAGGATAAAGAGGCCCTGGAGAGGGAAGGAACTTGCTTTTTCTCCCTGGGGCCTGATGCTTCAACAAACACTGTGAGGTATTTGTAAGTTTCTTTTGTTCTGGCCTTCTAAATAAACTTTTGAATTCTTTCCACTGCCTTGACATTTCTGGGGATAGCTGCGTATCTTACTTTACATGCTGGTACAGGTTGTCCAGAGAAGTTGTGGGTGCCCCATCTCTGGCAGTCTTCAAGGTCAGGTTGGGGCTTTGAGAAACCTGGTCTAGTGGAAGGTGTCCCCGTCCGTGGTAAGGAGTTTGAACTAGGTGATCTTTACGGTCTCTTCTAAACCAAAACATTCTATAATTATGCATTTCTATTGATATTAATTTTAAAATGGACATATTAAAAAGAAGTACCCAATTTTTTTCTACCCCATTCCAGGTGAATGCTTTTACATTTGCACAGCAGACCAGTGCTACCCCTTACATCCTTTTACCTCTGGCTTCATGATGTGCATTCTTGACAAAACAGAATCCTAATTTCAAAAGGAAAATTTTGCAGCTCTGTGATTTTGGACTCACAGAATCACTTAGGATCCTAAAGCCCACCCTCTGTACCTCTGTCTTTGCTCATATCTAAAAATATCTCCATTTATGTTTTAGTTTTGAGCACTATGCTGAGTTTAACATAGAGGTATCAGGAGAAAAATTTGCCAGCTAGATTTGTTCTTTTTTGTTGGTTTGGTTGTTTGGTTTTTTTCCTTTGTTTTGTGGTTTTGGTTTTCTATTGTTGTCATTGTTGGTTTTTGTTTGTTTATTTGTTTTGGTTTTTTATTTTGTTTGGTTGGGGGTTTTTTGTTTGTTTGGGTTTTTTTTAAAAAAAAAAGAACTTGGAAAATGTGTCAAACTGCATGGCAAAACCACACTAAAAAACTCTAGAAGGCCATTCTCAGCTTAGAAATGGACAAAACCAAATACACCTTATGAAAACAAACAAAACTAGAAGTACAAAATTTAAACCTTCCTGTTTGACAAAGTTTAGCTGTCTTTGAATTAGTATTCAAGTTTATGTATTATGAACAATATCATTGGATGTTTTACTCAAATTGTTTTCAAAGAGTAGGGTAGCCATTGTTATAAAAAAAAAAAAAAAAAAG
>VYXB01005118.1:4716-41338 GCA_013397135.1 Pachyramphus minor | reverse complement strand
AGTAGGGTACCCATTGCTATCAAAAAAAAAAAAAAAGAAGAAAGGAAGGAAAAACCCACACATCTTAAGTTCCTATTTCTTAGTAAAGTTTTATTACACTGCATAAAGTGTTTATATAAAAAGAATTCAAAAATATATTAAAACAGAAATGCATTCTTAATAGCTGTTGCTTTGTGAGTGGTGCCCTGCATTAGTACAATTGATTTTCACATCATTTTCATGCTCCTGCAGTATGTCTACCTTATTTGAAATGCACAGGTTTGCTGTAAGAATAGGATATTGTCACCATCCATAAGACAGCAGCTAGATTTATGTGAACTCTGAAATCGGTTTAAAAACTTCTCAAGTCTCTTCCCAGGATAATAATTTTCCTCCTGGGTCCAAGATCTCTTTAACTGTTCTAAGGTTCTGTCTTGAGTCGGGAAGAGAAGTTCACTATCATATAGCCAAGCAGTAACTCATCCATCAGTCATGGTATGTTCTGTGAGTACTGATTGCACAATATAATTTTCTCCATGTATTGACGATGCTTCACTTGTCAGAGGCCTTTGAAAGTAGTCAGCTTTCATCAGTGAATCTTGACAACATGGAAAGGATGAGTCACCTGAAGGAAGCATGGGCACAGCATTTCAAAAGTGGTATCTGAAGACTGATTATTCTTTGTCCTTGACATCCTGCCAAGGGCTAAGTGCACTGAACATTTGGGAAGTAATGGAGCCTACAAATCACTGGTTGCCTACAACCCCAGTCAGGCCACAAGAGGATAGCATGTGTGACTCCAGTTTTTATAACATGTTGTAAGCTTTTGACTGTTCTGTGTTGTCACTGATGTGTCAAGACTGAGCTCTGACAGGGTGTCTGACCTGATTGAGATCAACAATGATCTGTTAAAACTGAATAGAAAAAAAAGGCAAAATAAAAACACTATTGAGGGGCTTCCTTTAATCGACCAGAGTCAGTAGCTGTACTATATCGAAACAAAACACAAGGGGCATGTTAGTGTGTAGAAGTGCTCCTAGGTGAGATGGGTGGGTATAGGAACATACTGCCAAAGTGTTTTGTGATGTATAAGCCACACACAGTGATGTTTCTTTCTTTGTTAGAGAAGCCTTTGTCCTCATGTACTTCTGGTTACTCACCACCTCAATATTTCAGACTAAAAGAGAAATTGCCCAAAGCCTTGATGGTTTAAAACAGTTCAATTGGAACTGTTTTAAAATCTTCTATAGGAGGATCAGTATATTATGTGTAAGGGCTAAACTTCTCTAACATTATCAGTGCTAGTGATCAGCTTGTCATTTTAAGTGAGACTCTCTTAACAAGTAACTGTTTAGGGTTTTTTTCCTCCACTTTAAAAATACCAAACATTTTGTCTTGTAAAAGCTAGAGGAGGTAACAATAATGGTGTTTTTACAGCCCTTTGTAACTCTAAACAAAGAAAAAGAGGACCAATGAGGCTATATTGACCCAAATCATGTTTCAAATTTTAATTACAGATCTTTAGGTATAGGATGCCCACTCAAAAATTGAAAGACCCCTCAGAATAATGTCACCATATCCTTTGAATGACATCACTATTGCCTAGTTATGTGTCAAAGTTCTGCCAAGTCAAAGGAAATATTAGAGTGCAGCTAATATCTGAACTAAATTAACACATCTAGAAGATTCCTGTACATGGAGAGTCACAGAATGATTTTAATGTAGACAGATGAATTTGCAGGATGTAAACCAGCATGAATTTAAGAGCTCATTTTCCTCTGAATATTTAAAGTCAAACTACATATTTTCTGGAACCACCAAAGTGTTCCAAAAGCTATGGTATTTCTTCTCTATAAGGGAGCACTAATATAAAACAATTTAAAAGTTCCTATCACTACCTGTAGCACCATTTAGAAGGAAACTTTCAGATATTATTTATGTTACTGGGATCTATAAATCTTTACAGCTGCTTAAAATTGAACCAGTATTTATCCCTCTCTCATTGAATACAGACAAATAGGTTACTCTAATACATAGGAAGAAAAACAATAGTTTACAGATTAAACAAAACCCTTTAAAGTTGCAGATGCTTTTGATCCTGACATAACATAATGCCCTCTGAAACAACAGTTTCAAACAAAGTGTCATGTGAACCAGTATTTATGTTTCTATGGACTGGAGAAGTTATAAAGTGTTGAGATGAAAATATTTCCTAACCCTGGCTCTATCTTTTGACAAACAAAGTATGACAAGCTCATGTGTATTTTACCATTGTGACATTAGCTTTTCAGTGACAAAAATTTCCAGCAGTGGCTTTTTAATAGACAAGAATTTCTTGACCTCATCTGGACAAACCTCTCCCCAAATCTTTTTTTTTATATGGTGTCATACCCAACATTGTCTAAAACCACACAAGTTAATGGGCTACCAACCAGTTCTTTGGGTCAGCAAAACGTAAATAAAATCAAACACTTGAGAACTTTTCTGTAATATTTTGCCTGCATTTCCTTCAGTTTAAAGTTCTTAGTTCTACCTTTTTGTCCTTTACAATAACATAGCTTCACCTGTTTTGGTAATTCCACTGCTTCTGTGCTTGCACACAGGCAGTGTAACATATCTCTGCCATACATAATTAAGGACAAGAGATCAAATTAAAATAAAAAAATTCAAAACAAGAAAAAATTACATTGATAACAAAATTCCATGCTATAATTTTTCAATTGATTTGCCATGGCCTACTGATTTTTTCAAGCAACTAGAAAGTCAAAATGTAGAAAAATTCCAGGACTAAAACCAAAGTAACATAGCATCAGCATGTAAGTTTTCTCCCAAATTAGCTAACAAAAGTAAAATCAAGAACCTGTTTAAATAATACAAAATTAATATTAATAAGTAAAACGCCGACATGTCTGTGAAAAGATACAGAAGTTTATGCCTCAGAGAAAGCAGGACAGTGCATAGGAGGGTTGGGGCGACCTTATTACTAGTAAAGAACAGGGTGAAGAAGGTATGAGTACCTAGGGTGTTTTCACAACATTTGTCACCAGGTCCTCTGTCCACTTTAGCAGCCCAAATATTCTTCAGATTTTCTTTTGCTGCTGCTGTACCTGTAGAAGCTCTTCTTGTTGCCATTCAAAGCACACATTGGATTCATCACTAGATGTGTTTTGGCTTTACTAATTACATTCCTGCAGTCTCAGACAGTGTATCTATATTCCTTCTTGGTTACCTCTTCCTGTTTCTGTTTCTACTACACTTACTTTCTGTATTTGTCTTTTTGTTTGGAACTTCTTCATCTGTCAAGTTCTCCTGCTGCCTTTACATTATTGACAAAACTCCCAGCTCCTCACCTCCTACCACAACACGGACCTTATTCCCTCTTCAGCTTGTAATCAAGTGCAATTCCCAAATCCTTTCCTAGAAAAATTTTATGTTGTCCATCCTGTATAAGCTTTGATTTTGTATTTGCCCTTATTCAGCTTCCCCCTGCTACCATTTGTCAAGGTAATTCTGAATTCTCAGATCCTGCCCTTCAACATCATTCCAGATTCTCTCAGCTTTGGGCTGTCATGCATTGACTAAGTCATTGATTAAACATTGGAGAGAAACTGGGTACAGGATGAAATATCACCCTCCTCCCATTTTGACAGGGAAACACTGATAACTAAAAGAGGGCTGTGGTTTTCAATAGTTTTACATAACTTAGGGGAATATGTTCACAAAAATACATTTATGTGAAACACTGTAAAAACTTAGTCAAAGCCTCACATTTAAATGTAAATATCTAGCAGCAACAAAAGCATCAATTTCTGTGAAAAAAAAAAGATTAACTAATTAGAGTCCTTTTTTAGTTATTGATAGTATTCTAATTAGGACTTAAAATACTTTATGCTATTTGCAGTGTTTGAAATATTAGATTTAAATAAAATTACAGAACTAGGCTTTATTAACATTGCAATTTTCTCAATGTAAAAACAAACAAATAAAAAAAAATAAAAACCCCAGAAAAATAAAACCAACATTTGCTATTACAAAATCTTAAGGTCTAATTCTGTATAGTTTTTTTAAAAGTCTAGAAAAGAAAATTTGGTTTTGTGTTCCGTAATGGTCTCAAAGTAAAATGCCACAGAATGGGAAATGTAATAGAGTTTCAGGTCAGGTTGTTTCTATATCCTTCTCCTCATTATACAAAGAAGATAATGACAGAGCAGAATTTTATGGAAAATTAGAGCTTTCCTGTGACAGGATATGGTTGAAAAGGCAACTTGTACAATGCAGTGTAATGGTAGCTTTCTCTTTTAAAACAGTATTTCAATCCAGTTTAGTCTTTAGTTTATAACTTGTCAAGATTGAGTTGAAACAACAGATGAAGGAGGTTTAAAGTTAGGATCCATTTCATCTAACTTTAGCCATCTAGAAGTCAGTTGTCTAATCAGAGTGAATTATTTAGGTGCTCTCTGTTGTTACAGGAAAGAGAGAAGAATCTTTACTCCTTCCTGAAATAAGTAGGATTAATCTGACTTTATTAGTGTTACTTATCTCTCTCAATTGACTAGTGAGGTAATCTCTATACTCTATTTAGGACAGTGCAGTGGACTAAATCTTAGCTTATGCAAAGGTAGGGTGTATTTTAAGAATAAGAATGAACCATTTGCACTTTACAAAACAAGAATCCTTCAGGAGTAATACAGGAAAAAGTTAAAGTTTGAATACAAAATTTTTAGTAAAGCCTATGAATTTGATACAGTTAACAATGTGAAAGGATTGACTTTTTTAACAACTCTTGCCCTTTATTTTCCCATAATAAATGAAATGACACTTCAGGGTGTGTATTCAGCACTGTGCCTTTCACTGAGATACCACAAAAGACATATTTATTCTAAAGAAGTTACCATCTCACCTATAATGAAACAATAAAGTATTTCTACTGGTACTCCTAAATTAGTAAAATAAAACTAAAATACTAGAGAGGCAGAAGACTACATTACCTCAATGCATACACCTTCTGTTATATTAGTTCTTCAGGACTTTTCTTTCTGCATGAATTATGTTGTTTAAAAATAACAATAATCACTTACAAATAGAACTGTATTTCAAAACAACCCAACAACCCCTATGTAGACCAGGCTTAATCTAACAGGAAGAAAAAAAATTTGTGAAAAAAATCTGTAAGAATAGTTATACCTAAATTTGTACCCCTTCTTGATAAATACCAATACACTTTCAGAACTCAACCATTATGTAGTATGGTATATAAAATATAATTAGGTGATACCCCTTGCAATATCCTCGAAATCTTCTCCAGCCCTTTCTGGAAAGTTGGAAGGCAGCTTGACATTTACTTCAAGTATTTACTTGTGGCACTTTGGAGAACCTTGAAGGAAAATTATGCATAATAGGTAGCTCCTGGTAAAAGTGATTGAATTACAATTCATTGCTGCTGATAATATGGATCTAGCCAGCACTAAATAGATCTGCATTGGTTGGTTAGAAGGAGAAAGGGGGAGAGGGCTGGTGGTCTGGGAGGATTGTCTTCCTAAAACAAAGGTGCTGAGATGGACAGAATTCAAAAGGTCAATAAGGAGTCAGGGGAAGTAATTCTAAGAGAGAAAATCAAACCAAACCAACAAAAAAATAGCTCCTGCAAGTAAGCCCCGATCTGTCACACATTTATTTAAACACAAGAAAAAGAAGATATATATATCCAAAATCAATATTTCTAACTGGGACTCATGGCATGATTCTTTTATTTAACTAAAAGATTATTTAAAAAGTTTTCCATGTGATTCCTGTTGACTAGTAGCTGTGCAGCCATGAGAATAGAATGAGATATGGATTTCACCAGTGTACTGAATTATACAGCTGCTTCCTAGATAGTATGGTTGAGACCAAAAAATAAGGGATAAAATTCCAGACTGAATACTAGCGATTTTAGTCTCTCCTGATCTTATTCTCTGTCTCCTTTCTAGTCTCTCTCTGCTCAAATTCCTAATTTACCCTGCTATGATTCTAAATTTTTCTCTTTCTTCCCTTATCTTGTAATCCAGCTTCATCCCTCTCTTCTATTCCTTTTCCTTCTTTCTGATGCATGCTTGCTTCCCCCCCTCTCGTTTTGCTCTCCCTGTGGCCAGACTCTGCAAGCCCTAATTATTTTTTTAATCTCTGTGTTCAACTGTCTCCTTCCAATGTGCTCTGTTTCTGGATCGTTGTTCCTCTGTTCCTGGACCTTGCTTTAGCCACCTACCCCTGCTCTCCTCAACTCTTCTTCCTCTCCTCTGATTTCTTCTTCACTACCACAATATTTCTTTCTGGCTAGACTCTAAAAGAGTCACAGCACTGAAGTCACAGAGACAATTTCTCTGCTTATAGCTGCTGCATGAGACACAGGGTTGCAAGGGAGAGTATATATATATAATAATGGCCAGACTTCGTGAACGAAGATCTATGGAAGGTCTTTGTACGCCTTCCAGCCTGCGCATTGGATTTATTTTAGGTGGGACACAGTGCGCGCAGAACTGAGCCCACCCTTTAATCCTAAGGTTCATCTGCCGGGGCCAAGCGAGCTTGGACAGTGGCAGCGAAGTCCTCAGGACGTAGGTGGATTGCCTTACAGGGCTAACGGGCTCCACCTACCCGGAGAGTTTCCCCGACCGGGAATCGAACCCGGGCCTCGGCAGTTACAGTGCCGTGTCCTTAACCACCTATTGTCAAAGGGATCATTTTCTGGTGCTGAGAGAATGCAACATCTGTTTGGTGCAGCAGCTGACAGAGAGCACAGCCCTCATGGAGCAGGCTTCCTGTCTGACCTCTGCCAAGCTGCATAAGCATCCAAAGCTTATAGCTTTACCATGGAGAAGATGTCTGTGCCCACAGTTAGCAGTGTTCCTCAAACAGCACCATTGCCTTGCCCATTCTAGACGGCTAAGATCCCCTCCAGAGCATAGAGGTACATAAAGCTGTAAGGTTATGTGAAGTCAGAGAGCATCTCACTCACGGAATTACTTGCTTGAGGACTCTTCAGTATAAAAGAAATAACACATAACTAGGAAATTCACAATGAACACAACAACAAATACTGGACCCCTTCAGATATTAGTTCATTAAATGCACTGCTCAGAGATAACACTGAAGAGGGTCAATCTCGACTTGTAACTGATAAGAAGCTAAAAACAAGACTAACACCACTATTATCAGATACCAAAGTGGGTTTGTGATAATTTTTTAAAATAATATATTTTTTCAGGGGAAAGGCCAACATGGAGAAAGGGAAGGATCGGGATAGATTGGCCAAAAACAATCACAGGGAAATTGATAGGAGAGGGATAAGGGGCTCATCTACCTGTCTTCTTATTAATCCTTTTACTAACAATTTTTTTTGGTGTTAACTCACTCCATATCCTTTGTGTGTGAATGCTGCAAGGTCTATATGCCAGCAATCAGAAAAGGGTTGAACTGAAAGGACTTATAAATCCATGTGGCGGGAACTGTAGAGGTAAGGATATAATCCTTTGTGCATGTGTGCATATGTGTCATTTGCTAGCACATTTTAAGTTTGACTAGCTGCCAAGTAGAAGGAGACCTGCACCAGGGAAGACTCAGGTTCTGGACCAGTGCCTAGGAAAGGGGCCCAGGGTCCAGGTATGTATAGTACGTAGAGATCACCCTAACACTTGAGGAGATTGTGGGTCTGTGTGTGAGAATGCAGCTAACAGGCAGCTGACAGATACTGCAGTTAAGCAGCAGTACCTGGATTCTGCTTCTGGACCTTCTGGAGACAAACTCCAAGGTCACTGGGAAGCAGCTGGGAACCTTATGAGAAACTTGAGGGATGCCTACTGCTATCAGGCAAGGATGGGGTAAGGGGAATTACAAAGCTGTGGGCACAAGGAAGCTCTGGTACCTTCTGTTCAACATGATTGGCATAGAGTGCCTGGAGCCTCTGTTGTAGCTGTCCCCTTATTAGGGAAGGGTGGTGCATCTTCAGTCAGTGCTCAGAAGGGGCCTGTATAAGAGCTGGGCCCAGAACACAGCTCTCAGAGGCAGCAGTTTGTGCAGAAAAGTGTGCAGAAGGAGGTCTCCATTGAAATGCTGCCGTTGTAACGGGAGTCAGACATAATGGTAATGTGTCATGAAACAATTTCTGCAGCAGATATGGAGCAGCTGTCCTTGCCAGGGCAGAGGCTTTGATGCAGACTGAGCCTCAGGTGGTGGATCAGCCCTCCAAGTCCCAGGCTGGCGGAACGAAGACAGAAACCTGCACCTCTGTCCTGTGAGAGGTGTGATGTCCCGGAAGAGCTGTGCTGCCAGGGGAAGGAGTTAGGGGAATAAGTGAGCCAGCTCAGCAACATTTGCAAAGGTGAAAGGGAGATATACAGGATTGTCTCTAAGACTCAACAGCTTGAAGTGCCCAAGCCCTCATACACAACAGAGAAGCAAGCAGTGTCCAACCCCACTGTCAAGGCAAGAGAAACCTCTAAAGAAAGGGAAGGATTGGCACTGATATAAGACTCCTGCTCTGCTTGAGGACTTATATCTGTAAAATAGGTTTATCACTCTGAAAGGTGAAAGGAAGCCAGATGAACCTACAAGCAAAGAACCTATTTCACTTACCTGTAAACCTTACAAGACTATCAGGAAGAAATGAGGAGTGACCATAAGAGGTGACTTCCAGATGCAGGGGACAGAGGCACCCAACTGCCAGTCTGAGCAGTCATCTGGAGAGGTTTACTGCCTGATGGAGGCCAGGACTGGGGATGTTGTGGAGGGAGTTCTGTAAGTTTTGGTGCACGTGTCGGGGGAGGGGGGGGTGTCAGTGTTGATGCTGGCTGAACCTGCAAACAAGAATAGCAGCAACCACCTGCATGCGAACGGGATGAAGGGACCCCCAGGGTCCCAAAGTACACCCAGCTGGGCTTTAGCACCCAGGAAAGAGGAATTCAGAAGTCTGCTGTAATCTGGCTAGTTCATTAACATTCTTTTAAAAAGATTTTCCCCTAAAATCTCAACCAATATGTGACTTAAAAGTAGGAAAAGAAAAAAAAAAGTCTAGTAATATTTAAGCTTTGTCAAAACCCCAAAGTGACATAATTCAGGTTAAACAATTTATATTAAACAAAGTTAAAAGCAATGACGAGGAGGAAGCATGAAAGCCTTATTTTTCCTACTTATAATGTCATTCATTCTCTCAGAATGAAAAATGTATTAATTGTCCTTCTGATTCAACAGAGACTATTACGCTCTTATATATCTTTTATGGTAATACAGTATCAAGACAAAGTGAATGATGATTTGAAGATTTCAGATACAGTGGGTCACAGTGAAACAAGACCTCAGATAACTTCAATAAGCAATTCTCAGTACTTGAGAAGCAAGTGAACCATCTCATGAAGGTTTGGGATTTTTTTAATGAAGTCTGTAACTGTAGATTTACAGAACATGAAATTAATGCCTTTGCTAAAGTATAGGGAACTCTAATTACTGGTTTTTATGTTGACAAGGCAAATTACTTCTGAGAGAGAAAAAAAAGCTAGATTAATTCTATTTCTGGAGGCAATAATGGGTTGATATATGGTGGCTTCTGTCTGGTGTTCATTGTCTTTTTTATCAAGTGGATGACAGGTAGATTGATAATTGGGTCCCAGCAAGAAGCTGAAAAATAAGCAACATCACCCCATCTAGTTAATGAAACAAGTAGAGAGGGAGAAGAGGCAGGAGAGAGGAAATAAGAGAAGGCTTTACAGGATTATGGCTGTCAGAATTTAAAACCAGTTTTGCACAAAAACACTAAGGCTGACTTTCAGGTCAAGGAGCTGCACCATGTCTACTCTGCTATGAAACACATCACTTCTACACAGCTTTTACTACTGGCACCAGTTTAATGTTGAATGAATAACTTCCCTCTCACTATAAACTTTTGAGGATGAATTGCACTGATCAGATTTGCTTCATTTCTTCCAAACGAGAGGTGTTATCTTCTAATCTTCTCTGCTAGTAAAAAAATTCCAGGAAATCTGACCCTCTTTTGGATTCCTTGCTTTGTCTGCCTGCTGGGTCTTTCTGTTGACAAGCTTACTTACATTACATTTTTTTTGGTTGAGAAAGTAATGTGTTGCTTATATCAGGGCTGTGACTGAAGTCCAGCACATCAGAGAAGCACAGGAGTGCTGTGAAGCAATCATAAATAAAAACAGGACATATTTGTAAACAGGTTGTGTGAGCCTTTTGGTTTTCATTCACCTGTGGAGAGAGGATTAATGCCTGATAAATAAAGCCAAAGGGGAAGATGTTGAACATCCTGTACTTGTTTCGTAAATATATGCATCTAAAAATGAATTTGCATTTTTTGTGTTTAGCTCTATATTATTACATCAAAATCACTTTCTGCTGTAGCCTGTAAGGCAAATGAAGGGATATCACCAAAAATAACAGTAGCCTCTGAAGCCAAATAGATTTTTTTCAGCAGTAAGGTCCATGGTGATTTTTCAGCATATATGTATATATGCCAGATAAATTTTCTTAGTTTGTTTCAAGTGAAATGGAGAGGCATTATTCCCTCTACCCACAATTTCCATTCCCAGTTTGCGCATCTTAGACCCTCGGGAAAACAAGACTGTCTTCTCTGAGAGAGAGATTTCCCTAAACTCTTTTTTCTGCCCGTTAATGCACAGTATGTAAGGGGCCTACTACAAAATACCCAGCAAAAAACCTAAAACTCAGTCCCAAGTATGTTTCCTGCATAGTTCATGAACTGATGTGATATGATAAATACAGACTGTATTGTTCTGTCACATAGTACAGCTCAGAAGAAGTGGGTGTAGGTGAAATATCTGTGAAATTCCATCATTTTTCTGGAATTCATCATATTCAGCTTGGACATCCCTTGATCTGAGATCATAGAGCTTTCCAGGACCATTCGTGCCTTTCTCTTCCCTGGTGCCACACCCATCTCCTCCATGGCAGCATGGGTGGATTCATTCTCCTCTCCGATTTCCATCTTATAACCAGATGTCCTATTTGGTCAGTTAGACTCCCACTAACAAGCACCCCTACAGTGCAATTAATTTGTGTTGCTTTAGTCACTTGTCTCAGAAAGAGATGAACTACTATAGAAGGTGTTTATCAAAGAAACCTAAGTGACTAACTCAAATGAAACAGTGAGCTTTCATATGGTTGCAGTTAGGGAACGTGACTCCCACCATAGGCAAGGTGATTCTGTAGAGCCCCGCCTTGCCTCAGGAGCCATCTTAAAAAAGGAAGTTTCTAGAGAAAGAGGATAAAGAAACCAAACAAAAGTATTTCTGAGTAGGCTGGTAAAAGCCAAAACTGTAGCAAGATGAATGTTTTTTGTCATTACTGTGCTATTACTGCCCTTTTAGTTCTTCCTCTTTTCTGCCCACTTTCTTTCCACATGCCTCCTGCATGTTTCCTGGGAGATGTGGAGGGGAATTCACTGCTGCATAATCCTTCTTTCAAGGCTGTTTTTACTACTAGTCAGGAGAGAAAAAGGAGATGATTTCACCATAGTGTTTATTTGTAGGGGCTAATGGTACTGGCTGCAGCAGCTGCATTTTCCGGTATTTTCCTCATCATGGCTTTGGGAGGGTTTCTCTCTGGTCAGATTAAAAAGCTTTGGTCTTCCTTTGTTCCCATGACCCTCACACTGTTTTCTGATATGTGAAGTTTTTGCTGCTGTCATCTAGTGATAAGAAAGGAACACAAAGCTTTTCCTTAAAATTATTTTAAAAGTATCTCTGTAATAAACTTCACATAATCATTTTGAATCCTAAGGGAAGTTTTTTTTTTTTGACTATTCCTTTTAGTATGTATAAAAAATGTGTTTGTAACAGAGGGTTCATCTTCACATAATAAATGATCAGCATGGCTTCTTTATAAATGCATACTGCATTGCATTACAGCAGAACCTCTTCTGACGTAATGTATTGCGTGAAAAATACTTTTGTGATTTTTGTTTTGAGATTTAATCATCAGCCTTTAGGACGGCTGAAAAACGCAACAGACCCTTAAATCAAGTGACCTCAAATGAAGTTCTGTCCAGAAAGGGGAAAAAATTGTCTTAAATGTTACAATAAAAGAAATGGAATTGATTTTATTTTAAAAGTTGGTTTTTTAAAAAATTTATCAAATAAATTTATATATTATTTTCAACTGCACAGGCTCATAGCTTGTTTGTAATTATCAGTTATATTTGCATATTGATGAAATGTAAAGCAAATACTTCTCCCTAAAATTATTTTCTTGATGCAAGTAGATTTCCAGTACAATTAAAAATATTAGTATTAAAAGACATTAGCTGCACTCAGATGTTCCACATTAAACTAAACCTAACCATCTACAGTGACCTCTGATCCAGAAGAAAAAAATATTACTATTAAAAGTAACATGCTTCTGGGTTAATGCTTATGTCATGGTCCTTGGAGGGCAGTAAATGGACCTGTTTTAAAGCTAAAAGTAGAGCTAGAATTGAGATTGGGTTTGCTTCTCAGAAGGCATGCTTCCTTTCAGCAGGGAATAGGTAAGCAACAACCACTTGGTTACTGGACACATAAATCTGTAGGGCCAATTTTGCCAGGCTTGTCCTTTTCTATTTCAGTGTGGCATAGGAGAAAAGGTATTTTAGTAAATAAATAAGCAAGTCCACCTCTTTGCAACACCACACCTCATAGAACTTGTCAGTGTTGAGTATCATGTTTGGAAATGCACTAGAAAGCTTCATAAATGAAAACTTCTCAACATTCACATATGCATTTGCTATGATAGACAGTGATGGTAGAGGGGAGGTTGAAATGCCATTTCTGGTGTCCCTGTCTGCCTAGCAGCAAGTCTGTTATACCATATGAGCCACTGAAAGCAGAAAGCTGAGGGAATGCCACATGCAGCCCCTATCACCAGAAATCAATTAGCAGCTTGAGGACAGGAGTCTAGGTAAACACAGAAAATTAAAGATATCAGGATAGTTAAGGCTCTAATTCAGAAAAGGGGAAACAAAAGTTCAATGCCACCATTTAGAACAAGTGTTCTGCAGTAATTGCAGAAAATTGTGGTTTTGCAACTTACTTTCATAGGACATCCTCTCTCTCTTCAAAATCATGCACAAATTTTTGAAATCTTAGCAATTTTCAAAGCAGAACAGTTCCTAGTCCAGTTCTATTTAGGGTATTGTGTTATAAAATGCAATATGCACATTTATTCAGATATTTTTGTCTCTTTCTCTCAGATCTGAAGACAATCTTAAGATTGTTTGTTCCCAATGTATAACTGTGTACAAGAGAAAGCAAAATAAATGTTTTGATATCTTACAGCCACAGGAAGTGCTCTTTCCTGAAGGAACATCTCCTCTCATTGACACAATTGGAGAAAAACACCTGGTATTTCAGAACTGATTTGTAATCCTATTTCATTGGTTAGTATCATTGTAATGATTGACGATGTAAAATTAGCAAGATCAATGAAGATATTAGTAGATGTCAAAAGGGACTGTGCATGATGCATCTTCTCTCTCTTTCTGGAGATCCAGGATAAAGAGAAAAAGCTGACACCTCAAACCCTGTCATAATATGTCTGTTTCCATAGTATTATTAGCAAAATATAGAAGTACTAAGATCTAATGGATGCTATTTTTGAATGCAGACAGTGCAGGCACGTGGACTTGTGAAGACTTCCTCGACAGTCAATGAAGACTGAAAACATCTCAATAGAATATTCAGCTGACCTACTGTAAACAGCTACTTCAGTGTGTGATGAATCCCCATATCTCTCTGTGCAGCACTTCACTGACATTTGTGGGACCTGAGATAACTTAGACTAGAAGTTTGGCTTTTCAATAGTTGCACTTAAGTGACATGAATCCCATCCAAAGTGAATACTATAGTCCTATAGAACTCAAGGAGAATGCTAACATCAACATGTGCCTCTTAATTCTTCTACCACATGCAGAATCAGACTTTGCTTAACGAAACAGCTGCTGTGGTGTGTTTGAGAGTGCTCCCAATTAGATGCTCCATATGAAAGCAACAAAGCCTTTTCTTTAGCAATATGTCTCTAACTGCATTTTATGGTATTTAGTCATAATTTTTGCCTACCTATAGCAATTTATGGTCATAATAAGATATTGGCACATTTAACATCAACTGTTTAAAATGTTATAAATATCACAAATGCCAACCATTCTATAAAAACAAAAAACAGAACGAAAATTTAGAAAATTTGGTGAGAGTAAGATTTGTAATATTTAAAAAAAAAAAATTAGTCCTTTAACCTCTGAATTGTGGTTGTTAAGACCTGTATTATATTGCTGTAGCAATATACTGCAAATGTAATGGTAAAATATGAAAAATTAATGTAGGAACAAACTTCATGTGAAAAAAATCCCCAAATTGTAGAATTACAAAATTTAAGAGGATTCTAAAGAACTTTTTCGAGGATTAAAAAAAAATTGTCCAAGTCTAATTTTTCCTATAAAATCTTTAAGTCCTCTTCAGTAATGAAAAAACCCCTAGATTTGTCAAAATATTTTTTCCCATTGAAAATTAATCACATGACAAAAATATACGAGTCGTACAGTGTATATTGTTTAGAAAGACTAAGCTAGAATTTTGTGATTATGTACAGAAATAGATTTTTAATACCATCTCTGTATGTACATAATCAAAGCTATTAAAGCAGTGGATTAAAAAACTACAGGGAATTTATTCCTTTTTTCTACTTTTTTTCTCCTTAAAAATCTAGATGGATGATGGCTTCCTCTGTGAAATCATTTTATCCTGCACTCCAGGATAAGTTCTGTATTTCTCTGTCACATAACCTAGAAGATGAAGTGATCTGCAACAGAATTTGTAACTATACTATTGATGTATCCATGCAGAGGACGATCTTAATGACAGCAGGGTTCCTTCAAGAACGTGTATGGATCATTTACTTTTACAGGTCTTTCACCTATTAGAAGCTTACAGTCATCATTACAGATGTGCTTGTGAGCAGACGTTTTCCCAGTTAACACATTACCTCCCAAGGAAGTACTGACTGTTCAATGCAAATGCATTTGAGTTATCATCTAAACCCAAGGAGGAGGCCCAATGATTTAAATATGATCAAATATGTGCTAGCTTTTTAATCTATTTATATAGACAATAGGTTTCCGAGAAGATTTGCTACAGAAACAATTGATTACTTTGAAAGTTACAAGGTTGGAAGCTTATTTCTTACCTGTTTGAAAAGTGGTGTTTTTTAAATCTTTTTTAAAAAGCATATCATGTATAGAGAAGATCATTACTGATATTCCAATAAAAAGAATTGGGTAATATGTTGTCACACTTTGTCTTTCACGCAATAATTTCTATGTTGCTCAGCATTTATTGAAGAAATAGTTTCAGTTTGTTTGGCCATAGCAGACTGAAGCCCTCTATACTCATGCGCCAGGTGAACATCATAAGCTACAGGTTATTGATTTAGCCAACCCCTATCTATTCATTTCTAAGTCACTGCATACAGGGATGCAGGGTTTGGGTACCAGGAGAAGAGTGAGAAAAGGCACAGCTTATTCTCATAAAAGCAGAGTTAAAACTGTGATTTTAAAGAAATTTAGATATCTAATTCTATTTTCCAGACCTCACTGGAGTTACAAGAACATTTATTGCATACAAAACAGTATATTGGATGTAGTCTTGAATTGTTTCATGTTACAGAGCCACAGGCAATAAGTTACAATAGGACATTCTCAGTGTACTAATCCGCAAACAAAATGACCTTAACAAAATAAAGAAATAAATGAAATGGAAGCTTCAACTCTTTTAATCTTTTAATCAAAGGTTTAGTGGTGGAATGGTACAATGAAGACCCCACATTAACAAGTCTTCATTACTTGAATGTTAGATTAATCAGTGTTACTATGGAGTTTCATAAATTCTTTAAACTAGGCTTGTCAAAATAAAGGGACAAAGTATGTTGTACTCTACCACTTTTCCCCACTTTTTTTCTGTTCCATTTTCTTCACATTATGCTTGCTTGTGTGCTTGACAGTTCACAGAATTGTTAGATCACAGTGGAGACCTGCTTCAATCCCTATCTATGTTAGTCTGAGCCTTACTAAACTTGGTGTGAGTTTGAGTGGGCACTGTGTCCCCATATAAATGAAAATAAGTCATGTTCTATTGTTATAACTAATTATCCTGCAAGCAGGGCCTGTCTTTGACGGTGTGATTGTACAGCACATCACAATGGGACATCCATTCTGATTGGATTAGCTCTATTAATAGCACAGTTCTCTTGTGAATGCAATTAAACCTCTGCCATGGGTAAGGGTATTTTTTATTAATTACCTGCTTTTAGAAAGTTCTAATCTGTCCAAGACATTGGATACATAAAGTATGCCCTATAAAATGTGTCAGGGAGTTGTTATTAAGAATTATGACAACATTTTAGGATCATTTTATTAGTAGTCAAATGGTGCGAACAGGAAAAATAATAGTTGAGAGAGAGTTGAATATATCTGTTTAATGAGTACACACATACATACACACACATAAATAAATAAATTTTATATATGTATGTGTATGCATGTGGATTTCTGTTTGCACACAATTATGTTAAAACTTCAGGCCAGACTGTAGTCTGCTACTTCAGCAGATGACCACCTGGCTTTAAGCTCCATCAAAATTGTTATTTTGTATAAAACTGACACAGCAGACACCCCAAAAGGAGCAAGGTGGAAATGGGAAAATATTGCCCGGCTCAAGGAGTGTAACAGTGAACATCTGATATTAATTTAAAGTAGAGAATTCCTATGACAACTTTTCTTTTAAGGTAGTGTAGCTCTACTCTGT
The DNA here is from genome assembly GCA_013397135.1 of Pachyramphus minor. Lineage (NCBI taxonomy): Eukaryota > Metazoa > Chordata > Aves > Passeriformes > Tyrannidae > Pachyramphus > Pachyramphus minor. The sequence goes on along the minus strand of VYXB01005118.1, from coordinate 24,521 downwards.
TCAACATGTGGTTCTGCCCAATAGCCATGCTGTTGAAACAGTACAAGATTTTTATTACATGAGGCATAAATGGAAAAGCTCAGCAATTATTATTCCTGCAGAACACTTGGTACCCTTCAATTTCAATGACGTTCTCCTATAATGTAAAGAGAAAGCTTAGTATTTGGATTTGATGTGCAAGAAGGCAAAATCAGACTTTATTCATAAATGTTATAAAGAAAAATAGGGTGTAATATATATAAATGAAATAATATTAGAAAATATTTTAGTGAAGAAAATTAAATGTTTCATGTCTAGGTGCATCAATTGCATTTCAGAAATCTACAGTATGCTTTTACTGACTGTATTCAATGTTGGAATTTCACTGGATAGTCATGCACTGAGTGTGAGTAATGGGGAAAGGGCATTATCCTTAAATTATAATGACTCTGTTTCATTTGGTTGGGCAAATTCCTGTTAGAGTGTGTACGCATGTGTAGGAGAGAGGCTGCTGACACTTTTCTAAGCTCTTCATTAATCTCAGCTTCAAAGTCTCGGAAAAGCCTAGTTGCCATTTTTTTCTCTTTTCTTTTTGTAATTGGTGATACAGCAAATACTGCTGGCCAAAACATCTTGTACTTCACAGTCAACATCCTACTGACGTTAAAGGAAATTGTTCCCCCTTCTACAGAGTTAAATGCTGAACCATCTCACTGTCGCTCTGACACATTCAAAGTGCATACGTATAACCTCTAACCTCACTATGCACTTTAGTAGCAGATTAAATCAGTCCTGTTTCATCGGGGCAGTAGGATTCTGCAGTCACAGAGTGGTAGGCCTAAAAGCAATTTTCTCTGTACTGAAAAATGAATTTGTGGGGAGTCCCTTCATCTGTCCAAGACCTTGGAAAATAGAATTGCAGCAATACTTTTCATGCTTTTTATTTGTGCGGCACAGTGAAGGGACAGTTGCTTCCCAAAGGCACTGTTTCAATCTATTTGTTTGGAGACTCAGCTCTGCATTGCTACCTGCCTGGAACTCTCATCCCAAACAGTAAGTGCAGAAGATTTCTTTCTCATAAAAGTTTGTATTCTGCAGAAATTGATAAGTATACCAGACAAAACTGGCATGGTGTAACGCCACATTCAGGCTCAGTTGAACCCTTGCAGCCAACAAATATGAAAAGTCATACCAGATGTCTGCTTGAAAGCCAAGGGCTCTGCTTGTGAATCTTATGTAAGGTTCAGCATAGCTTGTTCTTACAGTTAACTGTGAAGTGGGTCTGGCTCCCAGCCCAGGTCTCTCACACAATGATTAACCTGAGACTACACGGCACCATCTGGTACTGTCTCAGGTAGGAAACCTGTAAAAATGACTGAGTAGTTACATTTTTCCCTCTGTAAGAGGAGTAATATGTGGGCAATGGCACCTTTAACTTTTCCCCCAGAACTGCCTTGAAATACTTTGTGTACAGATAAAACTTACACTTGGTACTAATCCCCCGCCCTAAAATCTGTCTGGAAGTCTTTGCTTCCTGCTTTGTTTTACATCCTCTTCCTTTCTGTCTCCTGTCTCTCTTCTCCCTTTCCACCCTTCTTCCCTCTCACCCTCTCTCTCTCTTTCCATCCTTATTTCATTCTTTCTTTCTTTTGCTTTCTCTTGCACTTTTTCTCAGTCTTTCCTAAATGTTTATCTTAAGTCTGGGGGCTGGATTATCAGCTGGAGACCTGTTTTCTGCTTTTTGCCTGGAGAATTATTTTTTGGTAAGACAGAAGATAAAGTAAATAACCAGCTCAGAAAGAGTGATGATTCTCGGAGATGACAAGTTTGCAACACCTTCATTTCTGAACAGAAAATTCTAGACATGGCTCTTTGGAAATGCCCCATGAACAATTAAAATAAATCTTCACTCAAGACAGAGATGTTAAAGGGGGGAAAATGTAACAAAAAGGAATCACAGGCTTCCATCTTTTCCTTATCTCTCTTTCTTCCTTGGGTGGTTGTATGTTTCAGTGTCTTAAGAACAGTAGGGCATGATTCTTTGCTGTCCTATATTTTAAAGCACAAAAGCTGACCTTCTCACCCTCCTCTGTGTTTCTAATGAATCTCTTCTAAAATGCCCCTTTAAAATCATAAACATGAAATATGAAGATCATAAAATGTGAAATAGCCAAGGATTTGAGATTTCTTAGATTCTACAGGCCTGCTCTGTTGCTGATGTGGTTGTCTCTCAGCTACTCCTCCAGTCAGCAGTAGCTAGAAAGTGTCTCCCTACAGAGGTAGAGCTAAGTCATTCTCCAAAAGAGCTCTCATTACTTTTTTTCCCCCTGTGCCTGTGTATTTCATAACCATGAAATCTCAAATAAGAGCAAACTTAGAGGGTTGATAGACCTTGACCCTACAGTTCTAACCTTTCATGTTAGGTTAGAACCAAAACCCATAGAAATTAAAATAAAATACTGAGGATACAGGATACTATAATGGAGAAGTGGCAGAAAGTAATATGTGTTTAAGACCACAAAACTGACTCAGACATAGCCTGTGAACTTGATAATATTAAATAGTTATGAATGATTGATTCTTTCTTTTTCTGCAATTTTACCAAAAGTACCATATTTTTCACAACTATTACTACGTACCCTTTTTAAAAAATTATTGATTTATTTTAAAATCCTCCAGTCAGAAAAACAAACAGCTCTGTGTAGGTTTATTCTGTGTGTTGTAAATTAGTAACTTTTGGGCAGCAAAGGGTTAGGGTTCTGTTCTGTTCCAGAGCCACACTCAAATGATACTTTGACTTCTGCTCCTAGAGGTTCCTAAACACAGGAGGAAACTTTCAGAGGTCTGTTGAGCAATGAAGGTATCTAAAGATAGCTAAGCCAGCAAGGAAACACATTAAGGTTGGTTGTGATGCTGGAAAGTAAAAAGGCATCCCCAATAGACAGGAAGCCACCTCACACTGCAGCAGGATAGATGGAACAGTTCCCAACTTCTTAACCAAAAGTGTATCTGTAGTAACACTGGATAGGGTTTGACATCACAGACAACAAAGCAAGAGTTGTACCTGTCCCTGGATGTCGACATCAAGAACAAGATGAAATATTTACCTAGGTGTGAGGGGTTGTCACTATGTTTAGTGGATTGGAATTAAGACCAGTCAGATGTAGGCTGAAAAGCAAAAAAATCTTCCTCACATTGATATGTATGATAATACAGAAGAGACCTCGAAAGGGAAGTTGTAAAAGAATAATCAGTGCTAAAAACCAGAATGTAATGATCAATTCTTCATTGGCAGCACCATGAACTAGGCAGCCGAACAGGGTTTTTCTATCCTTGGCTTCCATTATTCTATGGTAAAATTAGAAGGCAAATAAACAGAATTGTTCATGACAGCCTTATCTTTTATTGCCAGTAGGAGAATGCTTACCCGAGCTAATCATGCTGCAATATGACTTCAACATTTTATATGGGATATTATTATAGGTACATATCACTATAACATAGTGCTTTCATTTTGAGCCCATCATGGTGCTGTAACAGTTTTCTAGGAAAACACGTTAAATTTAAAGGGTAAAAATGAATGAGAAGTATAGTACTCAATTATCTCTACTGTGGTTTCTGTTTTAGGGGTTTTATCATTAAACATGGTTTTCCTTACTAGTTCACAATAGCAGCTGGGATTTACTTTGTGTGTGTATCATTTTAGTTTGAGGGTCTCCAGGGCTTTTAGATGCATGCAGTCTTTCCTATACTGTGGTATATATTTTGCTTGACTGCTTTTCTGTAGTTTTTAATTTCATTGAAATTAATTGCTGTTTAGATCAATGACTTGCAAATGTCAGTATACTGATGGGATGCTGGGGAAGAAAAAAATTTTTAGCAAGCTTTCATGAGTTGTGGGGACACAAGATATGTCATATGAAAACTCAAGCTAACTCCATTTGAGGTAGTAAAATAGAAACTTTAAAACCTGTGCACACAACACTAGAAATTAGGTCCAAATTACACAGAAGGAACAATGCTCCTTAAATTGTTCACTGTGTTCCTAGGAGCAAATGGATGCCTTTATGGAGTCAAAGATATACTGTCTTCTTGACTGCTGTTTATTTTGGGAAATAAATTTTTTTGAAATGCCAGAAACTATTTATATAAAATGGAGCCCCTTGTTAATCAAGGAATTCATCTACCACTCTGAATTCAGATCCAACTAGCAACCAGACATATGTTTCTGTAGGCATTGAAAATGATTTAGAGACTAGATATCCTGCTTAAAAAAAATAATATAATACATATATAAAATTGGCCAAAACCCAAGGCTGGCAGATGGAGGGGCAGAGCCCTGAGGTGCTCAAAAATATGATCTCAGAATTGCAGTTGTAACTCTTCTTCCAGATGTACAGACATATATAAGTGTACCCACTTCAGAGTTCTTAAGTAAGGAATCGCCAAAGAAAAGCCAGTTCATTTTTCTGGCTCCCAGAAGATGTGATTTCCATCTGAGAAGAGTTTTAGTCTCCTAGTGTTTCATTAAGAAAGCTTATGATAAAAGCCCTATCCTAAAGAATGTAATAGATATGCCTAGATAAAATTAACTAAGATCTGATTTTGAATTTTTTCTTCTGGTAAATTTCTATCTTCTACAAAATTTCTGTCCCAATGTGCATGTCAGTTAGCGTTGTTAATCCAGAAGGAAAGGGCTAATCTGAAATTCAACATAGTGGCAACAGATCTTAGTTTCATTTATTAAATTAATTATTATTAATTATAGTCATTATTTTAAAATACCAGGTTAAAAAGAGGTTCTAGAAGGTGTATCTGTTTCTATGACACCCTTGCTCATTTGGCGATCACCAATGGATAATGTGAAGGTGACAGAAGGAAGCTGCATTTACCTGTAAACAAGCTAGGACTGCTTCTACTCTTTCAAGGGGTAACTTCAATGGCCAGTCCATCTGAGTCCTCTGAAACACTATATTATTTGAAATAGAAAAAACCCTAAGATTTTGCAAAACCAGTTTGAATTACATAAAAAATTATACACAACTTCTATCACTGTTGTTAATATCTAATATTTTTGACTAAAAATTTCAAGCAAGAAGTTCGTAATGACGCCTTATTCTTGTAAAAGTTTTATTTTCTCCTGCACAAAAGAATCACAGAGTCATAGAATGGTTTGGATTGAAAGGGACCTTAAAGATCATCTGATTCCAACCCTCTTGCCATGGGCAGGGACATCTTTCATTAGACCAGATTGGTCAGAGCCCCATCCAACCTGGCACTGAACACTCCCAGGGGTGCGGCATCCACAGCTTCTCTGGGCAATGTGTTCCAGTACATCACCACCCTCACATTAAACAGATTTTTTCCTAATATCCTACTATCCTACTTCCTAATATCCTACTATCTTTCAGTTTGAAGCCATTTACCCTTGTCCTGTCATTCCATGCTCTTGTAAATAGCCTCTGTCCCTCTTTCTTGTAGGCTTTCTTGAGGTACTGGAAGGCTGAAATTAGGTCATCCCTAAGCCTTCTTTTTTCCATGCTGAACAAGCACAGTTCGCTCAGCCTTTCCTAATAGGAGAGATGCTCCATCCCTCTAATCCTCTTGGTAGACCTCCTGTGGGCTTGCTCCAACAAGTTGACGTCCTTCCTGTGCTGGAGACACCAGAGCTGGATGCAGTAGTCCAAGTGGGGTCTCACAAGAGCAGAATAGAAGGGCAGAATCACCTCCCTCGACCTGCTGGCCATGCTGCTTTTGATGTAGCCCAGGATACAACTGGTTTTCTGGGTTATAAGTGCACATTTCCAGCTCATGTCCAGCCTCTCATCCACCAGCACACCCAAGTCCTTCTTGTCAGGGCTGTTCTTGATGTGTTCATCCCCCAACCTCGTTGAACCTCATGAGGGCCCATAGGCCCACTTCTCAACCTGTCCAGGTCCCTCCTGTCCTTAGGTGTGTCAACCTCACCACTCATCTTGGTATCACCTGCAAATTTTCTGAGGATGCACTTGAACCCTTCGTCTATGTCATTTATGAAGATAGTAAGTAACAGTGTTCCTGATACAGGCCTCTAGGGACACCATTTGTCACTGGTGTCCATTGAGACTCTGAGATGTTGACCACTACCTTCTGGATGTGACCATTCACCTAGTTTCTTATCCATATTACAATCCACTCAACACATCCATCTCTCCCAATTTACAGAGAAGGATGTTGTGAGGAACTGTGTCAAAGGCTTCCCAGAAGATACAAAGTTATAATAGAGATCTGAATTAGATGAGAACTATACAACTGAGAGTTAGTTTTCTTTTTTCATTTATTTCTACTGACATATATCACTTATAGTTTATTGTCTAACAGTGACAGCTAATCCTACCTGAAGTCTATCTTTATTTTAACAAGGAGAAGAACTATGCTACCAGAAATTATTAAGTTGCATCATTCAATTGTGATAATTTGTGAAGATGGTAATCAGGAATGACTCAGCATTGGCAAGTTTGGATCACTCTTCTCTTAGTCCTGCTCTCCAAGAGCACCTGCAAATGTCTGAACCTCTGGTGGAACAAGGTAGGGGAATAAGTATATGGGGATAGGCAGAGGCATCAAGGTTATAGTTGAGTATGTGTGAATCTAGTCATCATGTATATACACACACAAACTCATTTTCCTTTACATGCAAAAAATAGGCCTGACATCTACATCAAACAGAAATATATGCACGACCTTAGTTAGTACTTTTGATAAGATGTTAAGTCCAGCTGGATGGGAACAGAACAGAAGGGCTGTACAGCTGTGATCCATTGCCCTGTATCGTCCCTATAGTGATAGAAGAGCTGTGTATCACAGCTTGTAAGAAAACTTACAATGCACAGAGAGTATTTGAACAAAACATCAGCTAAGTTGTTCTTTTCAAATGTTATTACTTACAGAAAGTCACCAGTATGATAAGAATTTAAAATCCTATTAGGCAATTGAGATTTTTTTTCCTCTAATTTGACATGAAAGTCTTTTTGTTAATGACTTTCATATTGTATTAACTGTAAAGAGGGAATGAAGAAGTAGGCTCTGGCTGCAAGCCAAGTCTGAGATGCAGTTCTACCACAATAAATTCCAGGGTAAGTGGCAGAAGTATGCCAATGAGCCAAGAACTCAGACGAGCAGACATGGCACAGACAAGCTGATAGGAAAGTGCAGTGTTAACCTCCCATTTTCTCTATAACAAAATTGCTTGAAAATTGTGGGGCAGAGCACTGGCTCAGCGCTGGATTTTATCCTGTAACCTTGTGTAGATACAAATGCCTTCTTAACAGGTTGGACAATGTCTGTTCTATGTTATTAGGGATCATTCTTACACAAATCCCCTTCTTTTCCCAATTCATAATATAATTCTATCTTTCCATTGTAATTTGCTTCAGGCAGCTTACTGTCTAATATTTCTATTTTCTTTGAAGCCTCAAATATTTAGTGGAATCATGTATCTTAACATCCCTCATTGTGTGGAAAGAGAATAACATTTGTTCATTGTCTAAATGAAGCTTCAGAATGATGTATCTTCTTTTTAAGGAGTAAATGGAAAGATAAAATCAAAAGATTGTGATTCTAGTTAGTACACGTATCTAGAGAAAGACCTAACTCAAAAAAAAAAAATCCATATCTAATTAAATTGAAAATTGCAGGGCAAATTATACATGTAGAAAAAAAGAGAAATGATTAATGTGTATATTTACACATCCAATGCCTAATGAAAACATCTGGTATTGGGTGAGTGTTTTCTTGTTGGTTTTTTTGATGCGTGCACTGCAGGACTCACAAAGCTCTTCCTCCTGTGACCTACAACAGAAATTCAAAGTTTAAATGACCGCATAATGAACATGTTTATGCAATTTAATTGTTGTGTCACTAAACCTTAACATAAAATTATACTGCTGTAAGCAAAAAGAGTGGAGAGGAGACAGCAGTCAGCATTTATCTGGTAATCAAGGTACTGTACTGATAGTGCCGTGAATGCATGATATAGGCCAAATATTAAAAAGTAATTTCTTCTGCTTTGTCTGCTTTCAAAATGACACATTTAAAACAGCACTGTATAGTGAAGAAATCAAAGAAATATCCATACATATAATAAAATTTTCTAAATCCTGTTTTTTTAGTGGGATAAAAGGTTATTTCTTAGTTTACCATAAAAAAAATTGGGATATAAATTTAGCATCTTATCTAAATCAAATTTTAGCACTGTATTTGGGTATTTGCTGTCAATGTCTGAAAGTACTGACCCAGACAAAGCTGACTTGCATCCTCTCCATGGTTTTCCCAGTAATTATCTTGGTGAACTGCAAATTGTTTACAACTGCCTCAGTGTCCCCATCTAGAAGATGAGGATATTGGTTCTCATAAAGATATATAACTGAAAAGAACAATTGGAAACCTAATATAGTAATATTCACCTTGGGTGAAAGAGATTAATAGAAATGATAAAGAAGAAATAGTTGTATTTATAGCAGGAGAAACTGCTAGTAGGTTTGGGATAAATTCTGGTTAGTCACTGGGTTTTCTGATTTGTTATCAGAAAATTTATATTAAATAATGTTATTTGACTGATCTAAACTGTTAGATAGAAATACATTTGTATTTATAAATATGGATAAGCTAGGGGGTAGCAAATATTAGCAATAAAAGATAATACTAAGTCGAAGTGTTGGGAAGGAAGGAAAATACATTAAAGAGAGCGCTCATAGCTTAAAGTAAAAATTTACTTTTTTTTCAAAGGACTTTAATATACTTTATTATCTGAGATACAGAAATTCAAAGCCTTTGGTAAAAATGGAGATAAATAGATTATTTTTATGCTGCTGAAGTGACGCATCATTTCAACAGCACTTTCAATGTTTTTATGGATTTCCACCTCAAATTGCTCAAGTTCTGTCTTGTAAAAGATATGTTCCTTTTATCTACATTATCTTTATCTTTTCATGGAACAGAAAAATACCCATACTTTATAATCACCTGCAGTACCCTGTTTGATGTCATCATTAGACAACTGAAAAAATGTAGAAAGGTATGATTACAACAGTACATGAAAGATTGATGATAGTCATTACAATGATTTTTACTTATCTAAAAGAAAATACAAAAATAAATTGAATAAATTCCTTTAAAAAAGAATGTATTACAATCTTGGAGCAAAAATTGGAGGTTCCAGATTTTGTTAGTTGGTTTGTTATTGCTACATGGCAGCAATACCAATTGATTTTACAGTCTTTTCTATTTGGAAGCCACCTGCCAACTGCTCTCTCTGTCTCCATCCTTGAGCTCATTGTTTGGTGTTCTGAGTAGCAAATGACACCACAACTTGAGATGCACTTAGCATTAACTGAAAAAAGATAACTGGAAGGTAAAGTAAAAGATGATACAGATCTGAGGCTCAAACCTGACAGGCTCGCAGATTCAAGTGGAAATTAGGCATCTGGCTCCTCTTGGCATCAGCGGAATATAGATTAATACACTTGAGAACCTGGCTTTGTCATTTAAGTGTATTACTTTCTTGTTTAGGAATGTGATCCCACATGCCATTATGTTATCAGAAGCCATAAAGTGGGAGAACAATCACAGCTTAGTTTTCCTTACAGATTTGGATATTTTCATGTGTCTCTTTTAGACAGTTTTGTCATTGATTGCATGGTATATTTGCCTTCATCAAAAAATGTTTTAATAACCCAGAATACTTTTGATAAAGGTATTTAAAATATATCTCCAGAGAGATCATATCTTTCCAATACGTTATAATCCTTCCAGGAGACAGCAAGCATGAACGTTAGGGGAAACTTTTAAGCACATTTTAAAAGATCCCAGTAATGACAGCTCTTTCAAAATATACTTATTCATTAAAATCCTCTGTAGAGTTTGTGGGAAATATTACATTCAGAATCACATTCCCCACCTAAAAAAACCCCAAGCATCATCATGCCACAAGAGAGTACAACAAAACAGATATTTCCATAAAAATCAAAACAAACAAATAATCCCCCAAAACACACTGATAAAAAAAAAAATAAAAAATCCTCCTTTACTTCCAAAACCTTTATCAAGTGAAGATATTCACATGGTTGTTATTATTTCCTTCTAGAAATATGGATAAAATCTTTTTAGAAATTTTATTCACATTGCTATTCTTCCAAGCACAATAGGGAGAGAAAAACCCTTCAATTACTTACTATTCACAACATTAGCAAAATTGATATTTATAGCAAATGCATGGGCACAATCTAGATCTGAATATGACATTCTGTCACAGCATGCCACTTGCTCAAAAATGCTTTTATTGACAGTTTCTCTTTCTTTCTGGATTAATCTTTTTCTCTATAATCTCAGAAAAATCCCCACTAAAAAAAGAACAGTATAAAAACCTCTGAAAAATTAGTAAAATGCTCTGAGATGATCCAACTGCTTTAAAGTTGAAGATATACTAACATTTATATAATCAGCTTTCTGAGGGGAAACTTCAAAGCTTCCGAGACACCTGAAAAACAGCACTGCCTGTAGCAGTAGGGCGAGAAGAAAGGGAGAGGATTGACAGGAAGAAGGACAGATGATAGGTGGGAAAAGGAATTACAGGTTTTTGCTGCCCCGTGGCTAAACTTAGCAGTATTTACTATTTTTAAAAGAATTAAGAGAAAGAAATTGGTGTGGCTGTTTTTATCACTGTCCATAACTCTTTAATAAAAACTATGTGCTCTGATCTGTTTGTGGATCTTAGCGAAGAGGGTGCAAGAAAACTTCTTCCACCCCCTGCTCAACTTGCAGTCCTCATTTCAGTACACCTACAGTCCCCCTGCTCTATGTTAAAGGAAAGGTTTTATCTCACAGAGAGCACTCTCTCCCATCCCTGAGAGAGGAGGTAAGAATTTGTCTCCCTTCTCTACAGCACTTGCTACATCTTGGTGCCATGACTGTATTGTCTCGGTGTGTGAAGAAGTGAAAGAAAGCCTTGCCTGCTGGGCAGGAGAGGCACCAGCCCCCCAGAGTTCCCTGAGAGGAAGGATGCTCTGCCTTACATCTGGCTGGGGCCTCTGCCTTAGGCATATATGTTCCCTCTGTAAGTGAGCTGAGTTGGTGGCGAGGTAGGCTTTGTTTCAGAGATTTACCACTAAACACATACTCAAAGAATAGCAGAGCTGTGAACAATATGTGTACAAAAACATCTTTTTATACTGCATGTATTTGCAGCTGGTACTTACACAAAGAAACATGCAGAGAATAACAGGAATACCCTTTGGTGACTTGTATACTGGGGCATATATTCCTTGGGTGGGCAAGGAATTCACAGAGTTCATTAAGAAAGCCTCAGTCATTTTAAAAATGGCAGTATACCCTCTTTTTTTCCTTTATACTTATTTTTAACCTAGATATCTTTTTTTTTTTCCCCCTCTCCTTGTAAAACAAGGTCTATGTTTTGGGGGGGGCGTGTGAAGATTTCTGAGCCAGTTCCTCAGCTGGCCTAATAAAGCCCATTTACATGAAGTCAATGGGGCTAAGCCAATTTGCACCAGCTGTGAAGCCATGCCTCCATGCATTTGTATTCACAGCAATGAATGCCTGGTGCAGTTTTGACTGGTGATTGAATACTGCCAGGTTCTAAAACACTGGGTTCTCATTAATCACAGCAGAGATAATTATTACTCTAGACTTGTTTCAGGTTCTCTTAAACAATTTTTAAATTGTAATTTGTTCAGATCTAGGCACTTAAAGATGAGTCTGTATAGGTAAGCGCAGTCAAATGCCTGTATGTTGTCCAGCACACTGGAAACATGCTGCTTTGGTCATATGTACCGGGTCCTGTATCATGTTTGGGCAGCGTGGTGGCCTCCCTTACAATAAGGTAGCACAGACCTACAGCATATCTACTTTGTGCAGGTCAAGCATACAGTAAGGACTGAACAAAGAGACAACTACTTGCATTTGCCCCCAGCTATTTCAGACAAGATTTCAAGAAGACCGTTTACAAACATCACCTGGTCCATGGAGGCATCTAGAACTCTCACACTGTTGTTGATGAATAAGAAGCACCTATCCTACCCTTCAGATCTCTTCTGATTGAGGGCATACGAATTCTTCCCAGAGGTCTTCATCAACAGCATGCTCCTGCCCAGTGCTTCAGTCCTTCAGGAAATGCTAAGCTCTCCAAGAAGCTCCCAAAGTCCTATTCCTTAGAAAACACAAAGCATACTCAAGAGCTTGCTGGTTTGGACATTCCCGCAGCACACTGGTGACCTCTGATTTTTTAAGCTCTTGTCTGTCTGCTAGGCCTTGAAGCTACTCTTCAAATGAGGTTACAAACAAGATGAGTTTATTCCCAGCCTATTCTATTTAAACGGGGTTCACAGACAACCAGGAATGCAAGATACGAAATGTTAGGCAGACATCAAGGAACAGAAAAGCTGTATGATTTAATTTTCTTTTGTTATTAATGCAGATATTATTGGAATCATGAGATCAGTTTTCAAGAGCTGATTAAATGTCCAACAGTCATATCAATGAAATTGAATGCAATGTCCTTGGGTCCAAGAAGACTTGCTCCCTGCCTCAGCATCTTCCTTTATTTCTCAATGACACTGAGAATTTTTACAATATTTGGCTTATAAGCCTCTCTAGTCTGGCACGAAGCCCAGCATGGTATTTTCATGCTCTATAGGCTACCTTGTGTTGATGGTGGCATATTCAAACTGTGAATTTAACAAAATTATTGAAGCACTGGATTAGAAGCTTTGTGCTGATCCACATAATGTTCAACAACCATCACCATTTTCAATGACTAACTAACCTGTGGTGATGTTGTCTAGTAGTTGCATGTTAAACTTGGGGGGCAGGGAAAAGATGGGTAAGCACTGGATAAAGAAGTCTGAAGTTGCAATTGCTGCTACCGAGGTAAGAGATGTGCATTCTTCGTTAGTGAGAACATTTGTTACATCCATTCAGTTTAAAAAATAAGGAAGGAGAAGGAGGAATGTAAGGTTTAAAAATTCTGCAGTTTTATTTGACTTCTAAGAAAAATACAGAAGAGGAATGTAAGGATTAAGGGAAAAATATAAATGAGAATTAATACATAAAGCCAACTTTGACGCTGCAAGGCTCTACAAGAATTATCAGGTGTGCTTGCAAAGGAAGTATTAGCATATGCATTGCAAAGCAGTGGAAGTGCATTTGATGACAGTTATGAGCCCATAGGAAATGTACACAAAAAGATAGGACTTTGGGGGTAAACTCAATTTTAGCACAGAACAGCCTGGTTCCTTCCATTTCTAATACTATTTTTTTTAGCTAGTGAATTTTGATTATGGTTTTCCTGATTCTTCAGTCTGCTTCCAGCATCTGTAAGAATTATGATGGCTGTGGGGTTGATATAGCTTGCATCAGCTGTCAATAGGCAGCTGAAGAATCTGTCAGAGTAAGCACAGCCAGGGTGCATTGTGTTCTGACCACTCCTGCCTTGTCTCCTACATGCTTCTGAGATGCCTTTAAGGTAGGCAGGGAAAACGGTTGCTGGGAAAATGATTTGATGTGCTGCTGCCATTTTGACTCATGTGAGGGAGATCACCTAAGGAGGAATCTGTACATTCCTTACAGCTTAAAGCTGTTGAAGGCAGTAGGACTGAAGTGCTAAAGGGATTTGGTCATTGGCAATCCCTGAAGGTAAATGTGGATACATTTCACATGGAAAATACTTGTGTGAGAACAGTCAGAAAGTTAAATGCAGGAAGGCAGCAAAATGTTAATCTATTCCACAGTGAAAAACATAAGAGCAAAAGTTGAAGTGTCTCTTGCAGCCAAACCACAAACAACTCAGCAGTCTCTTTTGTTGATTGTTTGGTCAGTTAGGCACTATCAATCTGTGGTGAGACTTCAAAGCTTAATTCTCTTTGTACATCTAGACTAGACATTACCTTAGGATATGGGTTGTGAAAAACTGGCAGCAAGGTGGAAGGATTAAATGGGACACTACAATCTCCCTCTCTACCACCTACCTTTATCTCCTTGTATTTCTTCTTTATTTGTATTTTTACCTAGTGTTTGCTCTTGTTCCCTTGTGGTCTTCCCCCTTCCTCTAGCTGCACTTTTCCTTACCGCAGTTGCTCTGCTCTGTATGCACAACTTGGCTGGAAGCAAAACTAATAAGATTTTCAATCTACAAAACCCAGATGGCACTTTCCGTGCTTCAGAGGCTGTCAATCTTGTTCGTCTCAGTTCCTGGTCATTAGCAGAGGGAAAGGAGGAATGGGAGGAGCAGAAAGTCTCCTGCTAGCCTAGGAGTAGAAAATATTCCCTATCAGTATTGCTGGGGTGTGAAGGTAGATGCAGAATAGGGAGAAAAAGAGAAGCAAGGCTCAGTGCACAATTCAGGAGTCTGATCTAGTAATGACGTAGAAAAGAAAATACAAAATAATATAACACTAAAAAGAGAATAAAGTATATTTGTAGGAAATAAATAAAGTAAATAAAAATGATGTGAAGAACATTTAGAGAAGCAAGAGCCGTGTGTTGGGAGATGGAAGAGATGCAGAGCCTTATGGCAAGAACAAGAACTATACAGTGATGTCAGCTAGTTTTGTGGTTAGATGTCACACTCACAGGGCTGGAATCCTGGGGCTGGAGCTATGAATGAGAGGGCAGAAAGTCATTATGAAAGGAATGAAGACATGGCCTAAAAGAATTAATTGGATATGAAAAATGTCTTATATTTTATAGTTTTGGGTCTCCTAGCCAATTTCAAACAACTTTAAAAGATGGGTAAAGGACTCAGATAATGCCATTTTAGAGACTTAGGGGGAAAAAAAAAGTAGATAAAAATAGAAAAGTCCTTCCTTGCATGCTAGGCTAAAATGATGCCCCACATAGAGTTGCAATGCATGTGACACTGAGAGCTATCCCTTCTTTCAATCAGCAGATCTGACCAGTTGAGAAGGTGTTCAGGGCCCACACAGGGAAAGGAAATGCCTGCAGTTCTACTGGCACTACCAAGAAACATTGTTGAAACAGACTTTGAACTCTTCTTTCCTCCTGTCATCATGCAAAAACTCCAGAAAACTCTGCTAAATATACAACCAAGATGCCTCATTCTTTGTTTTTTGTACCTCGTGATTTGTTTTCAATTATTGTCATCAAATATAAAATAAGTCTTGTGAAACAGCAAAAGTTAGTATTTACATATTATCATTTTTTATCTACAGGAAATTAAACTGCGGTGGGTTGATGCTGACTGGCTGCCAAGTGCCCACTAAACCAGCTTCTCATTCACTCAGCAGGACAGGGGGACAAATTAAGATGAAAACTTGTGGGTCAAGATAAAGGCAGTTTAATGAAATAAAGCACAGGTCAGATGTGGTAGAAAAGCTTAAAAAAAAAAACAAAAAAAAACCAAAAAAAACCCCCAAAACCCAGAAGATTTATTCTTTACATCTCATCAGCAGGAGATGTCCAGTCAGTTCATGGGAAGGAGGGCCTCAGGATGGGTAGGGTTTGCTTTGTAAAACAAGTGCCTTAATAACAAATGCCTCATCCCCATCCTTTTCATAGCTTTTCTTGCTAAGCATGACATCACATGGTGTGGAACATCCTTTTGGGGTCATATTGGGTTAACTGCATCAGCTATTCACACTCCCAACCCCTTGCCCACCCCCAGCCTCCTGACATCAGCCAACAGATTGGTGTGTCATCAACACCTTTGTAGCTACAAATACAAAGCACAGCACTGTATGAGTTGCTACTAGGAAAGATAACTCCATTCCAGTCAGACCCAAAACTTAGGCCAAACTCAATAATGGTCATAAAGCCCTAGAAATTTTAGTCAGAAGGGACCTCTAGAATCTGCTTTCCCAGGCTCCCGCACAAAACAAGACTAGATGAGGTGAGCTGTGGCTTTACCTAACCAAGTCTTGAAATCTTTCTGAGCAGAAATTTCCACAACTGCTCTGGACTGCTCAGTCCAGTATTGCACCATTTTCCTATGAATTTTTTTTTCCTGGGATCCGATCTGAACCTCCTGAGCCACAGCTTGTAGTCATTGCTCTTAGTTGTACATCCGTCTTCAATAAGAATTTTTTGGCAGGTGCCCCCATCTCAAAATGTCAATTACCTTAAATGAATTCTGAGTCCATGCTTTGTAGCTACAAATGTGCTAGTTAACTTCTCTTGTGCTAGGGCTGCATAGATACTGATAGATGATGGCTTCATGATGAGTTAGAGCCCTATGTAGTTTCATCTCCTTCTTAATTACAACAAAGTACTTTTTACTTAACTTTAGCTTTATGCAGTCTAGCTGCCAAATCTCAGATGTAGTTTTCCCCGTAATTGATGAAAAGCCCACCTATCTCACTTTGCACCTAAAATTAGGTGGTGTGTCACTTATTGTTAGGGTCAGTTGCAAAAAGACCATGTGCTAGTTTGGCTGAATACAACCAGTTCTTTTTTGTAAATTATTTCAAAACTAATTGAGGCTAAACTGACAGATAGAAAGGTAGACATATAAAATTACCATCTTAATGGTTTAGGAAACTGAAGTATATTCACAGTAGCTGTTCTTTCGGGTCAGTATGGAATGTCTTATATAATTTGGTTTACTGAGGGTTAAACTCAGGGCAACTGGAAACCAATAAAATCTTTCTACAAATTAAATACACAAAATACACTTACTTGCTTTACAACTTCCACTGACATGGATGTCCCATATGTAAATAGGATCCATGTTGGAGTTTAGGTGTATGTGTCTGTTTTATCTACTGAAATCTGTACCACAACATTAGAAAGCATTACATTTCTCTGCTTCTGTGCATAATTGATACTAAATCTGTAAATTTGAAAGTTTTCAAANTCTACTGAAATCTGTACCACAACATTAGAAAGTATTACATTTCTCTGCTTCTGTGGATAATTGCAATATAAGTTTTTTGTTAATTCAGTATGCATTTAAAAGGTACAACTGAGCCTTTGCTTGTTTCCTTCTGCATTAAATTATGCTGTCATATTTCTAACTCATTGTAATTCAAGATGTGATCACTGAGAAATATCTTCACCTCTTCCTGGAAAAAATGTCTACATAGACTACATCCTTTACAGATTTTGTCATTATTATTTTGCTCACTTTTAGTGTTACACATAAATATTGATTTTTGCTATGCTAAAATCTTCAAAGAAGTATTTGATATTTCCTCCAAAAATATCATAGAATACAAAAGCAATCTTAGAAATTGAGAGTTGAGGAGGAATTTCTATAAGATGAAGTGTACATTTATGAAATGGTATTTGTATAAAATCAAGTCAAGAATTTTGATGGAACCAGTAGATTAGAAAACATTCTCGAGGATAAAAAAACCTCCAAATATATATGTGGTTCAGCAAAAATTTTTTGAGTCAATGTGGGAATGTCTTAAGTGAGAGAGGTTCCCTATTTTAGAACAGTTAATTCATTTAGAATGAATGTTTATATAATACAGAGCAGCAATATGAACATGAATTATTCTAACCCAAATTTCTTAGCTACCTATGAGCTTCTTCTGGTCTAATGATTATTTAATTACAGAAAATTGATTAGCTCCCAAAGGAAAGACAGGAATTATCAGATTCGTCTCACCTAATGTTGGGTGACTATAATGTAGAGCGTTATATTTGAGTGTTGCATTGTGCAGTCATAGAAGAAAAATGGATACTAAGAGGTCACAGTTTTATACAATGGACCTACTGTAGAAGAGTAGAGAGATTTTTGTTTTATTCTAGCACAGAATGACAGCAAATGTTGAAAATACAGAAAGGTTTTGTGAAATAGATGATAGTTTTTTAAGTGAATGCACACTTTAAAACAACTATATCAGCCAAAGAGATAAAGTAAAACATGTCGAATGGATACCTAGAATTAAATACAGGTAAGAAGATGATGTTTGATTAGAACATAATTTGTCCATTTAAAAGTTTTCTATCACACATTCACCAGCTCCTTTCAGTGGTGTACTCTTTCTTTTGGTTACAGGAAATTTTGACACTTATGTAGGGGTCTTCAATATTCCACATGCTAGACTGAACACTCAAATGAGTTTGCTTGTTTTGTTGAGGGATTTGTGTTTTGGTTTTTGGTTAGGCTTGTTTTTGTTTGTGTTTTTGGGGGGCATTGT
Organism: Pachyramphus minor; assembly: GCA_013397135.1. Classification (NCBI taxonomy): domain Eukaryota; kingdom Metazoa; phylum Chordata; class Aves; order Passeriformes; family Tyrannidae; genus Pachyramphus; species Pachyramphus minor. Next base: position 6,387 of record VYXB01005118.1, on the reverse strand, counting down.
TTATTTGTTTGTTTAATACTTTTTTATTTTTCCCTATCTGTTTTACTCTGTGCCATGTTGCTGTTGGCCTAGGCAAGTGGTCCAGTTGGAGCAATTGTAGGAGTTCTCATTCGCAGTATTGAAAGTGTCCCAGTGCAGATAGAACCAGCAAATGGAAGCAGCTAATGTGACCTGTTATGTATATTCACTTCCTCTCAATATATCCATGTTCATAACATCTCTGGAAATCTCTTCCTTTGCATTCTCTTGTTGATAACAAAGAATCAACAAGAATCTAAAAGGTGTCTTTAAGGAAAGAAGAAAGACTTTTCTTCCTCTTGTTCACATGCTACATTTTCCTTTTCAAACTGGGTAGCAGTAATGACCAGATTCTGGGCAGAAGAGGATAATCTAATTAATATGACAGGCTAGGAGTTTTTCAGTTAAGTGTTCTTATTTGAAAAATATTGCTTCACTGAAGTAAATCAGAGTATTTGGTTGAAAAATTTCCTTTCAAATTCATTTCAAAAAAACCTTCCAAAGTTTAGAATAGGGGAAAGAGATTTTAAAGTGAGGAAAAGTGTATTTGGTTTTAGAACAAATATTTTTTAAAGTAAAATAAAAGTTGATAACAGTTGAAAGAAAATTAAAATATTTAAAAATAAAGAAGGAAATAGTTGCTATAATGTGCATGCATATATATCAGATACCTGTTTCCAAAAGTGATGAGAAACAAAATTTTACATTTTAATTAAGAATTTATTATCTCAGGTATTTTTATAAACCTGGAAAAAAGAATTCCTGAACACACTTAAGCCTTAAAACTTATTATTATTTCTTTTATTTAGCTTGTATGTATAATTTTTTTTAAAACACATAGTAAAAGAAAATGTACATAGTCAGTTAAGTCAGTGTTTGATTTACAGTAGTGTAGTCTCCAGATCACCTGCTTTTGAAGAAGGGAAAAATACTCATTTAAAATTGTTCTGTATTATTGAACAGACTTGCTCTGCAGTGCAGTTATTTTCTTCAAGGACAGATTGAGTTTTAAGCCTCTGTGATTACTTATAGAGCTAGATTTCTGCTGGTGTTTGCTTGATTGTCATTTACATTGATGCAGAGTCATTGCTACTTGGGTGTAAAAGTACTGTCATTCTGAGGTGGATGATATTTATCCTACTTTGCACATATATTCATTACTATACATAGAGCAAAACACTGCATTATTAGGCCAGTAGTTTTACAGATATCATTAGAGGAATACTAAGATTATTTTTCACTGCGTTTTTTTACTCGTGAATACATATTACATTTTCTAAAAGAGTTTAAATATCTTTTTTCACTGTGTGGAAAAAAATCCCCAGTCCCTAAGATGCTCAGAGACAGAAACACAAATGGCATTAAGTTACTGTCTTCTAAATTCTTACAGATACAGTTTACAGACATCACACTAAATTATTTTCATATCCCTCAGTAGCATGTCTTTTCTGTAGGTGTTCAGCATTCTCCTACTTAATCATTGCAGTGTAGGAGGGAATAAACTCAAATGANTTTTTTTTTTTTTTTCAGTTTAGCCTTTAAAGGCTCAGCTTAGTTATCTAAAGATAGAAATCTTTTAGTGTTTGAAATGCCAGAGATCATATAAGGAATCCTCACAATACTGTAAAATAAAATAGAAAACTATGCCTTACT
>VYXB01005117.1:77939-89276 GCA_013397135.1 Pachyramphus minor | reverse complement strand
AAAAAAAAAGGAAAAAACCACCAACACAAAATAATACTAATGGTATTAGTATTCTGGCAGCATTATTCAGACAGTATCAGTTCCTGGAGAGAAAGGGCTGAGTCATATCCTGTCATTTATCTCAGCAGAAAAAGAGCGAGTCGTACATTTCAGTGAAGGAACCCCTTCGACAATAGATGAGACAAGAAGATTCATCTCCCATAGCTTACATTTTTATAAATTTCAATTCAGAGAGTAAAAGTAGGTCTAACACAAAAAATCTCACTTCACAGTGGTTTCCACTTAGTTCCTTCTCAGAATGTGAGAAAAATAATTTTTTACAACCAGCAGCTGACATATGAAGAGTAATTTTACAGTGTTGATTACTAAAGGACACACTTAGAGTTGTTTCTTATGTAATTTCTCCTTTTCTGTGTTAGCTCTTCTTCTATCTGTATTCTGGATGTCCATTATTAATAGAATAGACTTTTCTCTCCCTCTGACTGCCAGTAACCTGGTTGTTTACATAAGACACTTTGCACTGACTAATTTAGCTGTGAGTTATTTGTTTAGCATGTTTATGTCTCCTTTTCCATGTGTGAAATGGGTACAGTATTACTTGCATAACTCTCAAACCTAAGCAAACAGTACTTTTTATTATTATTGTTGTTGTTATTATTATTATTATTATTTCAATTATTTGCAGAGGACAGCTCTTCCAGGTACCCACCCTCTACCTCCTTGAACCCAAGAGTGAAAGGCCAGTCCTAAGTGGCTGGAAAGTGTAACAGGCCACTTGTGATAAAGGAAGCTCATACATCATTCTCCAGGTACTTAAGATGCCAGTCAAACTTCAAAATTCAGACCATCTTTCATCAAACAGTTGCCATGACATACAAACCATGGATTTTTATCCCTACAAATGCACTGAAAGTTTGATAACTAAGTTGACTGCAATTTTGTTAAAAATTTTTTAATTTTCTTGACCACAATTTATTCTACTTATGCTAAATATGAGCATAATTTTGGCTAAAAATAATACCAGTGTATTTGTAAATTTCAAAATCTCTATTTATTTGTCACATGATCTAAACATAATCTGTGTCATTTACTTTGAAAACTACTTCATAAAAGGGCTGTTGATGTTTTCATGTGCTATTGGTCGCAAATAGTTTGTTTCTTTTAAGTTGGCTTGACCTACTTATTAACAACCATTTAGATAATTTTTTGTGCTAATGACCTGAATGTCTGGATACATATTCTTATCAAAATTGTGCTTCCACAATTCTATGGGTTTCTATTGCTCTCAAAATGAAATGAAATCAGTGTTTTTCTGCAATGAAAGCTATTCCTTCTCCAGTTGCCAGGGCAAAATTTCACAAAGATGATCAGCATTATCTGATCCACACAGGCAACAATTTTTTGGCAGTGCAAGAGCCAAGAAAGAGCAAAATGCATTGCAATATGAAAAAGAAAGGGAAATCAGGGTGAGAATTATTGTTTTTTCCCTTTTAATGTATTTGTAGAAACCATTTTCAACATTTCAGGCATAGACTTCGCTTCATGAGCCAGATTTACCTCAACTTCCACAACAAAAAAATCTACCTGAAGGCAAGAATGCAAGTAAAACATGAAAAACCTTGGAGATGGGGATGGAAATATACAAAAGAAAGGAGGACAAGGAGGAGATGGTCACAGGGAATGAATAATTCTAGCTGTGTGTCACCACAGCTTCTGGGGCTACATTGAGGCGCACATAATATCACCTTTTGATAAGTATTACATATGAAAGTGAAAATCAGGCCTTATATGACAAGAAAACCATAATTTTTATTTGCCATTATCACATTGAGAAAATTGGGTTGTTTTTTTCAATAGATGGGATAATGTTAGAGCCCTGGTTAGGACACACAATTATTAGTGCTTTGTATTTTTAGATGGATGAAGCTTAAAGTGAACGGATGAAAGCACAAGAAATGTACTCAGGTTTTAAAATCTTTTCAGCTGATTCTTTTCTTTCTAATTATTCAGTGAATGAAAGGGTACCAATTTATCAGGGAAATGAATCTTCCTTTAACACATTTTAAGCAACTTCTTTCTTGGTGCTTTAGGAGAGATTCTGTCATTCTAGCTTAGTAAGTACAGACTGAGATGGCAGGAGAAAGGAATCAGTTGCCTTGGACTGATGGCTTTAAACTTTTTCTGCACATGTATCAGTGCTGTGGTGTTAAAATCATTGGCAGCTGGTTTTTCTGGCATCCTTCACTTTCATGCTGGGAAAGGAGCAGAAATAGTCACAGTGACAGGTGGAGAGTTTCACATCCAGCCTTAAGCGTTTAAGGTATACAATCCCTGGGTGTATAGGTGCTACACTGCACTGAACCTCCTGCAAAGCTTAACTACAGAATTAATCTCTCTTAGGCCAGGTTGAAGTCAAGAACCTCAAACTCCAGGCTGGAAGACGTAGGAAGCCAGAGTGTGAGTAGCCAGATGCCTCAAGCCACCACTATCACATTTCAACTACCTCTCTAAAAACAGATTTTTCAAATCCACATGTGGGACATGGAGACAAGACACCCTTGTCTGAAACCTGCAGAGGTGCTCAGGATCTGGAAGACTGAAATTTGGCATGGCAGTAAAGGACCATGAGAGGTGGGATCAAAGCGCAGTGTCGCATCTGAATTGGTGGTACAACAGCTCTGGACGTAGTGGACGTAGCAGATCTGATGGAAATGGAGTCTGTGCTGGGCCAGTGCTGTATTTACCTAAGAGCTTTCCTGCCCTCAGGGACATCAGTGGCCAGAGACGACAAATCGTGAGCAGGGGGAGGTAACATGCAGAGAATGAACTGTCCAAGGAGCATGTGTGCATCAGATATTGACATCAATGGATGGAGAAGATGTCTTCTTTGGATGGGCAAGCACCCATGACTAATGGATTGTTTTGCTCTCCCCAAACTGATGTGATCCTTTCCCAAAATACAATTTTATTTGTTTTAAACAGAGAAGTGCCGTTTAGCAACAACACTGCAGTAAAAATTAACCCTTTGATATGTAAGTGCAGCTCCATCACTGCTGTCAATACCTTGTGGGAAGGCTGTTACTATAATTCAAGGAAGAATAAGTAAAGAAAAACAAGGTTTCATTAAAAAAAATCCACATGCTCACACAGACATTGTTTTATACCAGCTTGTAGGATATGCCAGCTTGTTTTGTTTCATCAAAATTTTACACAACTTTTCTGAACCTCTTAGGATTTAGTTTTCAACCTGATCTGAGTTGCACTTATGAAAAATTTCACCATGAAGGATCAGCACAAAAACTGAGAGAAAACTCCACATTTGCAACACTATCTTCATCCTCTGGCAGTGTAACACTTGGGGCTTGATTTGGTTACCAAGCCATTTTGAAGACCTGAGGTATTCTGCCTGCCCAACATTTCAGAGGGTTTTGAGTTTCCACCAGGCCCTCTGTCATGCTTGCCAGGTTTGCATAAAGAGTAAGACTCTGATGGTGTAGTCCCTACCACAAACAGACCCTGCAATGGAATTATTTTTTGCTGAAGACACTAATTTCACTGAGGAAAACTTCCAAAGACTTTGTCCCAGTTACTTCAGACACAAAAAACCATTCCTATTTCCAAGTTCAGCTAAACACAGCTCCAAGTGTTCATACATCTCCAGGCAGTTTTATATTTTATGTATAGGCAACTGCCATAATTTCTATATGTTTTCCTTGGTAACATCCAGGGAGCCTCAGATTATGAGGTTCTTTGCCATTTATTAAACTGCTGATGCATCTGGAAGTTTATAAGAATTTATACAGAAGCTTGCCTGAGTCTTAGTTGATGCACAGCTATACTCTTTGAATAAGGTCATCAAAAATGCATGTTGGTAGGGGCATTAGTGCTGGGGACACTACTGCCATCTCCTCCTCCATTTCTTCCTGACACACGTGTTATTTACATTCCCATAATTTGCCAGTCCTTCATGAAAGACTTTCAGTGAAGTCTAGGTTCTGAAATCAAAAGTAAATTATAGTATTAGATAAGGCAAGGTTTATATTTCTCTAAAATCTGAATTAAAAATCTGTTAGTGTTCTTTCTCGCTCAGTAGCTACAATTCCATTCATGTACAAATATCTGCTCGAGCTGGTGCTTATGTTTTGATCACTTTTCTTGCTGGTAAAGTACCCTGTGATTTGCAAAAACAGGGGATTTTTTTGTTGGAAGTATTGGCTTAATAAAATAATAACCGACAGGTTTTCAAAGTCCCAAGTAAACCTGATACCTTCATCAAATCTCCTTTTCCTTCCAGCTCTGCTATTACGCTGCTCACTGATTCCCACAAGGAAATTGATTCAAAGGCTTGGTGACACACAGGTAGGGTCTGATGGTGCCAACTATCACATATTTTGTTCTTACTGTGAGAGCTTTTTCTCATGAGCAGAAGGAAATTTAGAATCTACTTCTTCCTTATAGTTTCTACATCCTAGTATTTTACTGGAAAGTGCCCCTACTGTCCATACGAGTAGGGGCACCTAATGGGCATGGTTTTCCCTTTCTTTCTTTCTGCTGACATGTCAGTGATTCCTCCTCTGTTCCACATTATCTTGTGATAGAAATAAACACCTAATGGTTCTTTAAAAATTTCTCTTTTTCCTTGTCAATGACTTTCCATGAATTCTAATATACTTGGACAAATTAATCTGTAAATGCTTGGTGTTTGCAGGGAACAGCAGCAACTATCTTTGATGAAAAGAGCGATTTTTCATCCATGCAAACATGAACTATTTATGAATTTACAACTTGCTATTTGCACATAAAATGAACCAGATGAACACCTTTAGAATGCTGTGAGTACATGTGCTGGTTTAAAGGTAAACCGGCAGGAGAAATAAACACAACAAAGGAGATTAAAAGTTAGAATGACAATTTTAATGACACTAATATAATAAATACAATTTTACAAGTGAACAATTGATTTTAACCCACAAACCCGGCACTCTGAGGCACGAACAGAATGGTGTTCGTCAGCCACCGCACTGAACCCCCCATGGGCCCCTCTGAGTCCAAAAAGCAAAAAGAGGAGAAAAACCTGCTGATGCCAGTGATGGCTGCAGCCTGACTGGAAGTTGTGGTCACAGCCTGGCTGGAAGTGGTGGCTGCAATCCAGCTGGAAGTAGTGGCTGCAATCTGGCTGGAAGTGGAAGTGGTGGCTGCAGTCCAGCTGAGAGTGGTGGTCCCAGTTCGATTGAGGCTCTGGTCCTCCTCTCGATCCCACGACTGGAACTAGCAGTCCCAAGACCTCCAAGATCATGTATCTGCAGTTCAGGCACAATGCCCAGCCCCTTTCCCAGGGCAGGGAGTTCCACAATGAGTGAATGGGTGTGTTGGGTGTGAGGACAGGAACATCTTCTTATCTCACAGGCCTCTTGACACCCAGCTCCTAGCCTGAGGGGTCAGGTGTGCTCTGGGCAGCTGCTGCAGACAGTCTATAGCTTCTGGGAAATGACATAGAGGGTGTAGAATACACAGTTTGGGTTACACCCACACAGTGGTGAACTAGTCCCAGCAGTTAAAACTCGGACAGTACATGAGCCACAAGGTTTTGCACAACTGTAGCAGAAGATAGTGCAGGAGAAATTTTTCAGAATTCTTTTGTATAACATCTGAAGGATTCTTATCTGCTAAGTGGTAGGTTTCACACAAAATTGATTCAGTAGGGCTGGAGAAGATATCAAAGATGACTGAAGAGCAATGGAAAGTGTTGGGTCTATAGCCAACTTAAACGATTGATAAAGTTACCTTTCTTGGTGTCCTCAAGGTGCCCTTGCTCATCACCAGTTTGGTGTGAGTATATTATTGAGGGGGAAAGACATTTCTCACATCACCCTAGAATTTTTTTCTGCTTCAGTTTGGCAACTTCCATCATATTTTAACTTAAATAAAAACATTTAATCATCCCAAGGCAAATCTGAACACTTCCCAAGGGATGGAAACTTTGTTGAGATTCACAAATGGAGTATAAGTGCTAGAAGTTCATCAGTCTCTCTAATGCAACAAGAACATCTATAATACCCAGGGAACAGTCCTGCTTGCATCAAAAACCTGTCAGCTAAACAAACATGTTGAAATCATGGACAAGAGAACTGGGGAAATTAACTGCCGTGATCTATGGCTAATGAGTGCTTTCACAAGCAGAAAATTATCCTCACAAAAGTACAAATAAAATGGAAACAGAATTAACACTGCAAAAAAGAGCTTGTTCACATAAATTAGAGGCTTATTTCACGCAGAAATGTACTGACTCCCGGTGGGATCTACCCCCCAAGCAACTACTGAAAATTTTCGAAACATGATCAGTGAGATCAATCAAACCATTGAAACTTTGAAGTATGGCAAAGGCATCTGGGTGAAAGTATGCAAAACTTGTCTATGACTTCACTAAAAAAGGGTCTGCATAACATCTTCAATAAGATATGCAACTGTCTGGCAGCACTGCCTCATCAAGAAAAATGGCCCTAAATGTCCGCTCCCCGAAGAAAAGTTGTTGTGCTCCATTATGGTTGGCCACAGGGACATGTTGCTGTGGTCCTAAGAAAGAAATGCTCTTGCACAGGAAGCAGGTTTGTTTAATTCTCCCATCACCCGTTTCATAGTCACCTCACCTCTAGACTTCTGAAATATACTCAGGGAGTGTATCAGGGAGATTAGAGCCAATTAATTTTTCAAACTGGAGGCAGAATAAACACTACATGCAACAGGAGCTGCTAGATTTGTTTTACTGAAATGTAAGTTTTGGTTATGATTTCATATTATTAAATGCAAGTAAAAAACAGTACAGTATCTAGTATAAATAGTTACAATTACAATAGTGTAAAAAGTTAACTGTGCCCTGAATTTACTGAACTGAAAATATTTTGTTGTTTTTTCTCTGTGATTTTCTGTGTCCTTTATCCCTGTCATTTCTTCACCAACCACTGTCTCCCAAGAACAGAAGCCTGACACCTTCCCCTAAGCAATCAATATGCAAAACAGATTTTTGGTTAGTGAACAGTAATTGGTCTTGTAAATTTAGGGGTTTTTTAGGGTTTTTTAAATCTCCATTTTGATCCAATAAACCCACACTCTTTGAAGGAAACTCTGAAGGAGAATGAAAGTTTTAATTTTGCTAGAGATGAAAGAAGAAAAAGTAAGATGAACAGAAATGAGTTTCTAGACATGTTGTTCTTTTAGGACCAAAGCATGATAGACTGAAATACAATTCTTGAAAAATAGGTTGCTGGAAGACAAACTGACTGAGCACATGCAAAACAAAATTTTAATTTCAGTTCATCTGTACCATCTGAACCTGCAAAAGCAGAAGGTTTAGTGGGATGCATATCTGGATTGTTTAATTTCCTCTGATGCAGAACATTGGAGAAGAGGTCATGATTTTCTATGAATTTGATCTATCAAATAATCTGACTTTTTCATGACACAGTCACAGCCCTTGTTCTATCTCACAGCATATGTACAAATGTTAACATAAAGATGATTTTGAACAGACATTTTATAGTTGTTGACAAGATTTCTTAAAATATTTCATGAGAAAGAGAGTGAAGCAAGTAGCTACTAGCAGAATGGAGTTTATTGGTACAAAGGTGAAAGAAGCAGGTTTTGAGAAGCATGCTTTGCATATTTCTGAGGCAGAAGGAAGACTAGTTCTTCCTGTCTTGGACATATATAGATATATGTATTGGGAAAATTAGATCACACATAGTTAATATTAGACATATATATTATCGTAAATATTATTATAATGATTTCCTTCTGTTGACATGGAAAATCAGGTTCACAGTTAAAAGAAAGACGAATTCTATCACCAACATGGGCAAAAAAAGGCTTTTTTTTTTTTTCCTTCACTGATATTATCACCAAGATTTCATACTGGATTATTAAAGGAATACTTCAAAAGAACTAAGTCATCTTTGATATTTTTATTTTTATTTATCTATGATGCTGTAGTTTCTTTACCATATTGTATCACATTAAGTTCACAGGCAATATTCTCAGAGGAAAAGCAGATCAAAGAAAGGAAGAGAAAAAAAAAATACTTGAGGAAAGTAAGGTTCAGCTTCTCGCAGAGCCTACTTTACTAGTCTACATAACAGTTTTAAAAGTCAACTTATTAAGCTGTAAATCATAGCATTTTGTACTTTCTTTACCTTAGGAAAGATTAATGGTAAATGTAGGCACGTTAAAAGAAACCATAGCACATTTGTGTGACCACATTTGAACAAAAAAAAATTATGAATAGGGGTTTAGGAGCTGTGACACATAGCTCAAATCTGGTTTGAATGCTGATGAGCATCACTGTTTTGAGCAGTCTTTTACATTAGGCTGATGTTTACATGGTTTGACTCAATGACAGAGGTGAAATGCATGCTACTGGACCCAGATGAACATTTGTTCCCTGAAATGCTTATATACACCATCTTCTGTTTCCTGTGGTCTGAAAGTTAGAAACACGAACTTAGAAGTGAGAGATGCAACACGAGAGGTTTTATAGGTCACATTTGCCTTAACAAAGCTCAGCCATAATGGAAAGATGGGAATTCCAGCATTGGAGTCCTTGAAAAGTGGCTTTTTATGCCCTTGGAGCTCTGTGTTCATTTTACTGTTACTGGTATTGATGACAACAAGGTTCAAAAGCTGTTATAAACATGGCAAATCATCCAGGAAGGTTCAGCTGGCAGGCTCATTCAAATGGCTAAAAATTTCTGATGTCACTTTTTCTGATGTCACTTTTATGTCTCTTTATGAAGGAGATATCAGGTGGGCCATTAAAAGTCACACACATACATCAGCTTTCACCAGTGGAGCAGGAAAATGGTTCATGAGAATGACTGCAGTTTGCATTTATGCTTTTTATCTGGATGAGAGGAAACACCAGTATAAGATATGAGGAAGACCAGTTTCATAAGACTGAGAACTTCTGTTGACATCTTTTTCAGAGGAGAGAAATGCAGTATTCTCTGTGGAGGTGAGATTAGATTGGCTTCATATGCTCCCGAAACTCTTATGAAAAGAAATGTGATTGTGAATCATTATAAATATATAATTAAATGTTGGGCTACACCCATCTCACAATTCGTTTTCCTTTCATTTCAAGCTTTAATTTGGGTGGCTTAGAAAGCAAGGAGCAGAGCTATATTCTACACAAAAGAGAGAGCTATCACAAGGCTCTTTTGATATAGTACTGGCTATGCTCTTCAGAAAAAGAAACCCAAAATATCTTTTTCCCGAAGTCTTATTTACAAAGTTGGGCACATTCCACCTAGGAGAGAAAATTAGAAAGAGGGAAGGAGAGAGCATTAAAAAAATCAGGACACTTAAAAAAACTGGAAAACAGCATCTTGAAGAAGTTGCTGATTTGCAGAAAGCAGGGCTATCCAGTTAGTGAAATGAGCACACTGAAAATTATGCACTACATTCTCATCTAAGTTTTACCCAAGTAAATCACCTGCACAGCTGGGACAAGAAGGTGGCCCCAGTGTTTGGAAAAGCTTTAGCAGGGTTTGTACTGGCTATCTGGACAGAGAATGAGCATCAACGCTGCCTTCATAAAATCCTCAATATCCACTGGACGGACTATGTGACCAATACGTCTGGTCTTGAACAGGCTGCAGTCACAAGTATCGAGGCCATGCTGCTGAGAACACAGCTGAGTTGGGCAGGGCACGTCTCCAGGATGAAGGACCCCCGCCTCCCTAAGATCGTGCTCTACGGTGAACTCGCCACCGGCTGCCGCAAGAGAGGAGCCCCGAAAAGGAGACACAAGGACTCCCTGAAACAACATCTCAGCCTTGGCCATATTCACCGTCATCACTGGTCTGCTCTGGCCTCCAATCGGGAGGCCTGGAGACAAACCATCTATAACGCTGCTGCCTCCTTTGAGAACTCACACAAGATCACTCTTGAGGAGAAAAGACAACTCAGAAAGAATCGCGTCCAGTCGTTGCCGCCTGGGGAATCTTTCTCTTGTCCCTTCTGCAACCGGACTTGTCTGTCGCGCATTGGCCTTTTCAGCCATCAGCGAGCCTGCAGCAAGCGTGGGTAGAGCCCTTCGAAATCTTCGTTCGCGAAGCCATGATGATGATGAAAGTGGAGAACTGAACAGGAGACGACTAAAGAGACACAAGCCCCTTTATTCCTTAAATGTAATATACGCAGGAAGAAATTGGACTGGGCAGAGACCTTAACATCTACCTCTTTGCCCATAAATTTGTCTCCCAGACCGCAATAAACAACTGACAATTTTTGTCCATTTGTTGCAAGATTATTGCATTGTATGGGCGCAGTGACTGAAGCCTGAGTATCACTTTCATACAGAAAAGGTTCATCAGAAATAATAATCAGTGTCTCTATATTCTACTATTATTTTATTTTAAAATATTCCACAACACCAAGGTTGAAAAAGTCACTCAGCAATTCTAAATGTCATTGCTTCAAAAGCAGCAGTGTGTTAGTTGTTATGGTGATACCCAGAAGAATATGATGAGCATACACTTAAAATATACCTTGCTGTGGTTTATTCTGCTTTAACTGAGAGTGGGATCTGGCCTTATTTATTAAAGTACTTTGGAGGAGAGATGAAATCAGTTTTCATTTCTGAGCTAGACTGTAGGATAACATGGGCTTGGTTCTTGGAAGAGCACCTGAGATGCTCAGCACTCAAGTGGCAAATCAACTAAGCACTGAGGCTTAAGAGCCCATATTGTCCTGCGAAAATCAATAGGGCTCTCACATGGCTAAGTGAAGCACGTGTTTCAGTATAAAGATCAAAGCGCCTCGAAAGACCTTTTACAACTTGTCAGGAGAAGTAAAATTACATCAGAACTAGTGTTTTTCTTGGGATCGGCTGTAGGGTTTTTTTAAATACCACTGTATAATGGCTTTTCTTTCTTTTTACACAAATTCACATTTATAGTGTGGAACACACATTTTAGAATTCCAGTTTAAATGTATCTATAAAGATGAGTGTCTCAAATTATAACTTAAAGAAAGGAAAAAAACCTTGTTATAACCACATACAGACACATGCGTTATTCTTTAAATATTGATATCTAATTATTTTTGTCTATTTCTTAGAATATATACATATAAAATATACTTTCTATGTTGCTGGCTTTGTGTGTGAGCTATAAATACATAAATCATGAATGAGTTGTTATAAAAATATCTGTGTTTCTAGATCACGCTGCATAGTAGATAAGCTGTTATTAGCAAAAAAAAAGAATAGGATACGCAGCTTTTCAACAAAAGAAGAGACTGGTAGTGCCTCTGTTGCTGCGGTTTGGGTGCTTTTGTGTGCAT
>VYXB01005117.1:54832-66323 GCA_013397135.1 Pachyramphus minor | reverse complement strand
TCTCAAATGACAATGGTTAGAGCAATCATGAGCAGTTTTACTTTAGTCTCTTAGGCAGCAGGGATGTACAAATAACTATTTCTGCATTTTTGTTGACCTTATATGCACCTTTCTGGGACAATAGAACACTTGGAGAATGTTAGAATGCAATTATTAACCATATATGAAAATGCTTAAAATGCAATACAATGGAGATCTCACAGTTATAATACCAGACTGTTACATTGCAATGCTGGCTAATACTGCTAGAATCCAACTATTAGAGTGTCTATATAATATGATGCATTAATATAGTAAGATACAGTAAGGAAAAAAAGCTAAACAAAAGTCAGCTTGGTAGGTTTGGGTTTTTTGGCTGTTTTCTTTTGGGTCTGTTCCCTCATCGTCACCATCCCCCCCCTCATTTCCTTTTTTTTAGTTTGTTTGTTTGTTTGTTTTGGGGGAGGTTTGGGGTTTTGTTCTTGTTGTTATTTGGGGGTATTTGGGAGTTTTGTTGGTTTGTTTTGGTTTGGTTTTTTTTTTTTTGTTATTGTTGGGTTTTGGTTTTGGGTTTTGGTTTTTTTAATGTTACGGAAAATTACATAGTTCTGTGACTACTGATTAGGAAAGGAATATCCTAAGTATTAAAATAAAATAAAATGCCTTTACATTTAAGCACACCATGGTGGAGAGGTATTAACTGAAGTAATTTTCTGTGTTCAGTTCTATTATTTCTAAAGTGAGTTGTAGCTGCAGAGACTATTGTTATTGTCTATATGATTGGGACTTATGCAGTGCTTCATTGTAAATAGAACACACTTTTCATGGTGATAGACCAGAGTTCATTACAGGAGAGTTTTCTTCCCATTATGAAAATCCGTATTGACTTAGTTGCAGAGCTGGCACTACAGGGAAGCCAGACACAGCCTAAGGAGGACTTTCACCCACAAATATGACATGGCATGTCACTATTTTATGAAACTGGAAGAGAAGCATCCCAATGCTTAGTCTCCTGCAATATGGCTAGGATTACATCAACAGTTTTCTCAGACAGGCACAGAAAACTGAGAGAAACTTAATAACTCTCAAACCCTAAATATTACCATCAATTATTACCATCATTAGTTTTTTTCAGATTTTTTACTCAGGAGTTCTATTTAGGAAATTGTTTTCATTTATGTGCCCTGAGAAGTTCTGACAAGGTCACTATTTTCACAATACGACAACAGTTTAAAAGCTGGTCACCACAAGCACACTTCACAGGATTTTCATGTACCTATTTACCAGTCAAACTCAATGTGATTATATGCTCATGCTCACAGTATGTGATACAAATACCTGCTAGTGTTGGAAAGTGGCCAAAGCCAAGAGTTGAAAGTGTTGGCAGTGTACCATCAACTATATCAACAATTACATTTAAAAAATCCCAGAGATTATTTTACTAGACACTCTTTCACAGTATTATTATTTGAAAGTCAACCAATACTTCCCTTACGGTCACTTTCTGGTCAGATAGAAACACTGTTGTCAACAAAACTGTCCAGAGGACCCAACAGTTAAAGAAATAGATCTCGATATAGGGATTTGGTCTGGGATTGTATTTACCACTCTGTTTCTGTGCATGTGTATAATACACTGATGTAAAGATTGCCTACTCTATAGAATATTGAACATGGTACTGGAGTCTATTCCATAAAATGTTATCACAAAATTCTCCACTAAAAAGGTACATTTTAAAACACAATAGATCTCTTAACTACTTTTCCATTGCAAGAATATAGAATCCTGTGAAAAACTAACAGTTAGTTAACCATTAACATTTTTAAAGTATTTATTGTGCAGGTATTTGAGGTTTGCTTGTTTAATTTCAATAAATGTCTTAAGTGACTGTAAAATAATACTATAATATTATAAAGCTATTCACTGTAAAGAACATCAGCATTTTAAAAAAATCTGACCTGCTAGACCATACTGCTCTGAAAAGGGAACCTGCCAATAACTCATTCTCAGTTTCATAAACAGGATGTACAAATCAAGCACTTCAAGGTATAATCATACGGAAAGGTTAGTTTGGGATGGGGAGATTAAAATATTCCAGAAACTGTATCTCAAATCTTTGGATTGAAAACACTGTCTTTCTAATTTTGTTTGAGGAGAATGAAGCAGGATAGTATATATGAAGTGCAGCTGTATGCATACAAAAAGCATCAAATCTCACTATTGAGGATGTGAATATATGAGTTTAACATGTTGTGAGCCAAAGTTCTTCCAGACCATCAGAAGCATGAGTGACAAAACATGAGTCATCTAAAGAGGATCCAAAGGGTAAATAATCACAAGGAAATCCACTGAATTAGTACTTTTTTTTCCCTGCAAAGCCATGGCTATATGCTCCTTAGGGACATCTGCTGAATCTGCTGGTGCCTGGGTTAAAGATGTGAAAAGAAAGCTTGCTACCCTAGTGCAGTCCTCAGACTTTTATCCATTATGGCTCTTTCATGTAAACACTGATGCAATTCCAATAAGTCTGAGGGCCTTGGATGACTGGATAAAGGATCAGAAATGCTAGTTATTTCTTCTCTATCCTCTCAGCTGTGGGGGAATGATGCAGGAAGAAACAAGAAAAGCCAGTACATCAATATCTGTCTGCGAGCCTGATATCACTGTCAGAATTTGGGGAGTTTTATGATGGGTTGGTCTATCTGACACCGGGCTGGAATGCAACAGATAGGGTTCAGCTTTCTCAAAGGGGGAAAAGGATCTTTTCACAAGAGTTGGCAGGGCTCATGGAAACAGCTTTAAATAGATTTAAAGGGAGGTAGTTCTGTATGTTAGGGACTTTGATGATGGTGATGGCAGGGTTGCGTATTTATGGGTAAGAATCAGGGCGAGGGCCAACAATGAAGATATGGTAGGAGTCTGTTACAGACAATCAATCAAGATGAAGAGGAAGTAAAAATATTTTATAACTTACTGGGAGAAACCTCATGATTTTTTGCTAGGGTGCTAGGATTATTTTCCCCAGAAAACACAATTATTTTCAATCATATGGAATAGTGGCAGTTCTGAAATCAAATTAGCTGTTATCTGTTTCAGTAAAAATGCCACTCTTCTTCCACCCCACACAATGTGAGATTAATGATACAAAAGCGGAGAAGTTAAATGCCAAAAATTCATCTTGGCTGTGCCACAGCTGGGCTAGCAGTGTGTCTAATCCTGTCCAAAAGTAATTGCACAGAGAAGAACAATACTAATAATTAGTGGGGCAGTTCTTGGCATAAGCATGATTTATATAACACTAAGAGGAGAAGGAAAGGGTCAACAATGAGTGAAATCTGAAGAGCAGATTTGGGCAGTACACTACTTACCTGAAGGCATCAACCTTTAACTCATGTTCTTTATCCCAGTAACATTGCTGAGGAACCTAGATGCATTGAGCTAGGTGAGGTATTCCAGTTCTGTAGGGTCTCAGGTCTTACCACCCACCTCCAGAGTAATGTCATCCTAATTAATTGATTAATGAACAAAGGAACAACGAGCTTTACCTCTTCAGTGCTACTTAATCCAAGCAGTGACTCTGCCACAGGAGCCCTTTACAAGAGGATTTACACAAAACATGCGAGCTTCCCGTCCTGGTACCCAAAAGCCCTGTCCCCAGCCTCAAGCTTATCTGAGGAGCAAACAAAAAAGGAGCAAACCTCTTTAAGTCAGCTCTGACCAGCAAAATCTGAGTGTTGGTGCTGCCTGTGAAATTACCACTGAAATCATCTTAACAGATCATTTCACTGAGTGCAGAATGATTGGGGTAAAATTAGTCAGACATAATGAGGAAGTCACTAGAGATATGTGCTTATCTTTTTGGCATTACAGTGTCTTTATTCAAAACACCTTGACCCCCAGGCCATGCCTACTGTCAGAACCTATCAACAATACCCTTAATCACTAGGTTGTCTGTGTTTCCATGCATCTCTCTCTTCCAGGGTATTTTAAATATAGCTTGTTTCTCATCCACAAAGCTGTCAATTTTCGGAAATGCTTCTCTCACTCTTTCCTTCTTATGCACATCTTGACATCTTCTGATGATATCTAAATAACTCAAATGAAAGACTAAGCATCCTGTTTTAAAAGTATGAATATTCATTATTACCAGTCTGTTTTGGTACATTTGGAGCAACTAAAAAAGTTGCTTTATTTGTGTGGAATGCCGTAACGAGTTCTCATGAACAGCAAAAAGCTCACCCCTGAGGTGGGCACCTCATATACCTCTGAGGAGCCACTGACAAACTTAACTGAAAGCTTATTTTAGGCTTATTTTAGGGTCCTGAACTCTTTTTTTTTATTTTTGCCTTTATTAGATTCAATTCATTTTCCTTTCACTGCTTTGGACTGATTTTTATACTATCTCTCTACCTACTTTGGTCTTTACTCCCTGTCAAAAATACATCCATGGTATTTAGAGCAAGCTGATTTATAGATTAATTATAGCAAAATGGTTGAATAATGAATTAATTCTAGCAAATTGAATTTGTCTTTGCTTTTATTTGTCTTTGCTGAAAAGATGTTTCTGGTTTATCACCAGCCTGAAAGAAACCTGAATATCTCTAAAAAAGCAGGACAACCAATGTGTTAAAATCTAATGGTTCAATGCATCTTTTTTCCTCACTGGATCTGGGCACAGTGGGTTCTCTGAGGGGGTTTTCTATCTTTTCTCTTGCTTTCTTTACACCCAAGAGGGAAAACCTACTGCTTGTCATCTCCTTCAGAGGGCATTATCCAAACCTGCAGGTGTTAATTCGCTCTCCATCCCTGCTGATGTGTCTGTTGATCTCTGTTTCTAGACCTCCATAAACCCACAAAACAACATTCTTTGAGAAAAACCTCTGCAACCTGCAAGAAATTTTTTTGTTTGTCATTTACTGCCCATGAAATAATTTTGGGTGGTCTCCATGATATGAAATCATCCCTCTTTTCAATATCAGCATTCCAAAATTCAGGCCAATGTGGTTTTCCCTATTTATTTCTCTGCTCTCTGGAGAACTCCAAGCAGGGTGAAAAATAATCATCCTGATTTTTTAAAAGTTTATATCTTGTCCCACATCTTGGGTTAATTTATTTGCTAAGAATATGTGGATAGTGTTCAAGTTGCTGTAATATTTCAGAAGATAATTTCATGTGCAGAACAGAGGCTGGGCGTAGATCAAATGCTGTGGAATCAAAGACTGTCCTCCTGAGCAACTTAATGGAATGAAAGTTGAATCCTGAAGGTGCTGGCATCAGTTTCAAGTATTCACCACTGTTTGGGATTTGGTCCATAGAGAGAAAATAAATGGAGTGTAGATAAGCAGAGATATTTTTAAGAGCTATCTCCCAGTGCCATCTGTCCTTTACAGAAATGAACAGGCTAAATGACAGTGTCAAGGACAGCTTTTTGTTCTCTAAACTAGGAAAAACTCCTCAGATTATTAGCAAATATCAGTGAACACATCTTTTCCCCAGATTTCACAATCTGTTCGCAAAATCTGTGAGAAAAGCCACAAAATTGTTTTAAGTTAATGTCCCTAGGCACACCTGTGAAAGCACCTCTTCATTGTTTAATACGAATGTGTTTAAAAAGCCTGATAATCGTATTTTCATTAACTTGTCTTCAGAAGAGGTGCACATATCTAATTCTTCTTTCCCTCCCTAAAATTTTGAACTTTGCTCTTCAAAGTTGAATTGTTTGCCCTAAAAATCTCTATTTCCTTGAAAAATTATTTCTGAGTTTCTTCTCTCCCTGGATGTCTATCCTGAAGACTGAAATATTCTAGCTTCTCTTAGAGCTTTTATCCCCTGTATACAATTTTTTAACCCGAATTCAGCTGCAACAAATAAACTACAAAAAATTATTAAATAAATTAAATTGATAGTTAAATTCTTTATCCTTTAGCCTTCAGGATCAATGCTGAAAGGAGAGTTTCAAGGACTGTACAGAGGTCATGGGGAGAAGGCAATACTATTTATTAGCTGGGGGGGATGGGTTGGTTTTTTTGTTACATGTCAGTAAACTTGGGGAAGAACATTTAAGTCACTTCCCTTCCTGAATCAGGGGAGGTTTAGGTTAGATATCAAGAAAAGTTTTTTGATTCAAAGGGTTGTTGGGCACTGAAACAGGCTCCCAGGGAACTGGTCACAGCACTGGTCTGTTCAATAAGCATTTGGACAACAGTCTCAGGCACATGGTGTGATTACTAGAGTGTCCAGTGCAGGGCCAGGAGTTGGACTCATTGACCCTGATGGGTCCGTTCCAACTCAGCATATTCTTTGATTCTGATTCTACGAAAAATCAGAATGAGATTTTGTGCAAAAGGTAATATTCTGTAATACACAGGTTAAGCTGAATTCTAAAGCAAAGCCTTCCAATAGTGGAAAAGTTAGTATATTCCTACTAAATATTTTATGGTTCTTTGTTTGCTTGTTTTCATTTGAGGTATTGTAATTTCCTTTACTGGATAAAATGGGGACTCCAAAACATTATACAAATAGGAGTCAGTGCTACTGACATATTTTTGCGTTTTAAAAAAGTAAGCACATAAATAAATGGATAAAAAATACGGTAGCAAGAAGAATTGGTAATTATGTGACATCAGTGCTTATGCCACTGTAACACCACTGATGTCAGTGGTGTTACACTGGTGTAAAATTGGGGTGAGAGAGATGAATAAGCATCCTAATTTGTTGTTTCATGCCATTTTTCTTTTTAGGGTTTAGTCCTATAGTCCTCCTTATGCACATGATGTAGTGCATGCTCCACCATGTTCTGTACATCTTCAGTGATGCAACAGTTCAAACTTTTACATGTAACTTTTAAATGTAGCAAATTTGCTACTTAGCAAATGATGTCATAAATGCACAAGGCTATTACAAATCAGATTTTCTTAGGTAGCTTTAGGTGAATTAACAAAATACTCTGCTTGCCATATTTGGACTTTTTATAGTATGAGCAGATTCCATTATTGCTGCACACAGAACTCTGTGTGCACAGGAAGGAGATTGTTCTAAGTGCTCAGGTAGTTCATGCTGCCTGCTGTTGACTGTCTTTTACACATCAGCCCAACACCATGTTTAAAATTTATTTGGTGAGCTGTCCACTATGGAAGTACCTGGACTTGGTGCACTCATATCACAACGGGGCCCAATACTCCTTTCTTCAGAATTAATTATGCAAGATCCCCTGAGTAAGAGGTCAGGCCCTATACAGTGATTAATAAAATCATTTGTTATTACTGAGAAGCCATTGTTCATTACAGAAGACATTTCCAGTTTGCACTGAATAATTGTCAACCCAGGAAAACCCTGAAAATTATTCATATGATTCAAAGCTGTAATAATTATAACACTTAGCAATGATGCAGCTCTTCATATCTCCAAAGTTATGAATGAAGATGAATTAATGATTCCTTCCAACACACATGCAAAGATGATGAGGAGACCAGTGAAGAACCATCAGAGTGGAGGAAAACTGAAAGATTCCCCCTAACAGATATCTTCCTGTAGGGATATCCTGAGCTAGAAGGATGACATTTCTCCCTGAAGAAGGATGAGGACAGTGACTGAAGATGTGTGGGATCCTTCTTTTGCACCACAGACCCTCTCTGTATCATTGTGTACTAGTACCTGGGATGGAATTACAAGACAAAGTATCTTCTTGATAATTCCTCAAAGGCCAGAGAGCAGCAAGTTCATGTGGCAACTGTTCTTCACACAGTCCCTGTTCTCCATCTCTTTTCCAAGGAATTGGACTCAAGAGAATAAGAATGTCCCTCTTCCATGACATAAAGACACAACCACAAGTGCAACTAAACCTCACCAGAGGTGTCTAGTGACAAAGCCTAAACAATGTGCAGCTCGCTCCATGATGATCACTGGGGAAGAAGAGCATAGGCACTGAAGTGACTTCTCCAAGACTTTTCAGGCAAACTATAGCCAAACCTAGCCAAGAATGAAACATTGCGGTTGCTAAATTGCACTGAAATTTATTTTCTTGCATTGGGTCAAACTCACCCCAGCAGATCTCTGTTTGACTACCTGTAACAGAAACCGAATTGTAATGGTGTTTTCAACTAATCTTTGAATATTATACCTACAAAACGCCTCCTCCAGTCTTTTCCTCACTCCTCAACACCCAAACAAGAAAAAAAAAGAAAAAAAAAGAAAAAAAAGAAAAAAATTAAAAAAAAATAAAAAAAAAGACCCATGAGAAAAAAATCCCAAAGCAAAACAGAACACATTGAAAGTAGAAGACGTGTTTATTCTACAATTGTAAAAATGTGTTTACAGAACCCAGAGATTTTAGCCTTTTGTTCCTGTAGCATCATGCCAACACATATTAGAAAGATTTTGTTTTTCTAATATGCCCCGCATAATGTCTAAGAATGATAATAACTCTAGCAGCTGTTATGTAAAGAAATAGGAATTCCCAAGAGTATGATCCACCTTGCAGTTCTAGATATGCAAAGCATTCATTCATTATGTAAAAATACTTCCTTCCTTTATAGTTGTTTTTTTATTGTTAATAAACTGTCAGAACTTCCATTTTAAATGCTAATTAGCAGGGGTATGCAGCAAAAAATCTTCGGAAGACTTTTTATGTTTATGAAAAGAGAAGAGAGAAGAATTTGAGGAAGATTAAATGCATATAAATACACTAAGGCAAGCCATGTATGTGGGCAAATGGTTGGGCAAAAACCTGTTTGCATAGCTTTACTATTTTGGCATATATAATGGTAAAATACACTCGAGCTGCACATGCTTTAAATCTGTAGGTTATACCAAGGGCTACACTGACACTGGAGAGTAGCTATCTGTCAGATCTTTTTGTCACTGAGAAAGTTGTAAAAAATTCAAGCTTGATTTTCTCCTTCCTTTCCTTAAGGTAAGTCAGCAGTACTACCACTGATGTCAGTGGTGTTACACCGGTGTAAAATTGGGGTGAGAGAGAGGCGAATAAGCATCCTAATTTGTTGTTTCATGTCATTTTTCTTTTTAGGGTTTAGTCCTATAGTCCTTCGAACAGCAACCAAAATCAGTGATAATGTGCCTGTCTAAAGGTTACTCACAATGGAAAATGAAAAATAGTTTTCTTCTTTTTTCTTTTTAAAACTGTATATGAAAGCCTGCAAGCCTGTTTGCTCCCTTTTTCTCACCACAATATTTTTCAATATCAGAAACACAGGTTTAGTTCCATGCTGTGGTCAACCTGGAGTGCACCATCACAAGGACTGCAGGAACAAAGACAGTGGAAGTGGGAACTTTTGCATTTAGATTCCCTTCTTGTTTTTACAACAATTCAATTTAAAAAACTACAAAACAGCTGGATTAAAATCCAAGCATTGCCGGCCCCCCTTGTGGGAGATGGACAGAAAAGGACAAAGGACTTTAGATATGGAGAAGGGATTATCTAGAAGATCAGGATGAAGGCAAAAGGTTCCGAATGTGGATCAACATGGGGAATGGCAGCCCTGTGTGAAGACTCACTGAAAATGGACTTTACTGTTAAACTTTATAACACTTACAGTTCTGTTAATGCATGCTGCAAAAATCTTGTACCCCAGTTCTTACAAGTCTTAACGTGTTTCTTACCCTCATGTTAATTCCTCACTCCCATTGGTTATAATACAGATGTCCCATATAAGGTTGTCTCCACGCCTTGCTCTCTCTATATGGGAGTTGTCCCTCCTACCTGTATCCCAGTTTGGCAATTACCCGCCTACCTTTCCCTTAATTGTATTATCCACACCCTCTTTCCAGAACCTTCCCTGCTCCCCCTATAAAAGGAAGGAGCCATTTTGAATAAACAGATCTACAGCTCATCATGAACCCTGCTGGCCTCTGTGTTGTGCTTCCCTGAATTGCAGTACCCCATTGCTGGGCAATTAAGGATGAATTCAGTTCAATGTTCACTCTCCAATCATAGCTATCAAAGGCATGCTTCCAATAATTATTTATTTACGTGGTGGGGGGGCAACAAAAAAACAACAGCAGGAACTATGAGGCAGGACACTGTTTCATTTTTGATTCTTCTTGCATAAAACAGATGAGACTGACTCACCTGATATTGTGGTTTCATTTTGAAGATAAAACGGAAACTGCTGTGTATTTATGGGGACTGGTGATGTGTGTTTTAGAGGTACTCAGGGGTATATCAAGGTGAGTTACGCAGCCAACCCAAAATATGTGCAGGAGGGACAGGTTTGCCATGGTTATCTCTAAGCACCTAGGGTGGAGGGTTGAGTTTCTGACTTTCAGAGCATCCTTGCTCAGAGAAGACTTTGAAGCATTTCCCACCAGATCCTTCCTCCTGTCACAATATGGACAATTAAATTGTCCTCACTGGCCCCCATTTTTTCCCCCGGAAGGTACCTCAGGCAGCATCTCCCTTTCTTTCTGTTGCACCAACAAGGGCACGATCAGCTATCCAGGAACAAGGCTGAAAACCTCAATTTTAAAGTCCTTCCTGTTTGTAACATCCCTGCAGCTCCTCTAGAAATTTCACCTGAGCAGCAACGATAGCAGTGTTAAAATCAGGTCAGATCAATGTCATCAGCATATTAACAAACTTTTTATCTTTTCATTGTGAAAAAAGATAATGAGTGTGGGCTTAACACAGAGGGAGGTACTACATCCTATAATTACCCAGCAATAATATAAGTACTACTACAGGTGTTCCTTCACAGAATTTTGTTGATAAGTCATGTAGTTCTAGTATAAGCATATTCTTTTAAAACTACCAGCCCTAAAATCCCCATAACGCAATAAAGATCACTTTTTATAGTAGCTGTAAACATTTAATGACTGATGATTAAATGCACAGTGAACTTATTAAAACCTGGAAGAATTAATTAATTCAAATTGGCAGATGTAAATTTGAAATTAGTTTTAATAATTCTGCATAAATGCAATTTTTTAAAATAAGTGCATCTACTCATGAGAGACATGTTTTCCTATTTTTACATCTTAAGTTTTGATTCACTATCATGGTTCCCCTTCAAAATACTGGGGATTGATTTAAAGGGGAAAAAAATTGCAAATAGGTTAAATAAAAAAACATGTTCCCGGTGGACCTTCCTTTAATGTCATAAAAGAAATTGTATAAATATTTGTTTGAAGAAATAACACCACAACAAATGAAGAAAATGATTGATTGATTAAAACAAGACATTTTTGCTTTTTCTTCATTCTTTTTTTTGTTTGTTTGTTTCAGTTCTCTTTTTTAGTTTTGGTTTGCACTAAATCTACAGGAATAGTTGATACCAGCCGTGTTTCTTCACTCAGAATCTTCTCATCAGAGATTACAGCATGATAAAAAACATACCAACTTGCCTCACTCACCATCATGTGCCTCACATTACTCAAGGTTACTTGCAGTCTATCTAATGGGTAATTTTATCAATGTAGTACTGTTAAAGTAAGGAGGGCAGGAGGGCTCTGCAGAGGGATCTGGGTAGACTGGAGAGATGGGCTGATTCCAATGGGA
>VYXB01005117.1:41123-54700 GCA_013397135.1 Pachyramphus minor | reverse complement strand
ATGGGAAGAGGCTGAGGGTGCTGGGGTTGTTTAGTCTGGAGAAGACGAGGCTTAGAGGTGACCTCATCACTCTCTACAACTACCTGAAGGGAAGCTATAGCCAGGTGGGGATTGGTCTCTTCTCCCAGGCAGTTAGCAATAGGACAAGGGGGCATGGGCTTAAGCTCTGCCAGGGGAAATTTAGGCTGGATATTAGAAAGAAATTCTTCACAGAGAGAGTGGTCAGGCATTGGAATGGCCTGTCCAGGGAGGTGGTGGATTCACTGTCCCTACAGGTTTTTAAACTGAGATTGGACATTGGCACTTAGTGCCATGATCTAGTAACCGGACTGGAGTTGGACCAAGGGCTGGACTTGATGATCTCTGAGGTCTTTTCCAACCCAATCTATTCTACTATATTCTAGTCTAGTCTACTCTAGTCTAAAATCCAGGTGTTCAGGTTTGTAGGTTGTATCTACAGTCCAAACCCTTGGACAACTCAGTTTTCCTCATTATCATTTGTGAAGCACATGCATAATTATACTTGGTAAAGTTTAAAGGATAGATGTGCTGACTGAACATTGCATTTAATATGACTTTTAGCCTAAATGTTACTGTGTATCACAATTCTGTTTCGTTAATTTTCCTTTTCCATGTGGCTATCTTTGGTGCTCACATACACTGTATTTTGCCTGGGACACTGACCCTCCCCACAGGCCAGCACACCTATGAGCTTCTGGATCAGAACCATTTGTAACAAGAAAGCTTTAGATGTGATTATTTTAGCTTCCATTGGCTCACACTCACAAAAGCTGAGTACTAAGCTAAGAATAAGGAGAGGGAAGCTAATTATCTCCACTAATTTGAATACGTAAACTAGCTTTGGCTCTCTATACCCTGTTTCCCAAGTGCTGAGTCTTCAATTAATGCTTGCCTTATCTCCTTCCCTTAGTTTATGAAAAGGTATCCATCCTTCCAACTCTCCTTCCTTAAGTGACATTTTGGATAGCAGAAAAATCAAAATAGCCTTATAATAACGTATTTAGAGTGTGACTATTCCTTTCTCAAATTGCATCCGAGCTTAAACAGAAGTGAGTGGAGACATCTCCAGTGTGTGAATGGGAGGGTGCATATTGCATATAAATGTGAGAGTTTCTTATTTACATCTTGCTCATATTTATGCAAGTTAAAGACGTTTACAGCTGAGGCTAATGTCACTTTCCCCAGGAATCTCAGGCACTGGCCAAGGCTACAGACAGCAGGTGTAATCGAGCTTATAACATGTTTTTCATGGAAAGTGAGAAGTGCTACAGCCTGGGAGGGCATGGGGGGAAACTAATGCAATTCTCTTTGAAAAGATAGCCAACATTTTCAAAAAATGAGCACTGTACATTAGTTCAGGTTATTTAATGGCTTTCATGTGGTAGGAATATTTGCCAGTGATGAAAATGTTGCAGAACCAATCAAACTGCGGTACCACACAACCTGCTGCGCTCGGAGACCAGTGTTTAAAATAATGCTTATGTATTATTCATAAAGAGTTGATGTTTATGCAAATTACAGAAACATGTTCCAAATCTGGCCATCTGGGGTTAATAACAATAAAAACAATAGCAATAATAATGATTTAAAAAAAAAAAAACATGCAAAGCTGCTTGCTGATCAAACTAGCAAGATTTGAGTCGTCCCCAGAATCTATATAATAAATGCTAATTCTCCTTCAATAAATGCATTAAAAGAATTCAAATCTTACCTTAGGTTTGATTTTCTGGCTGAAATATCTGACTGTGTGAACAACCTATAAAACTGAACTGAAAAGCTGATTAAGGGCACTTATTAAATGCAAAACCACTCACTGAATATTCATATGATGTCTGTGTTTATGCAAATTGAAGGGAAGAAAGCCCAAGAGGATTGGTTGCCATAGCTCACAAACACTGTGTACAGCACAAAAACAGAGAATAGTGACAAATAAATCTTGAAAAATCATAGCCGGAAAGGAGAATGAAGAATATAATAAAATAATAAGAGTTTACAATGAATTAAAGGTTTCAAAAGCTTTATTTAATCATGCAATTTTTAACCTTTTCAGATATTTTTATACAATGTACAATCTTCAATTATCACCACCCTACAAGATGGTATAACTGATGTTTGTCAACTATATTTATTCTGTAACTGTGTAAGCAGAATCCTTAAGGAGGTGAGAAATAATTACAACAAAAATTATGGTGTGATGCATTAAGAACAAAACCCATGGGCCTGTGTTACACTTTATTTAGTCTTCTATTAGGCTTTCTTCTCAAGGAAAAGAACAGTGGAAAGTAGAGTGTGCCAGTGGGAGTCTGATAGAAAGTTCCTTGGTACCTTAGGTTTGTCGTGTAGCTGCTTCATTCCAGATGCAGCCTCATATGTGACAGAGCTAATATTACTGTTGCACTGGGCTTGTTTCCAGCCTAAAATAATTTTTTAAAGACCATGGGTTTTTAGAATTCAAAATCAAAATGCATGTGAAATTTATATGAAATGCTATTTCTTAAATCAGGTTCAAACATATCAGTCCGAAGTCCTTAATATGGCAATCACCAAACCCAATAGTGCTTTTTTACATGAGATATTTCATAATCAGAATGATACAGCATATCAGCACTTCCATTTTCTTGCTAAGAGAGAATATAAATAAGTAGAAATACAACTTCTATGCAGTATATTTTATTCTTTTCCATTTATTCCCATAAGCAAATTACAGTTTAAAGAGCAGTTCCCATTTGTAGATAACCATTTATTAACAGTGCCATTGTAATTCAAGATTGAAGAAGTATCAGGTGAACCATCTCACACATGACATTTGAATCTGGCTCTTTTGTGTGATTTCCACTGATTTCTATTGGCTGCTGTTAGCAGATTATTCTTCATCTGAAATAAAAGAACAACCGCCTGGACAAAACCCAAATGCTGCTCTAGGGGTATGCATGAACTGGTTTGTAGGAGGCTGATGGGCTCCCCTTCCTGATGAGCTGAGAACAAATGCGCTCTCTCAGAAAGTGGAATGATGGTGTCACAGCAGGAAATTGAGGTATACCCTGGTTTCACGACTGCTGAGATTCCACTGCCAGCTTTGTTGTGGTTCAAGATCAACCATCTCATTCCACATTTTCACTAGTCCTAGAGGGAACTGGGGATTTTGCCATAGCAGCTTATGATTCCTGAGTTGATGCCCTTGCTTGTTGTGGGATTTACTATCTGCAAGGTACTAGCAGGTATGTTGTCACAGAATCACAGACTGACAGAATGGGTCAGGTTGGAAGGGACCACGGTGGGTCATCTGGTCCAACCTCCTGCTCAAGTAGGGTCATCCTAGAGCACATGGCAGAGGATTGTATCCTGGCAGTTCTTGAATATCTTCACTGAGGGAAACTCCACAGCCTCTCTGGCAATCTTTTGCTGTGTGTGGTCATGGCAGAAAAGAAGTTCATCCTCATGTTCAGGTGGAACTTCATGTGCATAAGTTTCTGGCTATTGCCTCTTGTTCTAGGTGGTGGCACCACTGAGAAGAGCCTGGCTCCATCCTCTTGGCACTACCCCTTCATATATATTGATGAGGTGCTGTTGGTACCTGAACAAGGGCAAAAAGACTTTTGGCCATGGGATACCAAAGAACCACGTGAGTGGTACAAAGCAGAGGGTCCCACATGCATGGTCAGGCTCCTCAGAGCAGGCAAAGGAACCAGGGTGACCTGCTGGGAAGGAAATGATAATAATATCCTGCAGGAAATTAATCAACGGGTGAGTATAACTATGTGCATTTAAAATCCCGAGCTCATAGCGACAAGCATACACTGATTTCCTTTACATCACCCACAGAATAAAATTTATGCAACATAAGGCCTTTTTTTTTTTCAAGGTGGCCATACATTACTGAGAGCCCTACTATGTTGGGAATCACTACGCCACATGGTTAGTTTTACTAACCAGAGTTTAATGAAAAATTCGAATTCCAAGTTTGTGTATGTCACAACCCCTTCCTTCCTTATTTGTCCCATGCTCCACCCGGTTCCAGAAGTTTCCCCAGGTAGCCTTATAAAAGGGGCGGCCATTTCGAATAAAGCAGATTCGCCTTGGAGCTGGGAGGGAAAACAACCCCCAGAGCTTGCAAGAACCCCCTTTTTATCACATGGCGAGTCGTCTTTTTGTGTGCCGTGCGATACTACTACAGCACTCAAGTGCTCCCAGTTTTTTCCATTTCTTCTTGAAACACATAAGTGTAAAAAATTCTATTCTTCAGAGAAAGAATAATAATTTTCCCAAGCTAGACACAGCACCAGCTACGACATCATAAATATTCAGCCCCTGATCAAACTGGATGTGCATGTGAACATTGATGCAATGATTTAGCAAAACAGCGTTTCATTCATATGATGCATGGGCATGCAAACAAGCAGCCATATCTACAAGGCAGAAATAAGAGCAGAATATGAAGAAATTGTGAGGGGTCTTAATCAACTTTATTTTCTTTATGTTGACCACAGTGAACGTTACTCCTAGGTGCCTGCAGAAAGTTTCCCACTGGATTAAGTGGGGTGGAATAAGTTGTGGGTGAAAAGGGCTGAGATGCTGTTGACTTTTCAAACAGTCTTTAGCCTTGTTCTCATGTACTTTCATGCATTTACTTCAAGCACTGGGTACAATGTGATTCAGAATGTGATTCAGGGAGATATCTGGGGGGTTTTTTCTTCCTTTTTTTTTAAGGTAATTTAAATGCAAGTGGAAGCTGACAAAATTCTACCTTTTCAACTCTACCATTAGCAAAGACGTATATGACCTAGTTCTGTGAACTGATATTTCTTCACTGTATCCTGTAAATCCCTCACCTTTCAAGCACACTAAACCAACAAAGTAGATTATTTTAAACAATGAAGAAACAGAGAAAACCTGATCCATAAATTGGCTTCTTTGTTCTGCCAATTGATACTTAAGTCATCTCTAAGTGCCTGGAAAAAAATAAAAGGTGTTTCTATTGTGAAGCTGATGAACAATTAGGCAATTTCAATTCATGGGATGGCAAAGTGGAAAATGCATAGTAATAATGTTTCTCATTTTCCTCTCCCACATTTATTTATTATTTTTTCTGCAGCAAATACCATTAAGCAAAGCAGCAAGGGAGCTTCACTTTATAACCTCTCAATTAGTGACAATGCTGGACATTTAACTGCTTTTAAGAAGCTCACATATGGAAATGACTATCCCACCACTATTTCACAGTCATTTAGGTAAAGAGAAGACAGTGGTACTGGATTGCCAGCACAACAGTTGTATCCTACAGAGACTACGTGGACTTTAGATTCGAGCTTTCACACTATTTACAAAGCTGAATGACAAAAAGACAATCAGAAGAAAACACTTCATAAGCTCATCCACATGCTCTTTATCTCCTGGATCTCCAAAGAAATAAAAATAATAACTTATACCACAATACCCAATTGAAGCATGATCCAAACTTTTTCTGACTTACCACCCTCCCAAGGATTCATCTCACATTTTGGAAAAGGTGATATTGAAAATGCCTCCATAACAACACTTTTCTGTTACTTGTCAAAGCAGCATATCTACATGGGATTCACCTCCCTGCATTGGCTTATCTCTGACAATTTTTCCTTCTTTCAGTAGTGTTATAGACACTTGTGACAAATTGAGAGAGAGAGCCAATTTGTATTATATAAAAGTTAAATTTATTAGCAAGCGATAGTTGAGCAACCAGCGCTGGGGGCTGCCTGATGAGATCTCTGCTCAGCCAAGGCGCACCACCGAAATGGGAAAAAGTCTCTTTATTTATAATTCTCTGTTTCTGGCGTAGGTGAGTCTGTTATCTCTGCGTTGTATGTGACAATCACCAGGTGGTCTGGAATCTGTCATTTGGTGGTCGCTGAGTTGTCCTTAGGTTCAAAAGTTCTCTTCATGTGTAAATCTTCAGAAGTTGAGGTTTTACTCCCTCTGTCAGTAGGTGAAGGAGTCTTCCTTCACATGTAAATCCCCAAGATGCGTGGTTTATTTTAGTTGAATACCTATGCTCCTTTAGATAAGTGAGAGATTTCCCAGGCACCGATGGCTTAGATAGGGTAGGTGTAAATTTTCCCAGACACTCATGGCTTGGCTTGACAGATACAGATTTTATGAACAAAGTCAACCAATTTATTATAAGTAGCATTTCCTGAAAACTTCTTTTCATACTTTCCTATTTACTTCTCTCTTTATCCTTCTCTTGCCTCTCAGCTGCTGTTCCAATAACCAGCTATTTACCTCTAATTAGTAACTTCCCTGATCTTACCATCAGCATCAAAACCCATTTGAAATCCTCCCTCTCCTGGCATCCTCTTTCCATCACTAGCTATGCACGAGACTGGAAATTTGATCCCATTTAAAGTAAACAAAGATTAAGTATCAAAGAAAATTACACCAAAGAAAGAAGAGGAAACATACCTTTGAGTCACATACTATTGAAGCAGAGAAGACTGAAAGGTGGGCACTCAAATATTACACAAAAATATTCAGTCTGTTTTAAAGAAAGCCATTGTACTGTAAACTGTTACAGAAACACCTAGAATATTCATCCATATCGAAAACCACCAACAGGTGAACTTTTCTTGCTAAAGGAAAGTATGGAATCCTGAGATTAAAAAAAAAAACATTACCACCAAATGCAAGATTAAAAGGTGTGGAGTGCTGTGGAAGTGTGAGTGAGGGCAGAATCACCTTTTAGAGTGTCTGTGACATTAGCTTCAATGGGACAAAAATAAATTTAAGGGGGAATTTGTGCTACAGTCAGATTGTTTTTTTAAATGAAAACTGGTACAAGATGGAAGAGAAATGAAAGAGAAAACATATTTTAATGACATAATGGGATTTTAAAATTAAGCACAGCGGACATAAACATCCTGTGCAATTTAAAAAAAAAAAAATTTGTGTGTCTG
Source organism: Pachyramphus minor (assembly GCA_013397135.1). Taxonomy (NCBI): domain Eukaryota; kingdom Metazoa; phylum Chordata; class Aves; order Passeriformes; family Tyrannidae; genus Pachyramphus; species Pachyramphus minor. The sequence continues at coordinate 47,753 of VYXB01005117.1, read as the reverse complement.
TACATGAAAGCCTGCTGTCTTCTCAAAACATTCTGTTGTCACCTAGGTGTGGGAAATTAAAATGTGGGATGGCAATGGCAATGTATCTCTTTCCACAGCCAAGAGGTGCAGTAAAGATGTTTGAAACCAGGACTAGAAGAAAAATTCAGACTAGAAAGAGAAAAGACCTTCAAAAATGCCCTCTGGATTCCAGTATCTTGATACTCTACTCTTCCAGGAGGTCTGTTAACAGCTGCTTTGAAAAACACCTTGTCTATGAGGAATTTTTTTTATCACTACACCTGCAGGTGGCCCTTTGAATGGGCACACAGTCTAATATAAGTAAAAAAATCTCACTTTCAAGTGACATACAAGACAAGGTTCCACAGGTAAAGCTGTTCAGGGGATAAAAAAAGAGAGAAAAATATATTATCTGATTCTACTACAGAAACATTTTTCTGTAACAAAAACGTACAGATTATGTGCTGTGAATAAAGTCCTACAAAGCCTGAAAACTGCCTATCTTGGTTGGAGGTGAGGTCCCTGTGGAAGATGTAATTTTGTTGAAGAACTGGAAAAGAAAAGTAATTGCCAGATATTGTATATGAAATCTGTCAAGGCTAGCAGTAAGAGTCAAAAACCCAATATGCATTTTTTACCACTTCTTTAGTGAATGTAATATAGATGATTTTCAGCAACAGGAATTATAAAAAAAAAAATAAATTCCAGTGTTTGTCTTTTTTGTTTTTTCTTTTCTTGCTTCTATTCTGTATCTCCAGGCTGCTAAGGATAAATGACCTAGTCAGGGAGGGCCTAAAGAGTTTCCAAGGATTTGTATTGTCCCTCTAGATGAGGGAAATTTCAGAGCAAGGGACTTCTATTATTGGAATACTCATTCTCAGAGCACAAAACAATGTTTCTGTCTCCCATTTTACTTTATGGTAGAATTAATAATGCCTAAAGACTCTTCTAACTGTTTCAATCTGAGCTAGTGAATTGCCAACATGCCTTTTAGCAGAAATTTAAATCTTGAGTGGTCAAAAACCTTTCTGTTTGCTGCTCTTCTGTCTCTGAAAACTTCAGCTTAGTTAAGGGAAGGCAGGGGATATAATATGGAAAAGTTCCAAATAGAAAGTCTGAACTTTCTAGATACATGAGCACTGTCACCTGTACATACTATAAAAACAGGTGTATCTCCTAAGAACAACAATGGTTTTACAAAGCACATGGGTTTATTTGCTCTTCTCCTGAAAAGAGACAATGGTTCTCATCCAAAGTCTATAAAACACTTTCCTAACACAGTTAATAAGCCTTTTTTGTGGCCTTTTTTGAAGAAAAAAACTTTCAAGAATGCCAGGTTTCTGTTTTCTTTGGAAATACAGTTCAATACTGTCCCTTTCCTCTACACCACGTACATGGAAGGGTTGATGTTTTGATGAACAGTCAACATATGACAACAAAACTGAGACATTTGATATCAAAAACTCTACCAAATTATTCTCAGATTCAAATACTTTTCTTGTTTGGCTTCTCAAAGAAACTTTTTTTCACATTTCAAGCAAGGTGACAAAAAAAAAAATCATTGTTTTATGTACAGCATATAATAGAGCAAAATCATATATCTGTTCAGAATAATTTTTCAGATAGTGATGTTCCCTGAAGAGTGGAGCCATTCAGAAAGAGCAACCGGAAACCAGCACACCTATTATATAATTCTTTTTGTTTCTCTGTTGGGTTGTTCCTATAGATAACTCTTACAAAGAGAATATGTTTCCCATTTTGCCAAGGGAGGTGACTTGAGAAGAGTTGTACCCCTCTCTCTCTCTCTCTAACAGACAAATGACAACAAGGAGAAGGTTTGTAACAAGTCACTTGACAGCAAATGGCCCTCACAGCCAACAGGTCCCAGATACTGTTTGCACTATGAACAGGCTACAAGGGGAATCCACAGATGATGCTGGTGACAAAGGGCAACGTGGATGCCTTGGCTGACGTAAGCAGACAGCTCCTGGTCCCTCAGGGAGACTTTTGGGGAGGGCAGTATGTTGACCAGAAGGAGCAAACCCAATTGGCTACTTAAATAATGGTGTGGTTAATGCATCACACCTTGCTGGCTTAATATGGATACACTGCAAGAGCCATAACATGACATATTCAAAGCCTAGCAACTGTACTTTAAAAAAAAAATCAACAAAAAAAGAAAAGAACTATCTAATGCCTACCAATTAATGTGCCTTTGATGACAGTACAAAACCTTGGTTTTATGGACGCAAGCCATAAAACCAATTTTTGTGTCTCAAATAGATGAAGAAAAGTAACACCTCAAGAGACCAAAGGTGGTGTTTGTAGGAAGAGGTGTGCAGGAAGAGCAGGTTAGCTGAACATTTTTTAAAGAGATTATCCTTGACCAGGGTTTGAAACTCTAGAAACCACAGACCTATTGAATAGCTGTGAAGGTCTCAGATTGGAACTCAGTCATCATAGCTGTCAATCCCATGGAACAAGTTTAGTGTATATATATATATTACTTTCATTACTTCAGTGAAGAGAACAAATAAGTGCAACTTGCATGACCACAAAATGGAAAAAAAATTATGTGAGAGGTGAACAAAGAGATCAGAGCCCTGTCAAGGTTTTTGTAGTCTGTGAACACTATGCACAGATTTAAATGCTGTCTGTAGGTGTGCTGGGTGCTGTGCACCCATCAAATATGAAGCTAAACATAATAACCATGTGTCAGAGTTCAGTAGGTAAAAATAACAGCATATTAGTTGAAAGAGTGAATTCATTATAAGGTCTAATTTGGGAACTGTTTGAACACAGGGGGTTTGCAAAGTGCATTTAAATATTGTGAAGTTCTTATTCTCTACGGGAAAAATTATGAAAGAATAGAGGATCAATGAGAGAATTTTAAACATGCAAAAGAGCCTTCAAAAGAAAAGAAAGTCTTTGTGCTATGTTATTTTCAAATTTGTTCTTTCTCCTGTAAGTTATTCCATTCCCTGTATCTGTGCAGGACCTCTGCATAGGTACAGTACAATCTTCATATTCAGACCCCAAAGAGGCATGTAAGTATACTAATGATCATTAGCATTTAAATTTCTAGAACTCCATGATTTCGCTAAAAATCTGTGCAACCGCTTTTGAAATTCTAAAGATGAGGTGCAAAAATTGTAAATCAGAGAGCACCCTATTTCAGTTTATAACTGGAAGGGTATGAACAAATTTCAAATTCCCCACATTTAAGTGAAAATACATTTTGTGTATTGTAGGACTGTCCCTGTAATGCAGCAACAAACATGACAAATTATTATCTTTAGACTTTGTATAAACCTGATGTTCAAGATAGCTGCCTTAATGATTACAGAAATTTTCACAGGTAAAGCATGAACACCACGTATTCATGAGTATTATGATCAGACTTAACTGCTGTAAAAATCTGGCAGAAAAATCTCAAAGTTTTTCTTGGGAAAGGGCATTTTTATTAATTTTCTTATATTGTGTTCTGAAAATATCTATTATCAACAGAAAGAAGTGAAGCTAACTGCTAGTGTCTGGAAATTAGCAGTCATATTTGTAAGAAATATTTTCAGACAATAATGTGTTTGTCAGAACTTTACTGAAAGATTACTGGAACACATTGCTTTTACAAGGCCATGTTTTTAATTATCAACTTCATTTGTGTGGTGTTTACATTATAGTATAAATTATAGTATAGTACTTACAAAAGTGGAAGTAGAAATAACCATCTGGAGCAAAACACTTTAAAACAAAAGGTTGTTTTTATATTAAATAAAAGCTTTACATTGAATATTAGTACTCTGTAATTTTTTTAAGGCTACCAATATTTTTTGAGGTGTTAAGAATTTTTTAGTAAGTTTGTCATTCCAACTTTTCTTTCTCATCAGTGATAAGAGAAAAATGCCAGAACTTTCTGAAGGGTTGGGGATCATTTGCAAGCAAAAAGGAGGTTTCATAAAATAGCCTAAATGCTGCAGAATTGTTGTGCCAGGGTACCACAATAAAGAGGAAGATGGAGGAATTTCTCTCCTCTCCCGTTCAGAAGGCCTTCACTCATTTTTTCTGGGGACAAAGGGTAAGATCAAAGCAGATTTCTTTTTTTCATTAACAGAATTTCTGGAAGCTGATCAGATGAAATCAGCTATAAAGGTGAGAAAAGAAACAGCCTGCAGTCCTCACTTCTGGCCAGATCTTGCAGTTTTTGCAGCAGCAAAAATCTCAAGAGTTTATCAGAAATCTTATGCTATTTGGAGATTTTCAGTGGTGGTTGGTACCAAGAGATTGCTCATGAATTTCCACATCTTTTTTTTTTTTTTCCTAAGGGAATCTAAGTTTCTATCCCTTCTGACTCCAGAGAGAAGCTTGTAGATATGAAATCAGTGCAAACATGGAGACTCTGCATAAAGACTTCAAAACCAAAAGGCAATTAAAAATAACCCCAGATGACTACATATATTTTCCAGCCATACCTGTGATTTTGGATGGCCTGTGGACAGCAGTATTGCTCTTCCAGGCTAGGTCTGAAGTGCACGCCTCAGCCCTGTTCTCATATGACTAATTCCATTTGTTCTTTTATCCAGGATATGCATTTTCCCTCTGATTTCTATCATTTAAAGATGTTCTGCAATGAGGGCAAAACTCAAAGGTGGAATTATGCTCTCTGTGACACATTCATCATTCTATTACTTATGCAATTAACAAAATAACTCACATCAGGGGTAGCTCAAGTATACACTGTATAGCTTGTGATATGAAAAATGAGAATATTCATAAAAATAATTCGAGATAGAGCAAAAATAGAGAGCCTTGTTTTACATCCCCATATTAAACTATGAGGAACTCTAAAAGCTGAAAAGATAAGTGGTGTGAGCGAAGGGGCTCTCATACAGCAAGAGACACCAAAGCACTGGCAGGAGTTTCTGCTAATTCTGCCAAAAGTGCGAAATGATTGTGGAGATAATTTTCCTCTTTTTGCTCACTGCACAGGGGGACAGAATTCCTCAAGAGAAGCAAGAGCAAAAGGAGCACATAAAAACCAGATTACCTTTGATTTTCTAATGTTTGTGTCTATGACTCAGCCTATCTGAGGGAGGTCAGGAATCATTTCTGTACAGCTGGATATTCAGGTTCATTCTGTTGGGTCCACACAACCTAGTCAATTCAGCAGTAACTGCTCATGTTCTTCACCCTGCATAATCCAGTTAAAATTAACAACTCCTCTCCTGGGAGCAGTCATTCTCACAGGAGCTAACACTAAAATGTTATCTGATAAGAAGAAAGAGATTTTTACACTTATTTTTCATGTTCTTTATGAAAAAGGGTTTCCCTTCTAAGACCAGTGAATCTTTGTTATTGTTCATCCCACAAGAAAGTTAAGATTTTTCAAAAAGTAGTGCAATATTTGTAATGTTCCATGAACAAACAGTATATTGGCCATATATATGTAAGTGTATATTTTCAATATCAAAAAGCCACACTTAACTCCTCCTAAGCTGGATCTACACTTAAGGTGATAAAGGTACAAATCTCCACAGTCCTGGCAATCCGAAGATCAGAGTGGAGGCTGGAAGCATGGGCAGATGAGACCTCCAGCACAAACAACATGGGAATAAACTGAAATGAATTAATTGTCTTGGGCTTCTGAAATGGAGCCATGGCATGGAGGACTTCATGGGCATCAGGACATGCTGAGTGTCTGAGGCAATCTTGTTGGCGAAGTTCAGCAGTGGTTAGCTCAGCAAAACCAAGGGCACCCAGCTGAGTATCTTGCTGTCCAGACATCAAGCCACACATGCCTATTTATTTTATAATGGTACTATTATTAGTTGCATTATAGTAACAGAGATGATCACAGTAACAGATTTAGGCTTCATGCAGAACAATAAGCAACCAAAAAACCCCATAAAAGTATCTGAAATATCTGCCTCAAAAGGATGTACTGTAGATCAGTGCAAGTCTAGGATACCACCAAAGCACGGAAAAACATTTACCTATTCATGATCATGTCTTCTCTAGATAGCTCCATAGTCACCTCATGAGGCTATAACTTGGATTTTGGGCATATCAACTCCTCCTTACATGGAAAGAACATAAGCAGGAGCTGCAAAGAAGCTGCTGAGATGAATTACAAGTGCTGGAAACAAATCTGTGGGTTTTATTTTCTCTTTGCTGATTTCCCACTGATTGGTTATCTCATTCATGTCACCTCTTAGCCTGATGGGGAAACATGTCAGCTCACAAGCCTACCTCTCCTCATCTTTTATGTTCCCACATATTTTAATAACCACCTGCTACCACTTCTGACCTTGCACTAGCTCTTTAGTTTTACCTGAAGAGGGTTTTTTTGCCCTGTTACTTTCACGTCACCCTTCACAAAGTCTGCATTTGCATATTGCTAACACTGCTTGTGTTTTCCAGAATCCTTACAAAATAATCTATGTTGTGAAACTCTTTGGTCAGTATCATAGGTTTAATGAAAAAAAAAGGAACTTAGTTTAAAATTTTTCTCCCTTCCCCCTGCCCCTCTGAGGGAGGGAAGCTTGGTTTGTCTGGGGGGGTACTTAACTAACACAAAAGAACTGGCTGGCCAGGTAGCATTCCAAGCTGATGGCTTTCATTTGTCTCTGGGGG
>VYXB01005117.1:26016-40581 GCA_013397135.1 Pachyramphus minor | reverse complement strand
CTCTTAATTTTGGATTCACAATTTGCTTAGAGGGAGGAGTTTTGGTTTTTGCCTCATAACTCATCTTTTTTATCAAACCACTTCGGTCTCATTAAACTGAGACAGTCAGCAGGATCCTCTTGCTTTCTTGCATAACATGAAGCATAAGTGTTTGCTATAAGGCCTGCTAAGAACTTCGAACACTATTGCAGTAGCTAAGAAATATATCAATTAAGCTCTTTTTACTTCAAGCGGTGTTTTTTTTCTAGTCCTCATGCACATCATAAAGCTAGGAAGCGCCAGCCCCAGTTTGGTTACTTTCTTGTAGTTTCAGCAATTAGCTCCATTTTAGTACATCAACAGGAAAACCTGAACAATTATAATGCAGCACATGTGATATAAGCAAGCTCTGAATTTAGAATGGCCAGAAGCAAAATTTAAGTTGGACAGTTAAATATCTGAGCTTGAATCCTGCTCATTTTGCATATCCTCACTAGTGCAACTTGAATGTTAAAATATTACAAGAAGATGAAGGAACACAGTGTTGAATTAAATCAAGGTTGATTTTCAAAGTCAAACAAATATTTGTAAAAAAGTTTTCTACTCTTTGTTCAATTTTATTAGCTGGCTAGTGATCAGCTCCAATATTCTTTTATGTGTTGGTTCTGAATCAGACCAGAGAACAAGTCACCTTTACAGTTTTATATTACTTCTGTGTTGTGACTGGGGTGAGCAAAAAAACTCAAAAACCTATTTCAAACACTTTGACTTTTTGGAAAGCTTTCAAGCCCTTCACAGCAGAACTAGCCTCCTGCTTCCATTTCACATGGGTCAGATTGCTCAGCATCCTCAGGTTTATGAGGCAGTAAAATGCTCATCTTCTACTTTACCCTCTTGACAATATCATTCTTTTCCACTGTTCCCTCCTTTAGGTCCCCTTTGTCAAACACTAGTTTTGCTCTCCACTTTCAAAGTCCTGCACAGACTTGGTAAGTTGGATCTCACTCTCAGTTCAATAAGCCTCCTCTCTGTGTACAATCAAACAAATTATTTTGCATTTTCTCCCATATCAGTTCCTGAAAAGAGCTTCCAGCAGGATTTATGTCCGGTCTTTCAGGAATGAGGTGGGTGGAAGGAAGGGGATCCCAAGTACTGTATGCCATTTAAGACAGTTGGAAATCCCCTCACAAGTGTAAGTGGTTCTCATTTGTTACGAAAAGTGAAGCAATGGCTTCCATAAGTGGTTCATGCTTTTAAGAAAAAGTCAACAGAGATATTTGGAGGCATGTGGTATTTCCAGAGTAGGAGATGTTGGAAAAGACCAAGGCTGTAAGGAAATCCTTTTGGATTTCCAAAACAAAAAGAAGGGAAACAGACACTCCCATAACTACGTATGTTATAGGTGTTTGGCTCAGCAATGTTAGGATAAGATCCAAAGGATCTTCGGGACTGAGGGGTTCACATGTAATCTTTATTGCTCTTTGAGATTAGACAACTGATATCATAGCCATCTAATCTTTTTGCATGCATCTTAGCTTTGAATGGCTATGTATGGTAAAATACCTGGTATTTTGTCGTGTGCTGGTTGAGGAAGGACGTGACACTCTATGGGTTCTTAAGCAAAGGGAGAGGTGGTAACTCCCATTTATTATGGGGACTTGTCCCCGCAGAGACAGAGGGTGACCCTAAACTTAAGGTGTGTGTCCCTGAAGAAAGGAGGGGCTAGCACTTATATAGGAGAGCATGGGAAGATTCTGAAAACAGGGAGGAGCTGGACATATAAGGAAATGAGTGGGTGGAGGTACATACAAACTTGGCATGGGATGGGAAGGTACAAAACCTTATGCCGAACTGTGGGAGGAGAACATCCAAATAAGGAATATACTGCATTGCAGTAAACTGGAACCAATCAGAAAATAGGAATAAACTTACAGGAAAACTGAGGGGAAAATTCTTATAAATTGATGTACAATTGTTATTAAAGGCATGCATTAACATTAGACTAAAACATGATGGCTCCAAAACTCTTCTTAATCCTCCATATTTTCTGTTCTCTGGTGAAGTACACTTATAAATTCTGCTTTGGATAAACTTGTCTTTTCCATGGTTCAAATTGTTTGAACAGTTCTTTGTTGCTTCCCACAGTATTTTACCAGCCAGCTTGATCCAGTGCTTCTGGAAAGCCCAGAGAGACCCACACCTATAGCCTGAAGGTACCTAACCACATTTGGCAGTCCATCTCCAAGTTTAACCAGTTCAGTGGCAGTACTTGACATTTGAGTCTTATATTTTACCCCTTTTTACACACTGAAGAGTAGAATAATTACTAATGAGTCATCAATTATTCCTTTTTTTAACAAAACAGCTCTTGCATCAGAGGACAGTATTGATTCTTCTGTCTCTTCTTCTTTTGATGTCTTTTTTGTCTTTCCTGGCTACAATTAAAAAGTCCAGTAAAGAGCCAAACTTTTCTGGAAGAAAAGAAAAAAAACCCACTATTAAAGTAGAAGTGTTAAAAGACAGGCAAATAAAAATGTAAGAATAATAACCTTGAACTATTTTAACCTATTTTAAATGGGCTATTCACATGTATTCCCCAAGGACTGTACTCTTCTATAATGATGAAATGTGGAATAGAAACCAATGCTGCCAATGTTATTAGAATAACCTTACGTGCCTCAGGAGCTTCTTGCATATAATTCTTGTAATGTACAAAGCATTTTTGGTAATCAAGTTCCTCAATAGTGTTTCTATTTTTTTTTTTTTAAAGTTCATCTAAACATTTCAATAAATAAACTATTATCAGTGAACACGTACATAGCAGTTTTAACCTAAAATTTTTTCCATGGAGAAGCTCTGCCTCTAGCACATGCCTTTTGCCAGCTTCAGCAAGTTTTCACATCAGTGCTGGTTTTCTCTCTGAGAATCCATCTGTTCTTTATTTGGTCCCCATTAGAAGACAAAGGCTTTTGCAGATAAAACTGCAATTCACCTTGGTCCACTTCGTGGTTGTTTGACACTCAACAGTGCTGTTCTCAGGCAGCTCACCTACAAATAGTCTCATGGAACACTTTCTACAATTGCTTCTGAAGTGTGGACAGTACTCTGGTACTGCCAGCCATTAAAGCCATGGATAAGACATATTATTTTACAGCTCAAATATATTCATCACAAGGAGCCCTACTGGCCACCATAGTTCTGTTGATCCCCGCTGTACGAGAGGTAACACCATGAGACCTGCACATCTCCCCGTGTCTCCCTCTGTGATCCCTTGTTGTGGGAGAGGAAGGGAAAGTCTGCCTCTGGTCTGGTCCCACCTCTTCCCAGGATTACCCCAATGAAACTGGCAGCACCATCCCCAGTGGCACAAGCAGAGGAAATGGAGGCTGCTGGCTACACCATGGCTTGGTGGCCAGGGCCAGCAGAAACAGGGGACAACCCACAGAGCATAACAGCCATGTCCATGATGGAGTAGGTGATATGCACTGAAGTAATATGAGTGAACATGAATCGATATATTCAAATGTTTGTTGCAACATTTGGCACCTTTCAGTATAAAGCAAGGAGAAATGGATGAATGAGTGACATTAAAATGTAGACAAGCAAATGCAAGACAAAGACAACAGCATGAAAAGCAGCACAAAGTGTTGTCTCTTTGCTGGGATGAAGTGGCACAGAAAGCGGGGAAAGAATAAATGAGATGCATATTAAATTATTGCTACAATTATACTTTAATAATGATGGACAGAGACACTCATCTAGAGTCTGTCTAAATTTATCCTATGGGTAAAATAGTCCTTTCTCCCACTCCACAAATGTAGACTAATTAGTGCTACAATGCTTGACTTTCATTTCTTAGACAAAAGTAAATCAAGAGTGACTTCCTATAAATAAAGTTAAGCTAATGCAAACTGATAAAAGAACAGAAATAAGATTTAGATTTTTTAATGTTTATCTATTTATCAATTTATGTTTATTAAAATAAACAGGAAGAAATGTGAATTTGAGATCTTGATTCTTTTTGCTAAAAACAAGAACAGAAGGCAAGTTGCCCATATGAAAGATAAACAGCAGTGAAAGAGGTCTGAGACTCCAATTATGAGCTAATTAACCCAAAGTGCAAAAGATTAAACAACATTCAATGTACACCTTAACACCCGTTTTAAAGAACAAATCTGTTTCTCAGAAAGCAGTCCAAAGAAACTATTTTTATACAAGGTGAGCAAGCTGAGGGGTTTTTTCCACCTTGTCCTTTATCACTTTGACTATTAAATTCTTTCTATCTTCCTGTATAACTAACACAACAACTATTCACATTAACATCCTTCTAAGCAAGTAGGAATGGTTAGTACAGCTAAGATGGTACAGATAGCTGAATACTAAATAGCTATCAATGTATTCCTGTCAAACTAGGAAGAAAAAAATAGTGAAACCTTGGAAGTTGCTGCCTGAGGTCTGACACCATTTGATTTTTAATTTTCATTAAGGACTTTGCTGACAGAATATAAGAAATGTTTGAAACATCTTCAGGCAATATCCACCTGAGAGTACTGCCAGTTGATTGCAGACAGGATTAGAGTTCAAAATTACCTTAATGAGTTGGACATATGACAGGAAGGAATATGATGATCTTCAATATATGCAAGTGCAAGATATTTTCCTCAGGCGGGAATGGTCAAACTCACGATGGACCAAGGGAGAACAGACCAGGTGAAGGACACAATAATGCACAGGGACAAAGATTTGCTATACCATCTCTTACAAATTTCCATTCAGGTAAATTGTAAGATGTTTAAAAAGGCAGCTCCTGGACCCAAACTCTTATTACTCCATGCACATCTGAAGAAAGAGGAGAACCACCACTACGTCCTAGATCTGAACCACCTCTACAGTCAGAACATAGAGTCGGAGCAGTTAGCTACTGTGAATAAAAGTATATTTGCTTGGCATTGTACTAATGGTACATCTACTCTGTACAGAAGGATTAGGACCCCTTTTAACTGCATTTGCTTTGAGGAACAGGAAATAATTCAGGTGAAATAGGCAGTGGAGCACCTCTTTCCTTGTTATCTTTTTAAAGAAAATACTAGTAGTATTTTTGCTTGCTTGTTTCTGTCCAAAGCAACTCTTGAAAGATAATAAATCAGCTGCTGAAATGTGAATGCAGAGGGATCAGAGCTCTAACTTCAGATTCATGCTCTCTGTTCTTGCAGAAGGGACATAAGACATTCAAAGATGGTTAATCATCTCACAAAAAGAATAATTCTAAAAATATTACTTTATTCTGAAATACACCTACCAAAACAAAGCATATTAATAAAACCACAGGATTACTGGCCTCAACTGTTACTGCTGAAGACAAAGAATAGAAGAACAGTCTCCCACTACATTTGAGGAAAGTCTAGGGTAATTTTTGTTACAACTACACAAGCACAAAAGTGCTTCTTTCAAATTTTCCTTCTCATGCTGCTGGCCAGTCTCTCCATGTTAGACATGGGGTCACTGTGGAGAAAAAAAGTTGCTCAGTGTGTACTAAATTAACTGAATAAACCACTTTTCAAAGGACTTGTTTCCTGTCACCCCTAATTTTTTCCTGCTACTTATCCATCTCCCTCTCCTACCCCCTATTTGCCGTGCTTGGCAACATCTGCCACGATTATGGATGTGTTGATGCATCAGCCAACATGTGCACGCTATTTTACCAGCTGGCTCTTAAGAAGGATAAGGATATAAATTATAACTGCCTTTACCTCACCAGGGAGCACTAATGCAGACTTGCATTTTCCATCCTGTCCCCCAATTTTCTGGCTACTGCCAGCAAGAAGAGGGTGGCCAAGTTCTTCACATTCCCACTTCATTTTTGTCATGGATGAATATAGGTCCCTTTCTGTGACTAGCTGTCAATTCTTTACAGCATTCAGCTCTGTTTGGCTGTCAAAACTGGTCAAAAGTTTAAGAATGCAGTGAAAACTGGTAGTTCAATCAAATATGTATCATTTTCCTAAAAGTCAGGTTGATAGTAAATGTACAACTGCACTTATGTGTAAAATCAACTCTCAAAATAAGGATGAGTTTTGGTGACTTCATAGATTACCACCTGTCAAACTAGTCACAGAAATCAACTGGGTGCACACAGTCACTGTGATGGTTTGGACCTGCCTCCCAGCCAAATGCCCAAACTCACAGTGAAAACCAAAAAACCTGAAGAACCCTGGCCAAACAAATGATATCTATATATATATAGATAGATACATTTACATATATCTCAGTTATATACAATTAAAATTTAGAACGCTTCCATCAACGCTGCCTCCGTACAATCCTCAACATCCACTGGACAGATTATGTGACCAATACGTCTGTTCTTGAACAGGCTGCAGTCACAAGTATCGAGGCCATGCTGCTGAGAACACAGCTGCGTTGGGCAGGGCACGTCTCCAGGATGAAGGACCACCGCCTCCCCANGGGAAAGGGGAAAGGGAAAAAGGGACAAAAAGAAAACCAAAACAGATATGCGCAATCAGAACCCGGGAACAACCCAATAAAGAACTAATAAAAGAGAATCTTACAACTCTCCTTAAGACAGCAGTCACGCCCAGTGACCACCAGCACTCTCCACCTCCCAAGGCCTACAAGGTCTCACTCCTCCACAAGGGCAGAACCGACAGCAGAGAACCTGGACCTTCAGATCCACCGGAAGAGATGAGAGGGGGAGACCTCATCCATCCTTCTCATTTATACCTTGTTTTACGTAAAAATCATATGGAGTACTGGGAACATGAACACTTCCTTGGTTACGACCTGGTTACCAAGCAAAGGACCTGGACCAAACCATCACAGTCACCCTGTTCCTACTGCAAAAATAAAGCTTATTAGCTAAAACCTTAACATGGTTCTACAAACCTGTACCATTCCAGATTTGTTTTCAAGTTCTCCACCATCTTCATTCAGGCACTTAAAATTCTCTTCTGTTTTGACATGCAGATTTTTTTCAACCCAGAGCAATATTTTGAGGCAAAAAATAGTTTTTCAGACCTTCCATATGATTTTACACTGTTGAACCAATGTTTGCTATGTGGCATGGTGGCCCTAGCCCGCCTTTCAGAGGCAATGTATGGCCTTAGCTAAAGAAGAGAGAAAATTCCAAAGTGACCTTGATGCACAAAAGAAACACAATCTTAAAAGATTGCCTTGAAAGTCTTACCCTTTCCTCCTTTCCAAGAGGTAATTTATTGAATTGCAAGTCTCCTAATAGTAAACTAATTTTTTTTTTGAACATTTACCAACACTAACTCCTCTGGACTGTTAACAGCATGGGAGCACACAATAATAGGATAACAACAAGATCTGAAGAAGATAAATACCAGAGCCCAACAAAAGCACAATAACAAGGACTGAAATACAATTTTATATGTACAGTGAAATGCAGCCTAGCTCCGGGGCTGGGGGTGTTATTTCCATAACGTTAATCTGAAACTCTGAAGCCTAAAAAACTTCTTATAATCCTTTAACACCCATTATCCAAAGTTTGAGATGGCACACGTTTTTTACTACAATTAAACAACCCTTCATTCTCCATTACTTTACACCTTGCTTAATCCCTTCCAGTGTGGTGTAAAATGATAATAGAACAGGCTGATGCAGTTTTCCTCTACTGTACACTTCACACAGCTGGTAGTGACTACACAAGGTGCCCAGAAGAAACTACTGGGCAGTCAGTTTCTCAAAATATCTCTTTTTTTTCTAGTTTCTTAGTTCCCACTCACTTCATGTCCACCGTTACATCAACAGTGTTGAATTCCCCTTAGCACAAGACTGCAGCCCATTAAGTACTGTGCTTCTCCAGTCTTCACTTGGCCGCAGTCAGGACCTTTCACCACCTTGCAGAAAGCTGCTGCACTCTTGGCTAGTTTGAACCTTTATCAAGAAAGCCTGATTTTAGTGCTCCACAAAAAAAGATTATGATTATAAAGACTCCCACTTGTCCAGCAAAAACCCTGGCATTACCATAATCCTAATGGTCAGAAATCACAGATTTTAATGTTTCAATCAAGAAACTGGTATAAAATGTAAACAAGTTATTTTATTGGCATAAACAAATAAGATTTTGTTGGTTCAGTTAAGAAACTTTATTTTCTATTAAGACAGCTTTGCCTGCATTGCTGTGCCCAAGAAATACTTTTGAGTAAAAAAATAATTAAAATAAATCAATTTTATTCTAGCTTCTGAATAATTAGTAAGTTACTGTAGCAGGATGCTCTGACTGCAACAATGTAAAACAGCCCTATTTGCAAGGGGCATTCACCAGCGGTGAATGAAGAAGGGGGTGTCATGCTGTTTTTGGTGTTAAATAATGCTGAAACCTGTCTGACTCATCAATCACAAAGTTAAGTATCCTGAGAGTGAGATGAAGATGTGGTAGACAGGGTAAAGTACCCAATAAAGGAACAAACAACTGATAACTACTAAATAACTTATCTAAAGCTGCTGAACTGACACAGTTGGCCTGGAGACATGTGACTGCCACTCAATCACTTTATACTTCAAAAGCACAGTCCCAGATTTTAATGGCAGGGTCTTCTAACATATCTTTTCCTTAAGTATGAGTGGAGATTCCTCCCTTGTGTGGACACCCCTCAAGGTTTCTCCTCGACGTTGGTATGGATGAGTAACATAATCCTCTATTTAATAATTGGTTTTGCTAGCTTTAATACAATTGCTTTAATATAATTGCTTCAATATTGCTTCAAAACAGTGCACAATCTTATATTCGTAGTTCTAGCTCCTATGCTGTGTATTAAATAAACCTGATTAAGCTCTTTTGTCTAATCATTATCATAACACATCATATATATTCACATAACTATATCTGGTTTGCCATCTTTGATCTTGTGAGACAAAGCTGTGTAAAGCTTCAGTTACACCTATATAATTCTTTAGATATAAACCATTGACAAAGTCTGGGGCTAAGACTGGATCCAATCACACCTAGACTCCTCTCTGAGAAGGATTTTAGAAAGCAAGGGGGTACTTTTTCTGCACCTTGTGACTCGACGGGAGGGCTTCCCTAGTAAACTTTGTCTGAAACTCCCATTCTCCCCACGACAGCCACCTTCCTATAGTCTTGCCTATCCCATTCCCACTGAGGAAAGAAACAGCAAACAAATCAGTGAGTCATTAAGCAGATCCTAGGTTCTTCCCAAGTTGTACTACCTATCTGTCTGAGAAGGTAGGATCATAGTGATGATCATGATGAGAGCTTCTCTTTTGCATTTTTTAACACGATTGGACTACTCAGTTGGTTTATAACCCAAAGTTTGGGTGTTAGACTGGACAAGAACTGCAGGAACACAGCAGGTGACAAACCTCCGACATCTTAATCCCACTTCACACCCTGTGTTAATCTCTGGCTGGAGACTGAGCTATCAGATTTATCTTCTGGTATTTTCAATGGCCCAGAGCAACTGTAAAATTTCACTTCAAACTCTCTTTATCTCTTATGTAAAACCTGCAATTGCTGCTGTGTAACGAGGTTTCTTTTCCCCGCAGCAGTCACAGCCAACAAGAGCACCACAGGAAAACCAACAGGCTAAATAATGTAAGTGGTTGCAGCTTTCTTTATCATACGAATAGAAGCACTGCTGGTCACAATAGGCAGGGCCTTCACAGGAGGACATAAAGAACACACTTGCACACACAGCTTTGTGTCAGTGTGCTACAAGCTATGCGGAGACCGAATGCAAATAATTGCATCAGATGTGTAAAAATTTAACAAGCATGGGAATGGTGCAGATTACTCAAATTTTCTCAGCCATAGCTCCTGGCCAAATGGGGAAAATATGCATGTTTATGAGGAAATGGTCTTCTGTAGATAAAGAGATTTTAAAATCAAAAGCAATTCCCTTATCATCATCTCCTATGGGAAATCATATTCAGAACAAGAAAATGTTTATGCAGCAGACAGAGAGCTAACACAGTCTATCTGGTTCAGATTGCACCAGTCATGAAAAAGGGTAAGGGTGAGCTTCAGCCAAGGTAGCTGGAACATAAGGTCTCACAAATTATGGATCAATGTTCTCCTGGATAGAACTCTGGCCCAAACCATTCTATGAGTATAGGATTTTTCCATGCTTGTCTTCAAGCTTTTAAATTTAAAGTAGCATATTTGAACAAGCACTGGTTACATTTTCAGCTTTGTTTTGCTGCATTGCATAATTCTCAAATTAATATCAGCAAGGTCAGACTCCATCAAGGAAAATTGTTCAGATTAGCAGAAGGACAGATGAAATTCATGGAGGTGGCTGGGACAAATCAATCCACTGCAATAAATAAACAGATATAAGCTTTCTCATGTAACGTAGTTCAAAGGCTGTCACAAGCCGAATGCAAGCAGTGGGGAAAAACAGACAAAAAGCACACTACAAAAAGTGTAATAGAGCTCAGGCAGTCTTCATGCACAGTAATTCCTCTGACTACAGGGGCAATGAAACCCTTATATTTACTTGGCCATAGTTATTGAAATGATAGATGGAAATCTGAGGTACAGGTATCATCAGACAAAGTTCAGACTTCTATTGGATATGTATTTCTTGAGTGTCATTCACATTTTTTATGTTTCAGATCTAAATGCTAACCCCAAAAAAATTAGCTGAAAGAGAGAAATAATGCAAATCCAAGTTATACTTTCCTGGGAATAGGGGTTCTGGGGATTTGAGAATTCATCCACAATTTCTTTCTAAAGCAGTAACAAATGTCAAGAAATAATTTATGTTTGAAAATATGTCATCCATCACTAGGCATATACATGGCAATGATGAACTAACCAAGCAATGCTGGCTCTTACACTAAGGTTCTGAAAGGATTTGCAAAGTATACTTTATCGACAGGGCCACATCCAAGAAAACGCCAGCCTTTTCACTAAAGTCTCTTCAATGACTAATCAAGATGTTATCAAATTAAAATCTGGTAGAGAAAAAGAAGAGAAAAAGTTGAACCTCAGGAAGCTGAGGCAACTGGAGGTTAATTGAACTAACTTGGGAATTTTAATTGGATGATGGATAAACCTGTAAGGATAGCCTCTCTTGGATCCAGATAGAACATGCCATCCACTTAGGTTTTGGTCAGGAAGACAAAGGGGGAAATCTAGGATGCCACATCTTTCAAGATGCATGTAAACATGAATTACCAGAAATTTTTTGTAACTCTTCAATAAAACTAGGGGCATAAAATCAGCAAAGGTAAAAAACTTACAGTTCCACTGAAGTCAAGTTCACCAACTAAATATTCATCTCCCATCATTCTGAAAAACAGCTAGAAAAATTTGATGTACTGAAATATATAAAAGAGGCTGCGATTTTTTTCCTGAATAGGAGAAAAAAGAAACTCTTCTTATAGCACAGGAGAAGAGATAGCAGACTCTATTAAGGAAGCTTTTCTATCTGTCCATCCAGGAGCCACTCTGGCCTTCACACTCCTACCACCTGAGACCGTCACTGCTGGGAGCAAAGCCCCTTCACAGTTGACAACTCCAGTGAGCCAATGGGAGCCCTGCTTGGCTCCCCACACACCCCACTCACACACAGTCAGACAAGGCTTCCTTACTGGTTCCACCTCAGGTTTCCGATAGCAGAGTCACAGAATCATAGAATATGCTGAGTTGGAAGGGACCCACAAGGATCATCTAGTCCAGCTCTTAGTTCTGCACAGGACCGTTCCCAAGAGTCACATTACGTGCCTGAGAGTATCATCCAAAGGTTTCTTGAACTCTGTCAGGCTTGGCCCTGAGAAGCCTGTTCCAGTGCCCAGCTCTCCTCTAGTTGAAGAACCTCTTCCTAATATCCAACCTAAACCTCCCCTGACGCAACTGCATGACATTTCCTTGGGTCCTGTCACTGGTCACCACAGAAACAAGATCAGTGTCCGCCTCTCCTCTTCCCCTAACAGGGAAGTTTTAGACTGCAATGAGGTCTGCCCTCAGTCACCTCTTCTCCAGGCTGAACAGACCAAGTGCCTTCAGCTGCTTCTTACACAGCTGCCCCTCAAGGCTCTTCACCAATTTTTTTGCCCTTCTTTGAACGCTCTCTAAGAGCTTGATGTCTTTTTTATATTACTGTGCCCAAAACTGCACACATAATTCAAGGTGAGGCAACACCAGTACAGAGAAGACCCTCAGATGTCTGTATCTTTAAACAAGTTTATTCATGGTGCAGTAACACAGAAATAGCTTGAGCTGGTGACTCTAAGGATGGATCCTTGGAGAATCAACAAAGGAGCTTCTTTTATACCCTCACAGTCCATGCGCACAATAGTCTGGAATCTTTCTGAAGCGTCGTCCTCTCCTGGCGTGTCTCCAGCTGTTTGGTCACACGGTTCATGCCACAAATCCTGTGCCCTTTGCTGTACAAAGGTGTGGCAGCAGGTCACAGCCTCTTGCCTTGGGCTCCTGCCATTTCCCCCACCCTGAGCTCAACCTGCAATGCACCTGCACCAATGTCTTCCTCAACAACTCAGTATCGGAAATTACTGTCATGTCATTCCTGCAGATCAGGAAAATCTCTTTAATCAGGCAAAAGTCTGCTGTGGAAGTGTTGACCAACTAAGGATGTATCACGGCTTAAGAATTCAGCTGCAGAAGACTAAAACAGGGATTAATAGGAATAATTTTCAAAATATTAAAGTTTTGCTTCACTTCCAGTAAGGACAGGAGTCTGATAAAGTTAATGATAATAATCATCAAGATAAAAGTAATAATAACCAATATAAAGATCATGATAATAATAATCAAGTTCTTCCCATGCTGAAAGAGAGGAAAAGACTAAGGTGGTTGTAGTAACTACTGCTCTATAACTAAACTGTGTTTCCCCCTACTATTTACATAAAAAATAAAAGTACAAGTTCAAAAAGACAGGGAGATAGATTAAAAAGCATCAGGGTGGCCAAATGCTTTGATTTACTCAGACGTCTCTCTTACAGTCGCGTCAGAGGCTGCAATGTGGTTCTTTTAGATGATTACTTCAAAGGCGAGATTAAGGCACAAAACTCCAAATGTTAGGTCTCAAACAGACAAATTGCTTTATACAATAAATAATGGTAAAAGCGGGAGGGGGTAGAAGAGGGAGAGATAAGGAAAAGGAAAGGCCACAAAAGGAAAGTGCAAAAGAGGTTCCCCCCACCAGTGAGAGAACTGGGTGTAGTCAGTCTCAGGCAGTCAGCGAAGGACCGCTGCAGGAAAGTTGGTGGTAAGCAGACCAGATCCAAGACAAACAGGAGATGCAGGCAGGTGGGACACGGGAAGGACGGAGGCAGGCAGGATGGAGGCAAGCAGGATGGAGTGAGGAGTGGAGCCAGCAGGGTACCCTGGGCAACACTGACTGGACCAGACCGGTGGGCAGTGCTGGGCACTGCCTTAAATACCCCCCCATGCGCACTCACTGGCCAGCTTGACTCCAGGCAGAGCTTTCCACGATGTAGATTGGTTACGGTGCTGGTATCCAGGCAGGCTGGCTCTGCCAAGGCAGGAAAATGTAACAACTTTCTGTTGGAGACTCTCCAGGGGTTCCTCAAGACGCCAGCAAGCAGTCCAAAACGTCCCCTAGGTTGATGAAGACAGATCTGCAAAAAGCTAAAGTTGGGGTCCGCCATTTTGTTCAGTGACTGGGCTCCGGCGGGGGCTCCTGGTAGCCTGCAAAACTTACACTTCGGCACAAACCTCAGCTCCGTTAGTGTGAAGTGGTTAATTGCCACATTAACACCTCTCAGATCTCTGCAGAGCGGCTAATTACCAATTGTTTATTGCACCGGTCAATGTAAAAACAAAGTAGGGGGTCAGAGATGGAACAATCTCTTAAATTCCACCCTGTGACTTTACATTAACTGGGGGAATATCAATATAGCCCTCCTCGCTGGTTGTGACATATAGATAGAAAACACGAAGAAAGGTGAGGGGAATGCATATAGAGTGGTCTAACTTAAAAATCTTATATTAAGATTTACATCATTATGCTGACCTAGGTGGCAAAGCAATTTTTTCATAGCAGAAGAAAGCAGCCAGTGCTCTCTGATTGCATCAGGTAACCTTTCTTGTGCTCACCACAAGTAATGTAGTCCTCCTTGTGTGAACAGGGTGACCAGGGGATGCATCTTCTTCGACTGATTTGAAGCAGAGTGTCTTTCATATGTGTCACTGTTTATAGTTGAACAAGCAGTACCTTCAATTTATCCATTTTTCCTCATGAAACAGGCTAGGCTTAAAACAATAAAACAGTTTAAAAACCCTGCTCATACTGACATTAATTCAAATGTGTCTCAGTTTAATAAGACTGAAGTGTTTGCTAAGGAGGATGAATGAGTTACGAAGACGACCAAACTCCTCCCTCTTTTGCTCCTCCCAAACAATTGTAAATCTGAAATTAAAAGTTGAGGAAATATGGAGAAAGATATAGGTGTATAGGCAGCACAACAATAGAACACAAAAAAAAACCAAACAACAATCCTGCACGCAAGGTTCCCACCACCACCAGTTCTGTGCCGTTTGCCTTTTGGCGCAATTCTAACCCCGCCCAGCAGGGGGCGCTGTTGGATCTCTGG
>VYXB01005117.1:515-25731 GCA_013397135.1 Pachyramphus minor | reverse complement strand
CCCTGCCCTCCACATACACGCACACATCTTCCCTGAGTCAGGGCAAAAGTAAAGTTTCCCAAGGAGAAAAAACTTACCTGCCCCTCCAGTCTTCTGAGGCCCATTAACTTGGAATGCGGGGCTGCTTTCTAGTTCTTTTGTGTGCGTGATTTCCCCTCCCCCTCCCTTATTCCACACCTTTCTTTCACGGGAAGAAAAATTCCAAGCTGGGAATTTTAGAACAACCTATGACAAAACTGAACTTCAAAAGGCATCTCACACACTATAATGTAGTACTTGAGTAACTCAACTCCCAATTAAAAATTGTAATATTGAACAGTGCCCAAAGCATTATCTCAGATCAGATTTTCTGGGGTATTGACTTTCCTGAATCTAATCCAGACCACTCTTTGGTTTGATTTAAGATGTGAGAAAGGCATGTGGGTGTGCATGCACTATAAAACAGTTGCCATCTCTTCTACTGATACTGCAATTTTAGTAATTATAGGAAGTCAAACTATCTACAAAATCAGGAGAAAAACTCAGAACTTAAGAACACTGCGTTTCTCTCATGGGGAATTGTCATGAAGAAAATGGCTGCAAGCTACCACTGAACCATTGGCAAAATTCACTGAGGACTTCACAAAACTAATTGCATCTCTGGGACATTCAGGATTAGCATTTAACTTTTTTGATTTAACTTTCCTTCAATGTTAGTAATGTTAGTAATGAGTTTTACTGAGTGGGATTGGGACCAATGTCCTCCTGAGGAGACCTTTCTGAGTGGGAGGTTTTGCAATGGCATGTCTTTGCCCAGCCTCTGGAAGCTTGAATGCGTCTTATCCTTCTGCATGGAAAATTCTTTTGCCCTGTTCCACAGTCCTGCATCCCAGCACAGGACATCAGAGCATTCAGGATTCAGTATGTTCAGCATTCAGGTCTTCTCCAGATCCAACAGCCCCCAGCTCTGGCATTAATGTTAATGGTGAGGAAGCACTTTGCAACCAGCATAATAAGTCAACAATGGTAATAATTGCACAGCTGCTGAAATGGCACCCACTGAATAGTCCACTCAGAAAAGAAAGGACCATAAGAATCAAAATCCCTGCAATTATGGAAAAAGAGGAAAAACAGTTTCAGGTACTCAACATAAAAATGAGATGTTTTTAGTTCTTTTGTTTCATGATTGATTGTATCTTGACAGGATGGAACTGAAGGACGACAGGTCAGTATCAGGTATACAAAAGGCAGAAGTGATGAGGATGGTGTTATGACCCACTTCAGATAAGAGCGAACTCTTTTGTATGATGCTGAGCACTTCTGCTACTCTTTTGAAAGGAAAGCTGTCTTATTAAGCTTGTTTGCCTTTACTGTGTCATACCTATTTTTTATGTCAAAAGAATAAGTTTAAATCAAATTCCTATTTGCAGAAATCACTCTGAAATTAAGACAACTAATCTCCAGATTAGGGGCATGACATAATGACACAGTGGTATCTGTGAGTTTTCGATGTCCCCATACTTCATCAACTCCTATTTTTGATTTCTTGATGAGTGCTTTCATTCACTGACTAGTTTTTGGTGTACAATCAGTTCAACATTCATCCCTGCATCTCAGTGGTTTGTTTCTGTTCAGCTACACATCACGGGTTACCTTGGCAAGGTATCTCACTTCCACCCTGGATAGCCTAATTCAGTCATCCTCAGAACCTTGACTTGGCAAGTGATTTGACCAACTACTTGCAGTTTACTGCGCCAGTAGGAGGAACAGAATTGGGTTTGCGCTCAGATATGCTGCTTTCCAAATGTGGGAAGAAAACTGCAGGTTCCGACATTTCTGCTGGCTCCAGCAGAGCCCTTCAGGAGGAACTGGCTTGAGACCCTCTCAGTGGTTTGATGGGCAGTATAAGCTCTCAAAGAAATCATTATTCAAGTAATGCTTTCAGTTAATCAAGTATTCTTCTTAATGGAGACAATGGGCCATGTGCCAGGCATCTTCATTAGGATTCCACTGTATTAAATTTACAGTAGTTGTGTGAAGATCACAGGTAAATGAACCAAACCAGTTTTTTTTGTTTCAGTTTGGTGGGTTTTTTTTAAATTTAGAATTATTCAATACCCAGGAATGGCTTTTCTTTGCTCCTCAGCCAGGAAAAAACACTAACATTAAAACCACCACCACCACCAAAAAAACCCAAAACCCAACGAAACAATCCATATCCCCCCCCCCAAAAAAAACCCCCAACCAACCAAACAAACAAAATCCAAGCCCAAAACAACAAAACAAAATAAGCAAAAACGGAAAAACAACCAACCAAAAAAATCCAAACACATTCCCCTCCAAATCCAACAACTTAACTTTCTGCCTTTCCATCAAGTTTAATCACAAAAAAAATCTCATCAGAAGTTGATGTAGTGTAAGGTGTACTAAAAAGAGAGCGTGAGTTGTGAATGTAAGAGAAAATTATCTGAATATCTGAGCTGTAACAAACCATGCGATCTGGCATCTTCATGGGCTTGGGATTTCTGTCCAGACATTTGCATGTCTCTGGAGAAAAGTTTCTCTTCTGTGGTGATTAAGAGCATGAAAGGTGCTTTACATTTTAGCATCTGTGCTTTACATTTTAGCATTTACAGACATTTGTGTACATTTATGACAGAACTGATAGTATCACAGAATCAAAACAAGACCCTGCACAAGGATATTGCAGAGAAATAGAAAGAAGCACTTCCTTTTAAATATTTCCAATTGTTTATTAGCAATATTTTGGAATTGGTTTTCAAAGTAGCAAAGTGCAGGAACTTATAAAGAAAATATATTTGTTTAAGCCAGCACTTCCCTTGCATATGGGGGAGCTCAGAAGTTGTGTTTATTTATTCATTCATTTGTCTTGGTCAGGCAAGGAGTAAGAAAAATAAAGTTTTGCTCAGGTAACCTATCAGAAATGAGCTGTCATGGACTTGAAGTATTAAATTCTTGACAAAGTTAATCTCTTGATATTAAAAAAAAAAGAAAAGACAATTCAGCATGATGTTTTGGCTTAGTTGTCCTGTCAGCAGCTAAAACCAATTAATTTATAGAATCACTAATATAAGCAGCAGGTGGTTAAATGACAGTATCTTCAGCTATTAAAAATATTAATCAAACATGTGAGGATTTGTACAGGATCTAATCATCTACAGCTCCAGTTACACATGTTGGGAAACTGTTACAGTAACCTTAGACATTCTGCCATAGTACTGGAAGAAATCAGAAAAAAACATTTCAAGTAATGTACAGGTACAAAAATTTCCAAAACAAACCTTTTTTTCCCCGCACATCTGTCTGAAAGTGAATGATGATTATGGGTGCACAGTCAGGGTGACACACTGACCATTTTATTTCAAGAAAACACTATTTACTCTTGTGAACATGCCTGAAAAATTACTGTTCAAATCATAAACAGCATCAGCACCCTCCCAACTTTTTATAGATGATAGTTCTTTGACGGGAGAGGAAGAGGAAAAAAAATCTATCTTTTTCCTGCATAAGCATAAAGACATGACTAAGATATTGCTAAAATAAAAGTAAAACCTATGTGCATCTTGGTTAATTAATACCGTATCTTTGTCCTCTATTAAAAATACTTATTTAAGGTAAGGATAACAAACATGCTATAACAGCATGAGCTGTCAAAAAACCATGAATATACCTTTTAGAAGCCATTTCATTATCCTGGGGGGAAAAAACCCCAAAAGCAACAAATCAAAAATCCTCAACCTAATATAGCATAAAGTAAAATCTCTGTATTTTAACTTCTATATTTTACCTTCTTTAACTCAAGATATTTCAACTTCTTCAAGAGTTTCTTAGCATTGCCTTGTTACCTTAATTGAGAAATGTTATTAAATCTGGTAGTTCTTTACTTATTTATAGCTTGTGCTAACATTTATGCAAATGGGGGAAAAAATCCAGTGGTATCCTTAAAAAAGAAAAGAAATACCAAAACCCAAAAACGAAACCAAAAAATCCAAACCACAGATCCAACTCAATCCACAAAAGAACAGTAACAGACCTCTTAATGCATTCTTCCCAGGGAAGAAATATAAAATCAAGAAATGACAATCACACACAAAACTTTGCAATACAATTGCCTTGAAAAGGCTACAAATATTTCTCACAAAATAAATATTGTCCATTCCTGCCAGCCTTTTCAACCTCTGTTGTGTTCCCAGAAATTGCCAGTAATGAAAACAGAGCAGAACCAATCAAATTCGTGTATACACTATTGCACTGTGGGAGCTGGAAACCTTGCATTTAAAATGTCTTATGCATTATTCACATACTATGTATGTTTATGTAAATTACCAAAAAGCGGAAGAGTATACTAAAGCAGAATAAGAAGTAAAACATTGATATTAAAAATACCGCACTTAAAGTGTACCTTAGCAGGGATATACACATGTAGACATAACTATATATACGTATATATGTGCCCCTTCTAGACCTCCTACTTAAAATCAGTGCAGTCACGTGCCATATCCTGTACAGAAAATAAATATATTTTCTATCTTCTAGGACAGACATATTTTTCAACATTTATATTGGAACAAGTATAAAAATACAAAACAAAGTATGTAAGGCTTTCAATCATTCAGAAAGGCATTGGGAAGATTTGGTAGTGCCACTTTTATGGAAGTTATACATTAAAACTCCATGAGGGATATGTGCTGGAATAGTCACTTGAAAACTTACAAAAATAGAAAAAAAATCTTAAACTTACTCTTTCCAACAACACAGCACATATCTAGGTCAAGGCTGTTCTTTCCATCTATTTACACTAGCTATTATCAAGGCACATATACCATCTTCTGAAAGGAAGAATTTTAGAGAAGATCACATTCATTACTCAAACGCAAGCAAGGATTAAAATGTTAATTTCATTCAGACATTATGAGTGACAAGAGGAGAAGGAGCATTTATGTAAAAGAGATTTCTACTTCAAAGTCAGCTCCGTAGCCCTCTGCAGTTAAGGAGCACACATAGCACAAATGGATGCTCTTGTATGCAGGTATTTGCATACAAAATTTAGTAACTTCCTTTTAATGTGTTTAAATTTTACATTACATTATTTTGAAACATATAGCTTACTTACATGTTATGCAATATTAATGAATATAACACATAATATATTAAATGAATGTTACATTATGTGAAATCATTTTCCTTTCCATTCTTTAAATAAAACTGCTGCTTGATCTGAACTCAGAGAATAACTTACTGAGTGACTACAGAGGCATAATTATACTTTGAGTGTGAGCAAGTTTTCCTCATCTGCATTGCAATTTTCCCTTAATGCATTATAACAAAACCAATACCTTTTGGAATACTGCAGGTCTGCAACTTGCACCTCAAATAATATGCATGCCTTCAAAAACATGGGTATTTTGAGTAATGAGGTATTCCACACAAACCAGAGGCAGAAAGAGAGGAAACTGGGGCTCAAGGTGACTGACAGGCAAATAGGGTTTTGAAAGACGTTTTTCCACTCTACCAGAATGCTGATTTTTGAAAATTAATACCAGAATTATAATGTAAAAATATCTCAGAAACTCCATTGTTGAGCTTGTTTAGGATGAAGAAAATACTGTAGGAGGTGATTTGACCCATAATCCTACACGGCCAAACAACACCCAGAAGTCAGAATAACTGACTTCTGATACCAAACATCTCCTTCCAAAACACCAATCCTTACTTTATTTTTCCTACATGTACTTACAGATTAAGAACCTCTCTATTACTATCTTCCTGCAAGTGTAGCACAGAGATCATTTGAGAATACCCATAATTAAACGTGTAATAAGGGGTTTTGAGTTGTTGTATTTCCACAATCAATGTAAAAAATCCTTCAGGGCAAGAAGCTAAGGACAATATAAAATTGACATATCACTATGTCAGTTTTCATGTCTCAGGGCTGTAGTCAGAAACAGTGAATGCCATGAAGTTTGAGGATAGAGCACTGTAATTAGTTTTTACTGTTAACCCAATGATAAACAGATCTACCCAAAAGATATTCCAGAGAGGAACCTTCTGCATTCAGACCTTTCTGAAAGGACTTTGTGTCTTTGTTGTACAATATGTTGTACAAACAAGTCTGTAAATCTCAGACACCAACTATTTGATGCAAGCATCTTACAATATTTCAATGATACAGTACTCAACACCTCTGATACCAGGGAATGGAATGGTTGGCTACATTGGCCAAACTGTGCAAGGTTGACTTGACATTTCCAGCATATATATATATATACAAACACATGCATATGAAATCTATCTATATCAGATAAATGTGTAATATCAGAAAGATTAACCTATATACCTTTCTCATAATATTGTGTCTGAGAAAGGACTGAGACACTATTAATTATAGAGATCAAACTACATTATATAGATTTTTAGGAAGCAACATGGATATTTAATCTCCTGCTGGGACTGAACTAAGGAAAAGAAACACAGTAAAGATTTTGGTTTGACAAGATTGTATGAAGTTTTTTTGAGAACAATCATCAATGTCATCCTTAAAAGGGTTAAAATCCATACTGATATCCTAGAATTTTTCAGCATTTGTTCTTCTTACTCAGGCACTTTGGTTAATCATTGTGTTACTTGTATGTTTCTGAAAATAGTTTCTCAAGCAGCAACATTAACATACTTGTCACGGTTCAGGAGGGCAGCTGTCAGTCTCCCTAGTGCTGAATGACATAACTGAAAAGTACTATGACGTGTCAAATTAGAAAGAGAAGTTCTGTTCTTTCAGAAAGATCTCATTCGTATCCAGTCTGTAGCTTGGGAATACTGCAGGAGCTGACTACAGAGACACTTAAATTAGTGGCAATTAGTGCAGAAATACTTTAACACCTACTATACAATGGTCCTCCTTCAGTTTACGGTGAGTACAGTTCCAGTGAATACCCTTTAGAAACAGACATCCCACAGGATGGTTATGAGTACAAAGCAGATTGTGGGGCTCAGCAAATTGCCAGTAAATTATATCCATACTCACTAGGAAGTGATGTAATCTAAAATTACATGGTCAGATATTCTATACACATTTTCACATCCTCACTTCCATAAAGTTTGAAGAAATCTCCAGTCTTGGAGATTTTATTTGGACCACTCAAAAATACGCTTTTGATGCAGGATGACTGTGGGGTCTCCAATGCTTCTCTTTCAGGTGCCCAGACAAAATGGCAAAGCAACAAGCTGAAACAATGCAAATGCCAAACAGTGGAAGAGCACTTGGCATCTGTCAATAAAGTGTTGATGACCCAGCCCACTCAAGCAAAAAGGATTGCCACCTCCAAGATCTTCTGTACAGGCACAAACCTTGCATTGCAACTTGAGTTTAAGTTGTGGTCAGTAAACACTTGGTGAGACAGCAGCTGAAGGACAGACTGGGGCTCATATTCCAAGCCCTACCATAAGACTTGGGAGAGTTAGAGCCAGACACTGTAGCTTAGCCAAAATTGGAGGATGTAGGTAGGTCAAACCACATGAGCAATGGCACTACAACAGTGTATGCACTTGCTGTACAGCCATTGATGAAAGAATGATAAAACAATGAAAAGGTGTTTCTAAACACTGAGAAAGACAAAAATACCTAAAATTATCAGGGTGGTTAGAGATGATTTGTGAGAACTTCTTTCTCAGATGTATAGTAAGTGGTAACATAAAAATGGAATTATTGCAGAATGCCAGCAAATATTGTGCAAATTGTGCTTCCATGGGCATGAAGCTGCAGCTGATTTTTATACAGTTGGAAATAAAGCAGTGAAGTCCTGAAATGGAAATGAAGTCACAAACACAGGACTTCACAAACATCAGACATTCCTGTTATAAATTTTAGTGGCTCCAACAAATAAATGCTGCCACTTATAGATCAAAGGCAGCATTGCAACTGTTATGTGTTTATTGTAAAATTCTAAAGATATTTGGTTTTCTTTTTAATGGGATTAGGACTAGAAACTGCAAGATCACAAGACAATGCTTCATCAAATAAACTAATGGAACGTGTTTTCAATTTATCATGGGAGGAAGCCTATATTTTCAATTAGACTTCCAAGATTTTGTGGAATGAGAAATTGTGCAGTTAAAGGATAAAAGTCTTCAGGGACTTGATATTCTGAGCAAATAGTATGTACATGAATCTTACTTTGTTATGTAAACAACATTAACTTAGTAACTGCCTCTGCCTGCACTAAAACACTGTGAAGAAATCATTTCCAAGAAGAAATCACTTGTAGAGAAATGTCCTGTTTGAAATCTGCTGATATTTTTATACAAAACACTGACTATGTAATATTATATTTGGGAAAGTATCCTTGAATGCAGTAACACTGATGCTACATCAAGAAAACCATACAAAATATACCTCTTAAAATACCAGAATAAATCTATGGTAGATGCAGAAGTTACTCTACGATTGCTTAGTTAAATTCATAAAATCATCAAATAGTTTGGGCTGGAAGGGACCTTAAAGTTCATCTGTTTCCAAGTCCCTCCCACTAGACCAAGTTGCTTAGAGCAACTAGGTATTTCCAGGGAGATTAAAAAAAACAGAATAAATGAGAGAGTGATCCTGGATACCACAGGCACAGAAATCTGAGATGCAATGTGTGATTTTGGCACTGGATACTAGATTATATTTGTTGGCTTATATTTGATAGTAAATAAAGTGTTAGTATTGGCATATAGAACTGAGACTACAGAGATCAATAATTCTGCTTCTAGCAGTAGTCAAGACTGACAGGAGAACTGTGAATATAAAATAAATTAACAAGCTACTTCTAGATTTTGCCAGGGCCAAATCTTCCTAATTTCCCCAGGTAAATGACCCAGGTGTCCCAGCTGCTATATATTCACAGGCTTGTGATGTATTGACAGGGATGAAAGCAGCGAGGATGGAGCAAGAAGGGTGTCTGTGGTCCTTTGAGGAGGAAGGACAAACTCGGCAAGCATAACTATGCCCTTCTGGCTTCCACAGCCACCACTGTTGATGATGAAAGAGGCAGTCTTTAAGTAATGCTGTTAGGTAGGAGCCCAGCAAAAATTAGGGAACACAGTCATTTTCAGCCAGAGCATCTCAACAGTGCTTTAAGGATGTGTGCTTTTTCCTCAAGGACAAACTAAATAATTTTGAAGACTAAAATTTATTCCTCCTGGATTATATAGAATGCTACCTGCTTTGACAATGAGCCTTCACAATTCCATGCTTCAGGGATTAATTTTGAATACAGAGATGGCATCTATCACAGCTCTCTATTAAAGAATGTTATTCCTTACAGTATCTCCGATTATGACTACTTTATTAACATGCACACAACTGTACATGGAGGAAGAATGACCAGGAACACTGCTTTCCTGTCTTTCAACATATAAGAGGTAACCTTGTGCCTTCATTTCACATAAGTCTGTTTAAGTTTGGGGATAAAGAACAGTAGCTTCAATAGAAGCAACCTGCAATACCATAACCACAATTCGGACAATGTTACTTCTATCCAAGGAGAAATAATCTCTTCCCTTTTCTTGTCGTATTGATTTTGAAGGGTGTTTTGTCCATTTGTTTTCAAACAGCATTTTAATAGAGATGTGATACTGATTAACAATATCAATATGCCTGAATCCAACCACTCCAAATGACAGCACTGACATGGATTTGGTTGAAATCTGCTGAATATTGGTGTCCAGTGCCATATAAGATGCTGTAGGTTATCCCAAACCAGCAGCTGGAAACTGGTGGCAAGTGCTAGGGAAGCCTGTTTCATCCTTCCTGTCTTTGAATGTGACAGAGGTGCTCCTGAGATCCCTTCAAGGAGGAGCAGGGATAAAATCTGGTCATATATAGCAAATCTGTAAGGAAATCTTATAGTCTGGGGAGTCTGGGAATAATTACTGCAGGCCACAGTGCAGTCATAGAAATGCTCCTGGAAAAAGCTCTAGGCATGGCTAAACTGAGTTCGTCGTACCTAAAGAAAATGGTTTTAGCATACTTAATTACCAGAACACAGAAGTTATGTCAATCACATAAAAACACAGAATGATTGCATGGCAGCAGAAATCACACCTGTTCTTTGATTTGAACTAGGTTTGTATCAGCCAACACTTTTGTTATATGGAACTTGAATTTCATTAAGCTGTGCTTTATTCACAGTAAAACATAAATTCTGTAATAAAACCATTACAAAACACAGGTTTTTTAAATACTCCTTGTGACAGACATGGAGGATATGCAAGACACTGACTAGGTTTTTCACATTTTTTCTTTTGAAAATATAGTAAAAAAACTTACCCTTTCTTGCTTGAGTAATGCCTGGTCAGCCTTTCACTCGTGAGTCCTCTCTAAGCATCATCCCAGCACTTTCTCAGAAGTGTTTCCATCATCATGGTTGCAGCAGCATTACCTGGGGGAGGCAGCACTGCCAAGATGGCCCTGGGGCTCCAGGAGCCCAGGGCTCCAGGGCTGACACTTCGGCATTTTGAGAAAGCGAACCACCCCAGGAGAAGGGGGAGGAAGCAGCGTCCAGAGACTGTGTAATGGAAATAGTAGTTTATTTTCTTTTCCTTGCATAAAGACTTGCTACAGCCCTGCTACTGCTGATTGTGGTGAGGCCTCTTGCCGCAGTGGGTGCTGTCTGGAGACCCAGGGCTCCTCCTCTTCCGGAGATGCCGGGATGTTGCAGGTGAGTGGCCCCTGTCCTGGCCAGAAGCAGAGGGGCTCTGGCTGTTCTCCTGGGCAGAGGGACCTGCGGCTGCTGTTGTCTCCCCCTGCTCCTGCTGGGGCTGCGGCTGCTGTGCAGGAATGGACTCAGATGGGGGGCAGCTGGGTTGCCCCTCGATGGCAGCCTCCAATGTGCTGGCTGCTTCTTCCATGCTGGAATCTGTAATGCCACTGCTGGGGGCCTGGGTGAGGGTAGCATTAGCCCCCTGGGAATCGGTGGGGCCAGAGTTGGCCACAGGGATCTCATTCTCCTCCCTGGCAGAACGGGGGTGCCGAAGCCTCTGGACCTCCTCGCTGCACTGGGTCGCAATGATACTGAGGATGCCGTGGACCAGTGGTGCAGTGTATTGCTGGAGGCGAGGCTCCAGTCTTTGGATCAAGACCTCCCTGTCTGGACCATAGACACAGAGGGCGAGCAGGATGCCACTTTCTGCACTCTTTACCTGCCACCACTCGCCCCCATATATCATTTCCAGCCCCTGGCACAGCCAGGGCCTCACAGGGTCCAGGAGGTTCCGTCGCCTTCGGAAAAGTTCTGCCCAGAGCTCGGGCAGGATGCCACCCACAGCCTCTGGCCCTGCAGCATCCTGCTCAGTGGGGGCTGTTATCCCCTGTGGAAAAGAGGCATGGGATGCTGGAAGGCCGTGGGGGTTTTCAGCCAGGCCTTCAGGAGCTTCTCCTGCCTGGCTGTTGGTCGCTGGTGACTCTCTGGGAGGTCTGTCGCTGGGAGGTGTGATGACACAGTGTAGGTAGTTGTCTCCGCCATAGTCAGAAAACTTGACAGTCAAGATGGATCTTCTGCAGAGTGGGCAGGCAGGATTTCTTTCTGCCCAACGTAGGATGCAGCCCAGGCAGAACCGGTGGCCACAGGGCATCGTGTAAGCAACATCATCTGGAGCATCACAGCAGATGGGGCAGCTCCACTCTTTCCCTGTGGCCATGTCTGCTTGTTCCCACAGGCTGGCCCAGGCTCTGACAGTACTCGAGTTTATAGAGTGAGGGATGTGAGGTCACAGTCCATCTCCCAGTAACTCCATAATCCACTGCCAGGATTATGATTATTACTAGGATTATTAGGATTACTATCACCTCCACCACCCAGTGATGTCACAGTGGGATGTCCAACCCCTGCTGCTCTTGGGAAAATGCAAGTGCTGCCCTCCCAGAGAGAAAAGCACCTCCACCTATGAGATCTGAGTTAATGGATACATGGCTGTGGAAAAATAGCAAGGTTGCAAGTTGGTCCATCACCAAACATCAGCAATTCAGCACATGAGAGTGCAGGAAACCAGGAAAACTTTCAGACAGCAATGTGAAGAGTGGCTGAATTTCACAACCTGTGAAGGAGAGTTTCCTGAGAGATGGCCAAAATGCACAGATAACCTGGAGGGGAGCACTAGAGACATGTTGGGAAGGGGAGTCTTGCAAGAGAAGAGCACTAGTGTAGCTGTATCTGCAACCATCATATAAGTTTGACATTGCCTTAATAAATGCTGTTCCCAAATCCCAAATCTGAAACCACATGAATCCATGTTGGACGCAATGGGGAAAAGGGCCTTTGGAGTGGAGTTGTTTAATTTGGTCAGATGCAGGACTGAAGAAAGTGGAATGCAAGGGCAGCTGGGGACAGAAAGAAAAGACAGAACCAAGGTCTTTGGTGACTCATGACATACCAATGGCAAGCAGAAGACAAGGGTGAGAAGAGAGAGTGGAAAGTGGTACTGCAGTAGCCCCAGACATGTGTGCAGAGGCACGACGGAATGCGGGGACAGACATCCCTTTGTGACATCACTGAGTAGAGGAGGGTGGTGTCACAGAATTGTGGATTGTGACACTCCAAAGCCTGGCTCTCCAGCAATAATGACCTGCTTGGTGTTCTCTGCTGCTGGCCCTCCTCAGAAATGGCATCTATGAAGTCTCTTGTGCTAAGCCCAGACTTCAGCAAGGATAAGAATTCTCTGAACTTCTCATTCCTCGACTTCTCTACTTCAATATAAAATGAGCTTTTCTAAAGGGACAGATCAAATAATAAACAATTACTCCTATTTATTTAGAAAAGCACATTTGTAAAAAAAAATGGTCAGTGTGTTTTTATATTCCACATTCATTGTTTGGATTCAAAAGCACCACATACCATCTTGTGCATTGGGTCCTCCCAGCCTCTGACTAACAGGTTACACACATAAAGTAACTCTCATTCATCAGCAGAAAAGATGGAGAGCTGCAAAAATGAGGATGAAAATGATTTCCCTGCCTGTGCAGGGGATCTCATGCAGGCTTTCTGTACCCTGGCCTGTATAAAAAGAAGGGTCCTCAGCCAGATGAGGGATATGCTTCTCCCCAGTTACCTCAGCAAATTGTACATTTTTCCCTAAGGCATTGGGCAGAAATGGTGTAAGGCATTGCCAGAGCTTTCCTTTTCTTGCTTAAGGAATGCCTGGTCAGCCTTTCACTCATGACTCCTCTCCAAGCATCATCCAGTCCTTCTCAGAAGCAATTCATGATGTGGAGAATTATAGCAGATGGGGCAGCTCCACTCCTGTTTGTTGTGGCACTCTGAGGAGAGGTGAGAGTAAGAGCTGCTCCTCCTTGCTGGTGTGATGTGTGCAAGAAATGTCCAAACTCTCAGGACACCCTCCTGACACCCAGAGACCCAAATTCACCCCACGTCGATCCCCATGGAGTTATTTCTTTGCACAGCTGATCTGTCTTTCTACAAGCAGCCTGTGGTACCCAGCTGCCTGAACTAGGGGAAAGCATTTAATGCAGAAACAGAGGCAATGGCTCTGGGATGGGCACTGGTAGCTGACAGCAGCCCCCAGTGCACCATGCAGCACTAGGGAAATACTTGATCAGTCATCCAGGCCCCACAGGCACTATCAGTAGGAGTCCAGGAGGCCACTTGCAAGGCTGGGAACACTCACCTTCTTTGTTGTTGGAGGTTAAGAATAAAGAGGTTCAGAGGTATTTCCAGTATAACATGAGACATTTCAAACTTCACTGAAATTAAAGAAAAGTTGTCCTCTAATCTGAAGTATTTGATGCTACGGTTGTTAAAAGTTCTTGTTTGAGAAGTGGCTTTTCCCTCTTCATGTGTGAATTCAAAGCCAAAAATATTTTTTCTTATTTTTTTTAAATTATGAAATATAAAAGACCTTTACTAGTGATCTATAAGCATTCAGGTTTTGTTGTATAAAATCACTGAGAGGACTGCAGATCTCCAAATGCTAAGCATCAGCCTAAATCCAGAGAAGCTGTAGATGCACTTTTAATTTTTTGCCCAGGTTTTTGCCAGTTCTGGACTGGATGGAGAAATGTCCAGACTCTTGAGATTAGCTGAATGTTTTGCATTGTTTAAAAAGCTGAGCTGCAGTGCTGTGACCATCCACTGTGGTTATTGCCATGTTACCTCATATGGCTTTATCTTAAAGCACTCTCATTTCTAGACCATCTAGATTTCTACCAACAGCAATTGATACATTTAGTCTGTATTCATTTAAACATGCAGTAGTATTTGTTTTGTGTTAATCTCTAAAGAACAGGTCTGATTGAAATGCCCATGTACATTGGTACGAAGTGGCCAGTGACCTGCAAATTCATTGAACAAGGTTAGCAGCTAATGCCGTGTCCATGCCATGACTTCAGATATAAGGAGCACCCAGGATTTATTGAAAGAGGTGAGAAGGAACCATGCAAAGCATGAAGCATTGATTTAGAAATTGATCTCTGATTTTGTAATTATTTAATCATTACTGTGATAATTACAATAATTTCATTGTTCCTGGTTTAATAATACAGCAAGAGTAAACATAGTTAATGCCAAGTGGAAAGCCAGCTTCCCAGTCCAGGCTGCTGAAGACCTTTGCCCTGCTTGCCCTTCTAAACATCTCCTCCTCCTTGTCATAAAAGAAGAGCTTAGCATTACATAAAAATTAACAGTGAACATGAGGCAGCAGTGTTCAATTTCAAGATTTGCAAAGGCATTTTCATAAGGCTGTCACTCTGCAAACCAAGCCCTCTTTCCAGCATGAAAGATGCTTTTGAGTAAGAAGAAGGAAGATCTATTCCATTTCTTGCAGCCTCCTATGTTCTCAGGTCAGTGGTTAGGTCAGGAAATCTTATATGCACAGCTAGTAGTTATTTAGGCATCAGAAAATTATTCCCTGTTGGGCATAACTTAATAGTGTATTTTGACTAATGGATCAGAACCATCCTCTGTATAAGAGATTTCATATCATCCAATTTGCCTGACAGTTTTGGTGCATCTATTTCTCAAATTCCTCATTAATTTTCTTCATATCTTTACAATGAAGCTATAAAAGCATTTGCCAGCTTTCTTCAGATTCCTTCATGTTACACTTATTCAGGCACTTCAGTTTAACAGAGATTCAGTTCCTTTTTTTCAG
This sequence comes from Pachyramphus minor, assembly GCA_013397135.1. Taxonomy (NCBI): domain Eukaryota; kingdom Metazoa; phylum Chordata; class Aves; order Passeriformes; family Tyrannidae; genus Pachyramphus; species Pachyramphus minor. Next base: position 10,590 of record VYXB01005117.1, on the reverse strand, counting down.
CATATCCTACAGACAAGAAAGAAGAAAATGTTTTGTAAAATTTAATGCAATTAGGAAGTTAAAACGTAAGAAAAAAAGCCCATAGCTAAACACACTGAACTCTTTGAAGAGCTATTTCCATAAATCAAGCAAAGAACAAGTTCCACAGTGCCACAGAGTAGCATAGAAATTATGTAATTCCCACACAACACACAGATGACCTAGGTAATAAGGAACAATGTAAAAAGAGTAAGTTTCACAAACTACGAAATACAAACTGCCAAACTGTATGCATTTAAGAAAGGAGTTTTGATTCTCATGGTTCCACTGTCAGCATAGAGAAGTTTCTTATCTGGACATAATTTTATTTCATTTATTCAAAATTATAAAGAATCACTTTCCTCTGCAATAATTGCTAGTGGAAGAGTTGATGAATTCCTGTCTCTGTCTCTGAGTCCAGTTTGTCCAATAGCTTAGTGCAAACAGCAACTTCTTCATAGGAAAAAGAGAACTTTTCTTATTGTGGTCTAAGATCCACTTTTCAGATGTTTCCAGTTGCCATGGCTTGCTGCAATTCCATCAGGTACTAATCAGGTGCATAGCTTCAAACTCCATTATCTGCAGCATTTAGACCAGAGGACAAAAAGTCACATGAGAGAAAGGATGAGATTGGCACATCACACTTTCATATGAGCGGTGCTCACATGTAAAGGCTTCTTAAAATGCCATGGCCAAACACACATACGGTAATCACACAAAGTAATTTTCAGTATTTTTATGCCTTAGGACATGAGAGAGCTCATGGATCTCTGCAGGCTGTATGTACAGAGTCAACGTGACTGACAGATCTAGTAAAAGCAACTCATCTTCATACTTTCCAATCACTGTACAATGACATAGCAATGTGAAGTAAGGCCTCAGAAAGAATTCCAGCCGCAAATAACCCTGAAATTTAGGGAAATTCACATGAAAACTTACCTTTGCAAGAATGTTTTTTCTTTATATTAAAGTGAACCAAAGCCCCAGCTCTGAGCACTACATTCTCGTACAATTCAGGTCCAGACCTGCATCTCAAATTGCATCTCAGATTTGTTTACATGTTACTTTGGCTTTTCATGATCATAAGCCTTTTCTAAGACACTTAAACATCATAATTATCATAACTTAAGATCATGGAAGCACTTTTCCCACTCTGGCAAACTGTGTAAAGAAGCTGCAACCACCAAAACCCACCCCTTCCAAATATGCCTCCTGGATTCCAGTAATTTGTACCATGAGTTAAGCTAGTTGATGGGAATTGAGATAAAGGTGGTACTATTGTCCAATTATCTCAGGCCTAAGGAGAAGTAAACCAGGCTGGGGGAGAAGAATGTATCCATAAGTAAAGCAAATCCGGCAGCTCTGATGAAAAGTCAGCTCTGGATGGGTCTGGTGGGGGGCAGCTGTAGCCCACAGGCTCATTTCTGGGGCCTTCCACCAGATGACTGCATGTGATCCACAGTGTTGCAACAGATCCACAGTGGTGCAAAAGGCAGAGTAAAATTCCACTCCCCTGCAGGGGAGGTGTTTGGGCATCCCCATGTATACCTGAACATTTATTAATCCATTGAACTCTGTGTTTTGTGGGATCCCCACCACCAAGAAGACCAGAAGACGACCAACGGGACGCCATCTGGATCCATGAGTGGTGATATCTTTCTACTTACTCTGTGTCTCTGTCACTCTCTTTCTCCTCCCATCCCCCACTCCCCACTCTCTTTTTCCTATTTCTTTCTCTCTATCTCACATTGACTGTTAAATTAAATCCATACTGTTGACTTTGGCATATGGTCTTGTTTGCACCTTAATTTGGGCAGAGGCATCTCTCAATTAATTCTAACAATCGGATCACTGCTGACCCTTTGCACAACAAATGGCATGGGGACCTGTGGCCCAGCCAAGGGACTGGACACTCAGAGACACAGCAGCAGCTGACAATCCCCAGACTTTCCTGCCTTTAGACTGTAAGGGTATAAAAGCTCAGGGGTTCCTTTGTTCATGGTTCCTTCTTGAAGGCATCAGCTCAAGCTGTTTTTTTATGTAGTTATTGCTCCACAATTACATTATTTTAAAGATCTGGACACCTGAGACTGCTATGGGAAACCTGGAGTTGAGCCAGTGAGGAAACCTGGTCTGCCAGTGTGAGTATGGGGTGTGTAGCTGTGAAGGAGCCTCAGTCCCAGCTCAGGTGGTGTGAAAACGACTGCTAGAGTGGCTCCTCTGGGTGGTTGGACAGGGAAGTTTCCTTAGCACTTAAAGAGAGTGTTTGAAGTGTTCAAAAAACTAAACCAGAGGTATTCAACACACATTTTGGTTGGAAATGGCCTTCAAGCTATCTTATTCTTCAGTAGCTAAGTGCTCTCACTTTTAAAGTACGCTTCAGGAACACTTGATTCCAAAGAAGTCTTTTTGAACGTGCCATAGCTGCACTTTCTGAATATAAATACAGTTGCATGAAGGACTCAGAAGTCCACATTCTCAGTTTCTTCTTAACTCCAGGGTATCATCCATCCAGAAATCCAGTGATGACTTTTCAGCATCAGTATCAACAATCTAATTATATTCTTATGAGATGACATATTGGGAGTGAAGTGGGATGGTAAGAATGAAGTGGTGAAGAAATAAAAAACAACACCAAGGGAATGTCGGGAAGGGAGAAATAGAGAAGGAAAAACAAGAAACAAAGGATGGAGGCAACAGAACTTTCTCAGTGAATTATTCAGGACACATCAGTGAAAAATGGCAAAAATAAACACTGTTGTCCACAAAAGCCAGCTTTGGCTCTTAGGCTTTAAGCAAATCTTATGCTGATTCCAACAGACATTCTGCATGGAATCAAAAGGAACATCCAATTCTGATTGCCCAGCAGGAATTCAGCCCTCCCCACTGAATAAATGGGAAGCCTGAATTTAAGAATAAACAAACATCTCTGCCTCAGCATATTTCAGTTTTGCTACCATGATTTGTTGTTTCTTTGAGACTGTATACTTAATGTGCTTTTGAAGTTGTACATTATTAAATGCAAAAGGTTTTCCTTAATACTTAAAAATGCAAAGATGAGGAATTCTAATCTGGTTTTTGGTCCTTTTTTGCTTATTTAAAGTCTCTGTTTCTACTGAGACTCTTAAAGTTTACGTCTTTGTATAGCATATTCAATATAAGTGAATTATAGCTATATATGTATACATTTTTGTACTTCTTGGAAAGATAAGCACATTTTGGGACTAGAGAATAAGGTTCCTCAGATGAAATAATCTCACTGGTATCAGCGAGATCAAATAAAAATAAAGTACTAGTTAGCACAAGCAAGAAAGGTAAGAATTGATTTTAACTAGTTTCAATGTTAGGAAAATTGATAGCCAAACACTGCAAAATCAAGAAGTCCTAGTTATATTAACACATTCAAAAAGTGAGGACTAAAACATAATACTTAAAACATTAAATTTAGGACTACTGACAAGTTCTCAATAGCATTAAATATAGCAAATATGAACATCATGTGGTAATAAATTCATGTGTTTTCTCCTCTAAAGCTTTTAATCCTCTCTGGGACCTTCGACAAGGTTGACTACTTCTCTGAATGTATTTCCACCATGTTTTAGGCTAGTTAGTATCTGCAGTTTGCAGTTAAGCTTAGTAATAATGATAATAATCATTTTAATAATATTATAGATCAGGAAAATAATAATGTTAATTTAGCCAAATGAATGACAACTCAACTGAAGGGCTATGCGCTTGTGTTCACAATCCTCTTCCCCCCATATTTGTTTAAAAGGGCACTACCAATATCAAAGTTGAATGATTTTATGAATGTTTATGAATAGTTTTATGAATAGGTTTTTTCAACAGTAGCCTCTACAGGGGAAGTGTCTGGAGTTTAGCTATCTTTCTCTTCTTAGGTGGTGCGTGCAGTGTTTCTTGGTCCTTCTTGATCTCCTCTAGATGTTCCAAGAGATTCTGGTTCCCTGTATTCCTCAAACACAGGAAAAACCCCACATTTACAGCAGCCACAGCTGTCATAAAAATATCAGGAAGAACACCTCTGTGGCACAAACAGGCAAAGTATGCTCTGTTTATCATGTTTAGGTGGTGGATATTATTTACACTTTCACACAACTTTTCTGAGAAATGGCTAAACACATTTTAAAGTGCCTAGGCAACTGGATAGCTTTTATTAGATCATAAGTTTTACTCTGTTACCTTGTTACTTGCATAATTCTGAACAAATATCTCTGCATGTCATGTTTAAAATCAAAACAAAAGACAGACTGCAACCATTTACATTTGACTGAATTGAGCAACTGACTAATAACTCGATATCTACTTATGCAAAATCAGTGTGTATCTCTAATTTCATGGCTGCCTATGGATACTTCGCCCAATACAGTTCTGTATTTCACAATTAAGTTGATGTGTTTTAAAGGTTTAGACTTCAGTTTTCCAAAAACTTTCCAGTTCTTGTAGTTATCTTTCTGATTTTAGGAAAAAACCCACAAACTTTATACTTACTCTGCACCTTAGTAGTATATTCCAGACTATTTTTTGTAGACTTTGTTATTTTTCACAAAAATCACACTAAGTGTTTGTACTTTTTATTAACTGCTTTGGTTATGAGATGATATATTGAAATTATGTTGTGGGTAAAGGAGAGGAAAAGTTCTATTGTGAGAAAAACAATAGAAACACTAGAAACAGTAAATTCTTGGTTCTGCATATAACTTGGTCACAGACTTGTCAAAATCTGCCATAAATATTTTATGATTACATTTCCAAATGTGTTATCTATGTCTGCCTTTCTCCATTTTCAGACTGAATTTTGGAATCACTAATAATGCTTGATCCCAGTTAAAGTTAATGTAGGACTAAAATAAGTGAAGTCAATAGTTGGTTGGTATCCTTAAAACTTATAAGCCTTCAAAGTACAGATTCTGAAAAGTGAAAGGTGTAAAATCAACGGAGACTTAAAAAGAAAAAAATTCTCTGTACCGCTCTTGTCCTTTTCAGGAATTGTGATTCCTATTCTTACATGTTGTACCCTGAAAGTGATGATGAGAAATGACACGTTGTCACTCATTATTCTAACATGTGGTTTTTATGATTTCTAGTTTGTGATGGAACTGTTACTATTAGATGGATAACAAACCCGTTTTGGTATTTTTGTATCTGTGATTCTTGAAACTGAAGTTTGGTCTGATTTCAAGCTGGGTATGTTAAATTGCTATAATTTAAGACAAAGGAATGATAGATTCAGACTACACAGGCAAAAAAACTATTTTCTGTGTAGTTCAGGAAGAGAACCTTTGACATGTCCACCTGTCAGGAACCATTTTAACTACATCTCCAGTGACAGGCCACATGTGCTCTACATTTCTCATACATTTCAAGTAAAAGCACAGTAATATCTAAAATTTTTGGCTGAAGCACAAAGAAGAGGCTATGAAATGCTGTTTCCTTAAATCATAATTGGATCTTATATGCAATGGTTCTTTGGGAGGGAGGAAGAGACTAGTGAAGGGACCTAAGGGAGCAAGTTTACACGTGTAAAGCTGAAAGAAAAACAGAGTTGCTATTCAGCAGAAGTTTATCACGGTGTCTTTTTTTCCTTTTAATTGTTTTTATTATTATTATTTCTTTTGGTTTTGTTTTGATTTGGTTATTATTCCGGCAGGAACTTTCCCGGTCCCGCCTCCCTTGGCGGGCGCTGCTGCGGCTCCCGGCGGACCGCGCGCGGGCGCAGCCATGTTGTGCAGCCATGTTCCACAGCAGCACCCAGCGCCGGCATTGGACCTTCCGCAGTCAAGAGGAGCTGTCTCGGCGCCGGGCCGAGGCGAACTGCCGGGCCCGAGGCAGGGCCGCGGCCAGCGGAAAGGTGCGGGGGGCCTGCGGAGCGGGCGGGGAACGCGGGCGCGGGGCGGAGGAGCGGAGCCGCAGGGCGGGAGCTGAGCGGGAGGGGCAGCCCGAGTGAGCCGCCGCTGTACCTCTCCCCAGGTGCCGCAGGGCGAGGCGGTGCTCCTGGAGGCGCACGAAGAGCTGGCGATATGCAAGTACTACGAGAAGAGGCTGTTGGATTTCTGCGCCGTGTTCAAGCCGGCGATGCCGCGGTCCGTTGTGGTGAGTGAGCGGCGCTGGGACCGGTCCGCCTCGGCCGCCTCCTTCCCTTGTCTGCTGCTGCTTGCTTGGCTCGTTCTGGAGACCGCGGATGTCTTTAGAGCGAATTTCCCTCTTCCAGCATTGCAGTCTGTGCCCGCTTCTTATATTTTCTGTTTGTTTTCTGAGTCGTCCATCCATTTCAAAACCAGTTGTTTCTTAAGGTGTTCTGCTTGTGGTTCCTACACTTGTGTGGGTGACTGGACTGCTTTGTATGATTGAACTTTTGTTCACTCAAACCCTTTCTACCCTTTAGCAAAGGGTAGAAACAAAGTAATGGTAGGTGGTCGATGGTAATTATTGAAATTACAATAAAACGACGATGATACAATAAAGCAGTCTCACAGTAACTAAAGAAGGCAGTCTTGCATTTGGGTTGTCGTTCTCAAGCATTTGTTTCTCAAGCACTACTGCTTGTCTGACCACAGAATAAGCTGGATCAGGTTTGTACTGCAGTTAGCTTACCGAGAAAGGAAAAAGAAAATTACCTTGAACTGACTTGCCTTGAAGCAGACAAGTGTTTCAGAAGGGAGAGCGTGGGGACCTGTAGCTGAAGCTGAACCATTAAAATGAATGGCTTGTATTGTGCCCTGTCAGTCCTCCCTTCTTCTGGCAGGTGTGGTGAAGAGCGCCCCACTTGAGAATGCCTTTGAAAGGTGGCAGTAGCTGCCGTAGCACATTCTGTGAAGCCAGACTTATATCTGAGAAGTGGCCCCTGTAGAGTCTCGTCAGGCAGTGGTTTTGGAAGACACCTGCTTTCATGCTGATAAATGTCTTGCAGAAATTACTGATCTAAAAAGCCAAATGGCTGGGATTGCTTGCAGCTTTTGGGATAAATTTTTTTCAGTCTTTGGTTTTTAAATTTCATTTGAATATGAGATTTTTCTCATGAAGATACTGTAGGGTTTTTGAGCATTGTCTTGCAAAATATGTCTAAAAATAAAAGATTCTGTAAGGCTGTCATATTACAGGCATAAATGAAATATTTAATGACATGGCTTTGTGTGTGTTTTAGTGCCTTAGAGTGTCCTGCATGCATGTAGTATATATTCAGACTTGCCTGATATGTGATTTTTTTCTAATGTATTTTTTCTTTTTCTGTTTTTATTTCTTCCCATTTTTTTCAATTTAGGGAACAGCTTGCATGTATTTTAAACGCTTTTACCTCAATAACTCAGTGATGGAATATCATCCTCGGATAATAATGTGAGTTATTAACACTTATTGAGTTACTCTGTCAAGTGGAACATTGGAGGTATAATCTGTTATATTTTTAAAGACCTGAAAAAAAAAATGAGAAAGGAAATTTGAGCATAAATAGGCAGAAAGATAAAATATAGCTTGTTTCTGTTTGGAAAAATTTATTGTCTTCAGGACATGGTATTTTGAAGATAGAAATTTTTGGAACAGAACTCTTGGGAAAAGAATCAATGCTGCATAAGTCAGTTGTTTGCTTTTTTGTTTTTTTTCCCCTCCTCAAGGCTAACATGTGCATTTTTGGCCTGTAAAGTAGATGAATTTAATGTATCCAGTGCACAGTTTGTTGGCAACCTTCGGGAAAGCCCTCTTGGACAGGAAAAAGCTCTTGAACAAATACTGGAATATGAACTGCTGCTTATCCAGCAACTGAACTTCCATCTCATTGTCCACAATCCATACCGGCCATTTGAGGGGTTTCTAATCGATCTGAAGGTAACAAAACTGTTTGATTTGCTACATGCTCTGTGTAGTAAAGTAATACAAGTCTGTCATGTGTTGTGTTAGAAAACTTTATTTCCTTTTGTGCCTGTGATCTTAAAAGATCTAATTACTGAAGTGATTACAAATACCTTAAAGATGGTTGTTTATTTATGGTCTTTAAGCTTTTTAGCCTATTTCTGGAAAAAGAGGAAGGTCTGCTACTTTTTAGATTTTGTAAAGTGTTGTTGTTTTGTGTGTTCTGAGCTCGCAAACAAGAAGGGGGAGCAGCCACTTACTTTCCTAAATATTTACTTTTTAGACTCGATACCCAGTGCTGGAAAATCCTGAAGTTTTGAGGAAAACAGCTGATGACTTCCTCAGTCGAGTGGCTCTGACAGATGCGTATCTGCTCTTTACTTCCTCACAGATAGCTCTCACTGCCATATTATCTAGTGGTTCAAGAGCAGGAATTAATATGGAAAGGTAGTGTTTTCTTTTTATAGGTATGATTTAAACAGTTTATTTGGTTCCTGTATAAAATTTTGCTCCAGCCATTCTTAATTAGTAGAGTTGTGTATTTACCGATTGATAATGTTGGTATGTTCTTTATGTATGTTTCAGAATTGTGGTGGTACTATTGGTTGCACTTTCAAAAAGTAGGTGATAAATGCAGTCAGTTGGTGTCTGGTTTTTATATGCCTTTGGAAGAAGGAAAAAAAGGAAACCTGATGCCTTTGCCTCAGTTAGAACAGCACAGGATTTTCAGACTCATCTTAAAGATTATGGTGAAGAAAGTGGAAATATATTAGAAACTGAGAGTTTCTTAAGAATCGCTTAAAGAAAAAAATAAGATATTTAAGGTTCCAGAGTCAACTGAAATGACACTGAACTGACAGCTACTAGGCATGCTATATTTGGCTGGTATAACTGTTCAAAGATGCTGTTTTAAATCAGTCCCTGCTTTCCTTTCTGTGCCCTAGCTACTTGGTGTTTGCACAGGCATTATCAAACACTTTGCTACCTCTGCTGAAATGTGTAGTTTGTTTGGTTTGGTTCTCTGAAAGACAAAACATACTCTTTTCTTCAGAGAAACAGCTGAGGTAGTTCCTGTAAGGAGCTGCACAAGGGTTGATGCAAAATGCAAACAGTTCTTTTTAAATAAACCAGGTCTTTTTAGATAAACCTCCTGTAAATGAACCTCAGATCTCTCTTGTTCGAAAAGAGTATTCTCTGCAGGGTTCACCGTCCTTTCGAAATTGCATAAAAACATTCAGGTGCTTACTTTAACTTGAAACTGGATCTAATTCCTAGGTCTGTATTCTGTACTGCTTGTGCAAAAATTCAGAAAAGCTTGTTTGCAAAAAGTACTAAAATAATTTGTAGATAGCATGGGAAATGAGGTATCTGAACTTGGTTTGTATGTTCAGGAAGAAGTCAAGTCTTTGTGATCTGTCTACACCACGCAGTTGTTATAACCTGGTTATTTATTATTTTACTTGAGTTTTTGCTGCTGGACATGAGAGGAGCAAATGCTGGGTCTGTGGACCTGTGAGCAGGTGCACCTGCAGAGGTGGGACAGAACATTGGAGGGGTTTGAAAACCTGTTGTTCCCATGATGGAAGGGATGAAACTACTATGATGCTGTGGGTCTTGGTGAGGAGTGTTGGTCATGTCTGTTGGGGTTTTACCCAGGCAGTGTGCATGTATTAGTGTTCCTACTAAAAGGAAGTTTGAATCTCAGTGGGAAGAAGAAGGGACCCACAGGCTCTTACAAGGTAGCATTTTGGAATGGCTTTTAGCTGCCAAAAAAAGGAGGCCTGTCTTGCAAGCTCTGTTGTCTGTTGGTCAGTCTGAAAAACACTCTTCTGTAGTTTTGGCTTGTCTGTCATACTGTGCAATAGTGGGATGTTATCATAGAATCTTAAACCTAATTTGTCTTAGCTCTGTGAGGCTTACTTAGAAATGCTGAATTCTGCAGTCTTGGAACTTCAATTTTTCACATGGCTGGGGAATCAGTGATAGATTTGCTTTTTTATGACTTTAAAGCACTTACATAACCAAAGTGTTCTTACTTAGTCTAATCATAGAGCTCTAGCAGATGTAAATAATACCCATCTCATCAATATGTGGCTAAAGAATTGGTGCCACTGGCGGAATCTTTTTTTTTTTGACCATGGGGTAAATTCCATGGTACCTAGTCTCCTCAGATCAGATGGGCTTCATCTATCTA
>VYXB01005116.1:238915-287713 GCA_013397135.1 Pachyramphus minor | reverse complement strand
ATGTGAATATAAATATATAAATAAATATAATGAATATATTTAATATATCTGTAAATATATAAAATACATGGAGATAAAGACATAAAATGTATAAAACATATAAAATATGTACAAATAAATGTATAAAATACATAAACACAAGGATTTTTTTTGCTGGATGAGGACTCTGAGAGTGCTTTGCAGAGGCTGCTCTGCAGGATATACTTAATTTAGCAACTGTCATCCCGGTTTGTACGACCTGTGGTGACAGAACCTGGCCTGGGAAATGTCTGAAATCCAGATTCATGGAATATTTAGCGGCCCATTCCCTGCTAATGGGCTCCAGCCCCGCAGGATCCCCAACAAAAGGCTCTGTGTCCCAGTGCCAAGTTTCCTGACACTGCCCCGAGCTCGTTCAAGTTTTTACCTCAGGTTTTATCGAAAACAAAATCTTGAGTCCAGCAAGGCAGGGCTTGGGTGGTTAAAACCAGCCAGAAGCCGCTTTTATTCCCGTTGCTCCGAGGAAACCTGGGATCTCTCACGTGTGGCACGCTCAGAAATGAGGTGGACTTTTTTTTTTTCAAGCAGAGATAAATTGATGTGAGAAAAACCTCCCCAGTATTGATTTTCCCTTTCCTGTGGCTTTGGAGAGGTTGTTGATGCAGCAGGAACACAAGGGCTCTCCTGTGTGGGCACAGTAATCGTAATAAATTGGCTTTTTGAAACCCAGTTTTTAGGCTGTGGTTTCAGTGAATTGATTTGTGGAGTAGATGAGAGCTCCTGGCACAAAATTACTCATTTTTGGGCTGTGGAAGAGGCAGGAGGAGGAATTTTCCTGCGTTATCTGGAACACTAAATATCAGACAAGTTTGTTCTCTCTGTTTCCTTCCTTCCTGGAGCTGAGCCAAGAGGTTTTTGGGGATGTGAGTGTTAAAATTTACACTTTCTAGAGCTCATTCTCGTGCATCCTGACAGGGATCATGACAAGGACAATGATCTATCCTCAGGGGAACAACAGGAACTTGTTTAATTTGGGACAAACCAAACAAACCCATGGTGAGAATCCTCTCAATGCTCAAATTGAAGCGATTTGATGCCACAGGGCAGAATTTGAGGTCCAAGATGTGTCGGGCTGGTGGGGGTGACACTGAGGATGCTGAGGATGAGACGTTTCTCCCTGGTTGGATGATCCTGGTGGATGTCCATGGGGAGCACTTCTGATCCTGATGGAGAAGTGAGCAGGAATCACTGGTGTTCAGGGATGCTCCTCTCTTTGTTCACCCTGTTCTGATCTTGCAGGCAAGTTTTGAGGGGGGACATATTTTCTTCCCATTGTCCAATCTCCTGTGGCCTGCTCTGCATATTCCAGGATTCTCCATATTACTCTGGGATTTGTTGGGATTTGTATGTGGCCAGGGTGGCCCAGGGACTGTGTTGTGAACAGAGACAGACGCTGATGATGTTGCTCCGTGGTGATTTATCCCAAATAACTCAATGACAGTCATTCAGTGATCCTAATCCTCATCAAAATGATCCTTCTTTTGCATCATTTCTGACAGGATTTTCCTGCTTTTTCCCTTGGTTTCTGCTGTTGTCCTGACACACCATTTGCTTTTAGCCACTTCCCTGGTTTTTGGTCTTGTGCCCTTCCCATGGTGGTCCTACCAATCCACTGCTCTTCTCTCAGAACCCTTTATGTGGAGGAACACCAAGTCTGCTTGTGCTTTGAGCTCTACAGTGAAATCTAGGACTTGGAATCCTTACAAGTCCTTTTTTTTCCCATCAAAAGCACCAGTCCTTATTTTCCCCTCTTTATGGACAATTTGGAGTGTGAATGGCCTCCCCAGGAGGGGCCATCTGTGTGCTTGGCTGGTTATTGCAGGAGGCTTTTAGCAGGTCAGGGAAGAGCACACGGAGAGGGGGCAGCCATGGATGAGATATTCCTTACCTTTGTTTTATCACTTCTTCTCCAAATTTTTCTGGTCCCTCCCCTCAGGTCTGAGCTGTGCCAGCAGAATTTAATTTGCATTTGTGCAGAGGGCCTTGGTGGCAAACACCACTCGAGATGTTCCCTCATTGCTCCTGGCGGGGAGAAGTCCAGCCTTGAGGGTGATGGGAGCACAGAGGGTGTCACTTCCCTAGATTTAGGAAATTCCAGGACATGCTACAGCCTCGGGAGTGGTGAAAAACTAGCTGTAAAGGTCAGTGGTTTGATGTGACCAGAGGGCTGGTTATTGTAGGATATAATCACAGAATCATGGAATATCCCGAGTTGGGACCCACGAGGATCCCAGAGTCCGAATCCTGGCCCTGCATAGGACCCCCCAAGAATCCCACCCCAAAAATGTCATAGTGAGACCAATTAAACACCTTTCTCAACCACTTGGAAGGTGGGGTAGGATGCACCTTCTAAAAATCCATGGATAAATTGGGAGTAAAACTTGTGGCAGGGGAGCAAATCCAACCCCAAACCCTGAGCTGTTCCCTGAGGAAGTGTGGGAATCCCCAGCAGAAAGATGCAGGTTGGAAAGCACATCTTCCAGGAGAAACTCCAGAATTATTCTTGCCTTGCCTCTGGGAATTCTGTGAGGGAAGTCCCACCTTATTTCCTTATCAAGATAAAAAAAGACCCCAAACCCCCAAAACCCCACCAAGACCCATCCTGAAAATACATTGTGTGTCTTTGTTATTTGTAGAATAATTTCTGGAGCTGGAAATTCTCTTGCAGTGCATCCATCTCTTCCCAAGAGGTGGGCACCAAGTTTGTTGGGCATACAAGCCTTGGGTTCAACTGGACAATCATATAAATTCCTATAAATGATGCCAAAGGGAGTTAATTGTCATTGCAGGGTGTGAAAAGCTGCAGAACATCCGATAACAACTGAAATTGGAAATACCCAACTCAAGGAATTGTGCTCCTCCATTGCCTGGATCTGTAGGGAATTCAGGAATTTAACTTCACTGCTTCAGGGGGAAGGAAGCTCCTGAATATTCCTGAGAGATTAGACTTGGTCTGTGGAATAAGGATTATTTCTTGTCTCTAGAAGGGGGGCACTTGTGCTCAGTACTGGGAAGATGAATTGTAGGACATTTCCAGGGATGGGGCAGCCACAGCTTCTCTGGGCATCCTGTGCCAGGGCCTCTCCACCCTCACAGCCAGGAATTCCATCCCAATATCCCATCTAAATCCCTCCTTTTTTAGTTTCAAACCGTTCCCCCTTGTTGTATAACGTGAGAGTGGAAGCCCTGCCTGCTGTGGGAAGGAGAATGGGTTAAAAAAAAAAATAAAAATCCACTTTTAGGAATTGCTTGGAGGAAAACCCAGGGTGTTTTTGTGCAAGGAGAAGTTGTTCTCCAAGTAGGAGTCAGCACTGGAAGTAAAATAGAGGAGCTTGTGGAATGTGGAGGTCTGGGGTGGGGAGGTGTTGGCAGAGCTCTGGGACAACCGGGAGGAGTTCGGAACGAACACGTGGATTTATTAGAGGCAGTGGGAAGGTTCAGGAGGACCAGGAGGCACCAGAAACTTGGGAAATGAGGAAATCCCCACTCTGGAGTTCCTGAATAATTAATAATGGCCCATTTCTGCTCAGCAACCTGAGCTGATTGTGAGGAACAAAACCTGGGGATAAGGATTAGCTTTAGGAATGGCCTGTGCTGGGCCTGGGGGGGGGTGGAACAGGAAGTCATTAAAATCCTTTGCAAAAGCTGGAAAAAAGCTTGTTCATTTTCTCTAATGTTATCAGGAATTTTGATAATCCATGTGCAGCGCTCAGGAAGGGGAAGGAGTTGAGTGCATGTGGCTTCTTTAAGCTTTGGGTGATATAACTCTACATTTTGGGGGGTTTTTCACTGGAATTGCTCCTGTGGTATCTGTGTGGCAAAGAGGATCCAGGGAATAAAACTGGAAATTGCCAATGACTCCAAAAGGAAGGAGGGGTTGGGAATTCTTCAAACAAGTGCTTAATACACCTCAGTGAAAGAAATATTGATTTAACTCATTTTTAATTGCTTCAAAGTGACTTTGTTGTTGAAAATGAAGTAAAGGCCTTGAAAGATTATGGGGAATTTTGGGAACCCCTTTATGGAAAAGCAGTTGCCCACCTTAAATGATTTTTATTGCTGCTTAATCCATATGAATGACTCAATTAATTAATTAATTGTGGATCAGCACAGGAGTTTTCTGTGGGCCTTGTAGGCGAATTGGGAGCTTTGGAGGGAATGGGCAGATTCCAGGGATGTAACGGTAGGAGATGAAGTGGGAATGGTGCAGTGGTGGGTGGAAGACCTTGGCCTTATAAAAATGATTCATTTTCGATTAGAGCTGAATAGAAAAATGAACCAGATCTCACCCTGAGTCTCTCTTAGAGTTCAGATTAGAGTGGGTGACATAAATATCTGGAATTTTCTGGAATACACCCATCCTGCTGCCGTATCCCGGATCCTCTCCGGCACCGAAATCCAGCAGCAGGGAGCTGAGCTGTGGATATTTCACATCAAGTTGTCCTTTTCCTGCTCTTTGGCTCCGAACCCGACCCCTCCCGTTTTCCAGGGGATTAGGCTTGGGTTTATTTTTAATCAGGAAGTGAAAACGTGGATGGGATTTGCCGCTTTTCCTAATCTTGCTCTGCCCTCCTGCCCTTCTGTTGGCACCCTGCAAGTGGGAAAGTTGTTTTAGGGATACAGGAGGACTGATGGAAAAGGGAGGTGTGGTCAGGGTGACATCCAGCAGCTGAATCCTGACGTGTGTCCAGGATGTTCCTGGAGGAAGGATGATGCCAAACTTTGCCAGTTTAAGGAATTCCACACTTTTTTTTTTCATCTGGAGTTCCCACTTCTGTCCTGTGGGATATTTAATACTCTGGAGCTTAAAGAACCCTGTGATTTTAGGAACTTTGAGATGTTGAGTCGCTGTGTGTTGTGACATGGAGTTTTCCTGGATGCATTTTTCCTGGGATGGATGTTCTCCCGGATGGATGTTTTCCTGTGATGGTTGTTTTCCTGGATGGATGTTCTCCTGTGATGGGTGTTCTCCTGTGATGGATGTTCTCCTGGATGGATATTTTCCTGGGATGGGTGTGTGAGAAGGTGCTGGTGGAACATGTGGACCTTTTTACCCTCTTCCTTAAAAACTCCCTCCCCTCCAGACTGGCCAAAGCCATTGCTGGTGATTCCCAACCTGCTCCCAACCCCTGGCCAGGAAAAGTGCAGGGAATGGGTCTTTGGCAGGAGGAAGTTCAGGAGATGGAGCACCCCTGGGAGCCTTGCTGTGCTGAGCATCCCATTATTCGGGGATCCAGGACTGAATTCCTGCCTGAATTCCTGCCTGATTCTCTTGGCTGCCTCTTGTTCTTCCTTCCCGCAGTGTGGAGCCTTACCCTGGGATCTCCCCTCCTGCTGTGCTCCCTGTTCCCGTTGCTGGGCTCTCCAAGGGCCATCTGGTGAACCGGATCAGGGAGCAGCAAACCGGGTTATTTTTATCCCGGATCACTTCCCTAATCCCATTCCCTGCACAGCTCCAGCACAGCCTTGGTGACACAAAGGCACTTTCTGAGGCAAGATTGGAAAGATTGGGAAGCTCTTCCAGCCAGGAATGACCCTGTGCTTTCCTTTCTTCCCAGATCCTTTCTTTCCATGCCTTTATTCCCTGCCAGGTATTTCCACAGATGTTTCCCCTCTTGCTGAATGTCATCGTGCCAGCAGGACTTCCCACTAAATTTGTGCCATCCTCCTAAATTTTCCAAGTTAATTCCTCCTCACAAGTTCATTTTTCTCATGCTTTACTGGATGTCTTTGCACTTCCAGACCTCCTCACACTCCCATTTCTTTGGTTTAGTCCTAATTTAAAGGATTTCTCCCAATTCCTGACCCTCAGCACTAAAGGCTGGGTGAGTCCTGTCTTCCTGCTGAATCCTGGAATTTCTCCAGGAATTCAGCACCACTGGACACCAACCTTTAGTATTTGATGAGCAAGAGCTTATTGTCTTCCTTGGCCATCTTGTAAAAATAGCCCAAAATACGGATTTGGAGCAAATTTAGCAATCAAACCCACTCTGGGAAACAAAACAATAACGGCAGAGGGATTGGAGGTGGGAAAGCAGCAGAAGGAATGGTTGATCCCGTGGGCAGGATGTGCTTTCCCCAAATCCAGGGCTGGAGGAAGATCTGGGGGAGGTTGAACCTATTTTCTGCTCCGTTCTTGCCACAAAAGGAGGGATTTGTTGCGTTTTCCAAAGCTTTTGGAAGCAGAGCCGCAGCCCACGTCTTCTTGCTGCAGGAGTGTGTGTATTCCTGGAAGGAATTAAAACTGGAGCTGTTATATTTGGTACCTCCTGGAGCACTGAGGCTCCTTTGGGTACAGAATGTGCTCAGAGAGAGACTCGTTTGCCACTGAGGAGCTTGATGGGATGAGATTTGTCAAGTCCTTGTTTCTGCTGGAATTCACTCTCTCTCCTGGAAGAGATTTCAGGGTTGTGCCTTTGAATTCTGAAGGGCCAAAAAGCCTGAAACCAGGATTAAATTGCAAGCAATGAATATTGTTATTAGGATTTAGGAATACACACCTGTGGGAGCAACAGGTGGAAATATTCCTGATCCTTTTCCCTGGGTGGTAACAACAGTGTTTGGATTATCTGGACATTGGAGCATCACCAGGGTGGGTTTGGACTTCTCTCCAAGGATTCCATTTGAATTCATTTGTTTCATTTCAGAGGGCTTGTGGTGGAATTCTGAAGGGAAAAGTGGGATGGATCAGCACTCCCAAAGACAGTCTCACTTGTTGGACTAGATCCAGAATTTTCTGCATCCTGGTTTCTCCCCCAGGGTGGTTTTTTTTGGGTGAATGTGAACTAATTTGGGATCAGTGGGTAGAAACCAGGAAAGAATATTTCATGTAAAACCTTTTGGGCCTGGGTTGATTAAAATAAACAGTTATTCCAAGGAGCTGCTGCTGGTTTGGGAACAGGAGCTTTGCTGTTCCTCTCTAATGCCTAAAACATGTGGAGTGGCTTGGGAAGGGGGTGCCCTCCCAGTATGAGCCCAGTCACACCCCAGTATGGGTTCAGGCAGTCCCAGTATATCCCAGTTGCCCTCAGCGTGCTCAGTCCCAGTTGCTTCCAGCATGATCCCAACTTCTCTCACTTGCTACCAGTTGCCCCAGTTGTGGTCCCAGTCCCCCCCAGCATGATTCCAGTATCTTCCAGTTGCTCCCAGTGTGTCTCTGCTTGGCTCCCAGTATGGGCCCACTGTAATCCCAGTCGCTCCCAGTATGATCCCAGTGTGATCCTAGCCACTCCCACTCTGATCCCTGTTACTTCCAGTTCCTCCCAGTTGTTTCCAGCATGAACCCAGTCTTTCAGAGGCATTTCATTTCCAGTTCCAGAGCTTTTGTTCCAGCTGGGAAGGAGGGGGTGTGGGGTGGGAATAACATGTAAAACCGGGGCTAAAAGCTGTGTATTCCCAAATCCTCACAAACAGCTGGTTAACAAGGATTTGCATGGAAGCTTAAACCAGGAAGACCTTGGACTTGTTTCCAGCTCTGGCATCCCTTCCCACTCCTCCCTTTCTCCCAGCCTGTATCCCATGTCCCCGTTCCTTGTGCTCCAGTGGAGCTGTGACCCCCCTGTGCTGGAAGGAGCCATGTTTTGTGTCCGACAGGTTTTCCCACGGAGCCCTCACGGCTCTTTCTCTTTCTCTCTGTCCTGTTGCTGCTCCAGAGCTCTGGAATGCTGTGAAGACTCACTGCCCAGGCACATTCCCCTCTGGATTATCTCCATCTGAAGGAAGCTCGTCTCCCAGAGGTACCAATCCATGTTTGATATGTCCCCTTCCATTGGGTTTAGATTCTCCTCTCAACCCCTTTTTCCCTCCTCCCTCCATGCAGGAAAGCTTTGGAATCCGTGGATTATAAAGGGTTGCTGTTTGAGCTGGTTTGGACCCTTCTTTCTATTAAAGGAATTTGGTGGAATTTGAAAACAAGGAATTTCTGGCTCGTGAAATGCAGGATGAAGCTGCACCAACCCTCTGTGCCTTAATTTTATTGTGGTGATTTATGAAGTGAATAAACTCTGCATTGTGGGATTTAGTGCCCAGATTATGAGCCCTGAGCGGGTAAAGCCTCTGAACATGTATTTTATATAAAAATATATATAAGAATTAAATAAGTTACCAACAGGAGCTGTGAAATAGTCAGGAAATCCCTGTGGAAAACATCCCTGTGTGCCTGTCCTTCAATTTTCCCTTAGGGATTCGCTTCCCTCTGGCTACAGAAGACACTGGGATGGCTGAAGTGACCAGATCCAGCTGTTCTTGTGCAGGAATATGGAAAACCAAGGGTTGACTGTGGGTTTTTTTCCCCTTTTATGTGTTTGGCTGCTCAGTAACATGAACTTTAAATGTCAGCAGCTCCTGGATCCGCTGGGCTGTGTTGGGATCAAACATTTGGACACGCTGTGACCCTTATCCTGAGGGGATTTCATCATTTTTCAGCCCTGCTTTGGGAAGAACCTGCCCTAAATCCATGGCTGCTCTTTGGACACAGGCAAAATCCAACTGTTTCTTCCTCTGCCACCCCATCTCAGCCCAGATGGGACAGAAAGTGCCAAGGATTTCAGGAAAGCTTTGTCCTTGTCTGTGCCAGCCTGGAAGCAGCAACAAAGATCCTCTGCCCATCTCCCTCTTCCCCTTTTTCTCCTTTTTGTGCTAGAAAAAAAGGATAAATATTAAAAAAAGTGGACTTTGATGCTGCTCCTGACCCTTTTCCTGCCTGGTTTTTTCCCCCGGATCTCCAAGCTGAGGCAGCAATAGGAGACCCCGTTGTGCTGCTTTTTTGGGATCTGAGAACCAGAAACCCAGGGCTGTGGAATGGGAGAGGCAGAGCCAAGGGTGGGATTGATGTGAGGTTTGGAAGTTTGGTTTAAACTTTGGGTGTCTGAGCTCCCAGTTTGGTCCCTGGAGGCCTCAAGAGTGGAATTGTTGGAGCCTGGGGGACCTGGCTGACCAGCTCCTGGTTGCCATCTCCAAGGAGATCGGGATTGCTCTCCAGGCTGTGATTGCCCTGCTTGGAATTCCACCAGCTACTTCAGATATTTAATTTTTGGGGGCCTTTATTTGGGGTCGAACCTCCCCTTTTTAGCCTCAGGATGGAGATTTCGGTCAGGAATCAAGAAGTGGAAGGAATTGGGTTAAACTCCCAGGAAGTGTCCCACTCACCCACATCCCAAGAGAAATTCCAGCAATTCAACAGTTAATCCTGGTGTGTTTGTGTGTAAAATCCACGTGTTCCCAAAAATACCTCTCTTATCTCCCTGGCGGTTTGGCTTGATGTAAATATTTTGTGATGCTCTTTTACATTAGGCCGGGTTTTATCCACTGCGGAATTTGGAACTGGGCCTGGACTCTACGCTTTTGCTCCTCCATGATTCCAAACTCAGATGGAAAATTTCTGATCTTTAGTCTCCTGATCATTTGTGCCAGTTGGGTGGAATCTTCCCTGGGCTGGGAATGCTCCAAATCCAGGGCTGGAGTGAAGCTTTTCTCCAGCACGGCCTGGAACACTTCCAGGGATGGGACATGGCATTTTGGGGAAACACCCCCCCTGTTCCCTGCACTTTCCATAGCTCCTCCCTGCAGTGTTTGCTCCACATCCCTTCTCCCACAAACCCCAGATGGATAATTTCCCACCTCTTCCCACCATGCCAGCCTTGTTTGCGTGGGGGAAACGAATATTCCCCGTGGATTACCCAGCTCCTGGAGCACGAGGCTGCTGGAAATACCTGGTTGTGATTAAGTGCATTTTGAATTTGGGGGTTTGCTTAATGAGCTGCACCTTCCCCACATTCCTTTGTTCCCTCGGAAAAGCTCCGTGTTCTGATTTACGGGGCCAAAAGGGGGAAAGTGCCATGAAAAGCATTAATTAGTCTCGTTTGAGTGCACAGGGAACAGAGTTGGTGTGAGCCAGCTTTTGATTCCACCCTTTGATTTTTCCCTAAGCTCGTTAGAGGCTCTGTATCCCTGCCTTTCTCAGGCTGCATTGGATAATTGGAATTTCGAAGAGCGAGAGGCAATTACAAGCAATCAAGTTGTGAAGCAATTGGCCAAACTCTGCGGAGATTTTAATCATGTTCTTTTTTGCACATGTGGAAGCCATAACTTGGTGGTGTGGGATTCACAGGAATGATGTCCGGAGGGTTTGTTGGGAACCTCACGAAGGATAATATTCCAGGAGCCCTGGATTTGCCACATTTCAGCGGCGTGTGAATCCCAGAATCCCAGAATTTGGGCCGCCAAAGCTCATCCAGCCCGACCTCCCTGCTTGAGCAGGATCCCAAAGAGCAACTACGTCAGGATTGTGTCCACATGGGTTGGGAATATTCCCAGGGAAGGAGACTCCATAAGTTCTCTGGGCAGCCCCTTCCAAGTGCTCCATCACCTTCACAGGGAAGTTCTTCCTCATGTTCAGGTGGAACTTCCCATGTTCCAGTTTCTTCCCGTTGTCCTGTTGTTTGGCATCACCAAGAGCGTCCTGGTGCCACGGAGGTTTTGATTTTTCCTCCACAGGCCAATAGGAAAAACCCCCACATCTTGGAATACTGTGTTTTATCCTTGGAATTCCCACATTTTTTTTGTGTATTTCAGTGTGTAGTTCCTGTTCTTGTAGTTCCTGTAGTTCCTGTAATCCCCAGTTCTGGCCATGGATTCTCCCCACAGAAGACTGGATATTAATTGAAATGCAAATCCTACTCTGAGGTGTTTCTTTTTTGAATTGGACCTTCCAGAATTATGCCTGACTGGAAAAAAAGAATTCCATTGGTATCATTTGGATAATTTGGCTTGTTTGGGAATTAAGATTTGCTTCTGTCTCTGTCAAGTCACCATTTCTCTTGGATATTCTCACTTCAGGTGCTCCAGAAAAAGGATGTTGGATCGGGTTTCCAACATTCCAGTCTCCAGCTGCACGTGGAAATCTCCACGTTTCCCACTGCTGGACATCAGATTTGGGGTCCTTAGACGAGAGGGAATGCTGGAAAACATGGAAGTTCCTTGGCTGAACAACCAGCCTGAATATTTGGGATGTGTGTGATGGTGCACCGGCGTCTTCCATGGTGATTTGTCTTTCCAAAGGTGTTTGCTCTTTGCCTTTTTCCAACCCTATGGAAAATCCCTTGCTTTTAAATATTTATACTTACTAGATTTATGCTGCTTTAATATATTGATACTATTTTAATATTTTATACTATTTTAATATATTGATATCCAACATACTGATAGTATTTCAGTAGATTTATATATCTATACTTAATATTGCTATATTTTAATACATTTATAGCATTTAAATATATTTTAATATAAAATTACTGACTTCCATAATAACCCTGATTTCTTGTTGGGGGATCAGTTGGGAATTAATGGGAATTTTTCACCTCTTGCTTCTTGGAAAGAGTTGAAAGCCCCAAAAAGGAAGGGAAGAAGGGAAAGGCACCTCTTAGTTCAGCCAGTGTTGATCCTGTTTAACATTCCCTTTTAATCCTTGGCCTGTGCCTGAGCATCCCGACGCTCCGGGGTCACCGTGGGATCAGCACAATCTCCCTGGTTGGCTTTTCCAAGCCTGTCTGTGGTGTTAAGTCTCCAGCTGGAGGGGTGATCCCCTCGGGAGCCTTGACCTGCTCTCAGAATTCCTTTCTCCTGGGTTTTATTCCGGTGGTTTTTACCTCCCCGTCAGCCCTGCTCTGTTAATTGCTGTGACTGCTCGGCACGACTCTCCCTCTCCCTTTCCCTTTCCCTCTCCCAAGCTTCCTTTTCTTCAGCTCATGGGCATTCCAGAGAGTTTATTCCTGCTTTCCCACGTGCTCACTCAAGGCTGAGGGTTCCCTCAACCCTTTTCATCCCACAGGGTCCTCAAAGCCTTTGCTCTGTGGGTGAAGTCCCACAGACAACTTGGGAATGGGGTGAAATCCCACAGACAATTTGGGAATGAGGTGAAATCCCACAGACCATTTGGGAATGGGGTGAAATCCCACAGACAACTTGGGAATGGGGTGAAATCCCACAGGCAGTTCAGGAATGGTGTCCTTAAACTTTTCCACTTTATTTATCGTCACAGAACAGCCTTGCCTTGGGCAGCTTTTCCATGGGGGAGTGGATCCTTAAAAGCTGGACTTTGGGAGTAGGGAAAGCTAAAAATTGAGTTTCCTGCTCCTTTGAAATTTTCCTTCTGCTCGTGGCAGGATTTGACCTTTTCTTTCTTGTGAAGTGTTCTGCTGGGAAGTGCGAGTAATGAAGGAATCCTTAGGATCCTGTTCAGCCTTGGATGTGGTGTGGTTGTGTAGTGAAGAGGAGGTTGGACACAAAAACATTGGGAAAACTGAAGATAAATTGGTAGTGGAGCAATGTCTTTACCTCCTGGTAAAGACAGCTCTTCCTAGTGAAAAATCCCAAATAAACCAGGGAATGCACGGTATTCCCGAGGCAGGAGCAGCACATGTGGCTTTTGATGGCAGTTTTGATTCTGGGATGCAGGAGATTGGTTTCAGATGCATTTCAGGGAGAGCAGGAACATTTTTCCCCCCCTTTTCCTACTCATCCAGAAACACTTGGAAATGAGCAATTCCACCTCTTTGTCTAGGTGAGGGCTGTTTTCTCCTAATATAAGGAAATAATTCCACTTCTGTTAGACCATTATCCCACAGGGATGTGGAGCAGATTCCAATTTGCTGCCCTTGGCTGGACAGGGAATAGTGAAGGAAGCCTGGGGGAAGTTGGACCAGTGTTAAATCCCTCTCCCAGAATAATTCCCAGCTCTGTGTTCCAGGTAACCTTTGGAAAGGGAACTGTCAGACCACATTTGCTTTCTGGGGATGGAAAAAGATCCATGATTTTGGATGACAAAGGACTTTGTTTCTGTAGTTAAAATATGGAATTATCTCCTGAGGAATCCGAGTTGATTCCCAGAGGTCCCTCTTGTTGGATCGCAGGGAAGCTGTTTTCAGGGGATATTAAGAGCACTTGGAAAGATGCCACAGCAAATCCTTAGGGATGTGCCTGGAGCTCCACAGGGTCCCACCAAGGCTCTACCTCTGGGGTAAGTATGGCCAGGTACAGGGATCTGTATTCCTGGTTTTCCCCAGTAAAGAATTCATTGGAAAAGTTTAGGAATCTGGGGTGGTGGTTTAATTATATGGAGCACCTTTGGATGCACCTGAAACCTCTGGAAGTTGGTGTCTTTGGGTTGCTGGGTGGTGGGTCTGTCAGGAGATTACCCAGCTCCACGTGGAGTCTCCAGCCTATATCAGGAATATGTGTAGGATATATAGGATATGGACCAACAGATCCCCCCAAAATCCCGGTCAGGGGGAGCTAAACCCAGCCCAGCTGCAGCACAACTTCCAGCTCTTTCCTGGGAAGTGGGATGTGGGTGTAGACATCAATTTATCAAAGCCAGAGCAGGAGAAGATGTTTGATTGCTCAGGGGGTGACACGGAGCCCTAATTAACAGCCACATATTGGGGTGATTGGCTCAGGATCCGGAGCGGGATGTGCCCGGAGAACATCAGGGAAGGAGCTTGGCGGGAGATGATCCGTGGGCTGGCTCTACTGAAAAAGCCACCCCTGCAAGGCAGAGCTGCTGGAGGTGTGAGCCCCCTCTTTTTGGGAATACTGAGGGTTCCCAAACCTTTCCAGGGCTGCACTTCCTTTAGCGGTGTCATCACTCCTGGGAAAGTGAACCCCCGGAATTCCTGCTGCTCATCTGGAGCCTGGCTTTGTTTTGTGGGTAAACACCCACCAGCCTTAAACCCCCAACAAGACCAGGGGTGTTTTTTTTCTTTCCAAGGGAAAGCAAGTGTTAAGTACGGGATTACAGGGCTGGAAATGGAGCCGTGTTTTCATGTGGCTCTTTTGTAAGTCCAGGATTATGTTTAACAAAGGTCCCCTTCAGCTCCCTCGGTGTTTCATTCCCTTGGGATGCTGGTGAGCCCAGAGCTTTCCTTACCACGCTGAACTCTGCAAGAGGAGGTTTTTCACTTTATATTCAGGATGGAATTTCCTTTTTCTCCTTCTTAGAGTTTAGTTCACCTATTTTAGGAATGATTCTTCTGGATTTATTCCAAATATAGCTGCTGTGACTCAGCCTCTGTTCCTGGCTTTGAGCTCGGAGATGCACTTGCTGCTTTTACATTCCCTCTGCCTCTGGAATTTCTCCCTCTTCCTTCCCAATCCACTTCCTCAAGGAGCATTCTTCAGTTTTCATGGCTTTCCTATTGATCCTAGGATTTTTGATCCCATGATGTTTTCCAAATATCAGGTGCTGAGGAGGTTTTTTGGCCCGGCCTCGTCATCGCTGGGAACAGCCCGAGCAGTTCTGTCTCTGCTCCCTTTTCTATTCCCCCATCCAGTGTCTGCAGAAGATATTTGGGATCAGATGGGAATTGCAAATCAGGAGGATTAGCATTTGTATCCAGCACGCTCCGGCAGAAGGGGATTACAAGTCCTGGGTCACTCAGGAGCTCGGGAATGCAACTGTGGAAGGGATGGGAATTCTGCTCTGCTCCCACATGGCTGCCTCAGCACATCATAGAATCCAGGGATATCCAGGGTTGGGAGGGACCCACAAGGATCAAAGTCCAGCTCCAGGACAGCCCAACAATCTCACCATGTACTCCTTGAGCTCTGGCAGCTTTGGAAGGAACCACTTCCTTAGGGAGGCTGTTCCAATGCTCCCTCTGGGAGGAAAAGCCTTTTCCTAAAACATTTCACTTGTGCTTTGTGGAAGTGCAGGATGGGATTCCAGAATGTCATTCCTGTCCTCCAGCATCAGAGTTTTCCTTCTCTTTCCAGCCAGTAACAAGTATTTGGCATCAAATAAAAAAAAGGAGAGTTCCAGGCACATTCCCAGGAATGCCAGTGAAGGGTACNCCTCTGTTCCTGGCTTTGAGCTCGGAGATGCACTTGCTGCTTTTACATTCCCTCTGCCTCTGGAATTTCTCCCTCTTCCTTCCCAATCCACTTCCTCAAGGAGCATTATTCAGTTTTCATGGCTTTCCTATTGATCCTAGGATTTTTGATCCCGTGATGTTTTCCAAATATCAGGTGCTGAGGAGGTTTTTTGGCCCGGCCTTGTTATCACTGGGAACAGCCCGAGCAGTTCTGTCTCTGCTCCCTTTTCTATTCCCCCATCCAGTGTCTGCAGAAGATATTTGGGATCAGATGGGAATTGCAAATCAAGAGGATTAGCATTTGTATCCAGCACGCTCCAGCAGAAGGGGATTACAAGTCCTGGGTCACTCAGGAGCTCGGGAATGCAACTGTGGAAGGGATGGGAATTCTGCTCTGCTCCCACATGGCTGCCTCAGCACATCATAGAATCCAGGGATATCCAGGGTTGGGAGGGACCCACAAGGATCAAAGTCCAGCTCCAGGACAGCCCAACAATCTCACCATGTGCTCCTTGAGCTCTGGCAGCTTTGGAAGGAACCACTTCCTTAGGGAGGCTGTTCCAATGCTCCCTCTGGGAGGAAAAGCCTTTTCCTAAAAACATTTCGCTTGTGCTTTGTGGAAGTGCAGGATGGGATTCCAGAATGTCATTCCTGTCCTCCAGCATCAGAGTTTTCCTTCTCTTTCCAGCCAGTAACAAGTATTTGGCATCAAATAAAAAAAAGGAGAGTTCCAGGCACATTCCCAGGAATGCCAGTGAAGGGTACTGGTGAGATAACACATTCCCAGGAATGCCAGTGAGGGATACTGGGAAAGCATGATCCCAGGAATGCAGGGGAGGTTGTACCCTGGGATATTTCTGTGGAGAAATTCATATTATATTTATGGGATGTCATTTCCTGGGCTCTGACTTCCAAATTCCCACCCCGTTCCGTTCAAATGCATTTCTGTAATTAAAGGAATGAAATAGAAAATTATCGACTGTAATTTGATTAAATACATATTATTAACTGAAAAGGAATTTTTTTGGAAAGGAATCAAAAAGAATATTTTATATTGATTTGGAAAAAAAATCTAAAGGAAGAAAAAAGGGTCTTGGGAACCATTTTCCTTGTTCTTTCTGGGTGTGTATTCCCAGGCTCTCTGGAGAGGTCGTGGCTCCTCTCACAATTCCCCTCCTTTTCTTGCCATCAAGGACATTTTTTTCCCCTCCTGTTGCCTGGCAATTCCTGTGGGATCACCCAGGTCCTGCCCTGTGCTTTCCCTCTATTCCCTGGGCAGTTGTGGAACATCTTGGGACTGGTTTTGAACATCCAGGTCCTGTATTACACCTTGGGCAGCTTAATTTGGATTTAATTCCTTCTTAGTTCTTCCTTGCAGTTGGAATCAGCTCCTAAAACTGAATTAAACCAGGAACTCTGCTATTTGTTAAAGGAGAAAAAAAAAAGTGCCACCCAGTATTTCCCAAAACATCATCTGGGAATGCTGAGTTTATTTTCCAACTGAAACCAAAGTGGTGAATTTATTAAATTTATACTTTTAAGTCCTTGTAGACCCTTATTAAACCCAGTAAAGGAGTTTTTCCCAAGGGGTTGGAGGGGCAGGACAAGGGGGATTGGCTTCCCAGTGCCAGAGGGCAGGGATAGATGGGATACTGGGAAGGAATTCCTGGCTGTGAAGGCTCAGTCGGGAGTACAAGATTCCAGCAGGGATCACTTCCAAAGGGAACATCAGCAAGGCCCCCATTAAAGGAGTTAATAGGGAATATATCAAGGAAGCTGTTTGGGAACTGCTGAGAACAGAGTTGGACACACAGGGAGCTTTGAAAAAATCCATGTGGTTGTGGATCACCTGCTGGTGAAACCCATCATCCTGCAGAGGAAAAGCTGGGAATTCACAGCACGGGATCCATCTGTGTCAAGAGAAAACAAGGCCAGCTCTGCCAACATCCTTTGGTTTTCCTCAGTCTGGAATTTCTTGTCAGGCAACTGCTTCCAGGCCGGGTTGGAGCAACCAGGGAGAGTGGAAGATGTCCCTGCCCATGGAACTGGATGAGCTTTAAGGTCCCTCCCAACCTAAACCGTTCCATGACTCCTGTTTTCCATCAGAATTCCTGTTCTATTTCTGCAACAAATTGAATATTTTGTTCCATGTGAATTGTGTCCAATCAACTTTTGGTTCTGGTGTAGCCAAAATAAAAGAGTAATTAAAACAGGAGTTGTTAATTGGGGGAAACACCCTTGTGTTACAAATTCCAGCCTTGTTTTCGGGAAAAGGTGGGATAGAGCCCTGGAACCTCCTGAATGAACCTTCAGCAGCTGAAGTGGGAGTTAATTTAATTACTGTTCCTGGATCCCAAGTGAGGGTCAGGCTTCAAAGGACTTCCCTGAAAAGTTGTCGGGAAATTAGTGGGATTTGGATGCAGTGCAAGGTCAGGAGGCCTTTTCATGTTCAAGGAGACTTTGGCTGGATGTGATTTGCATGTGATTTGCATGAAATGAATTTTGAGGGCTGACAGGTCAGGGAGGAAACGTTGTTTTTTGCTTTGCCTTCTCTCTTTTGTTCCCACTCTTCGTGTTGGTTCTCTGCTGCCTGGTGGGAAATGAGGGATTTTTTGGCACACTGAGAAAATCCTGCTCTTTTCCTGAAGGGGCTCCCAAAAGCCATTTGCATCCCACTTTCAGGAGGACAATGCAATGTCACCTGCTTTAAACCCCCCGGAGAATGGATTTATTCCTCATTAACACTCTGTTTGTAAAGATTTTATTCCTTTATTTCAAAAAGATAATAACTACAGGAACTTCTGAGGTTTTGGGTGTGAGGTATTTTATTTTATTTTATTTTATTTTATTTTATTTTCTTCATAGATGTTGGAACAGGCTCCCCAGGGAAGGGGACTTTGGACAAGGGCCATCAAACCCTTGTGCTGGAATGTCAATCCTGAGCCCAAACATTCCACGGACGTAAAGTTTTCCACTAATTTTCCTGATCATCTGAAGACTCCAGGAGGCCACTGATGGCAATCCCTATGTCCCTGTGGCTTTGCTTTATAACCCTGATTTCCTTGGCTTTCAGAATTGCTCCTGCTGTGCCAGCTTGGGGGTGGAGGGACAGCTAATTAATTAAGCACTAATTGTTGTCAAGTGGGTCGGTGCTGCCGTTCACCACTGGACTTGTTTCCGATTGGAGGTAAAGCAGGAGGAGTTAATGATCCACCAAACTGTGCATCCATCACCAGGCACTTGGCTGGGAAGGAGGGGTTTATTTATGAACTGGAAAACAGCACACTGGAACAAAACCCCCCGGATTTGGAAGGCAGGATGGTTTTGGGTCTGGCCTGAGATTGTCACTGGATAACTGTGCAGACAAATGTGCTGCCTAATAAAGCTTAATGACTGATTTTCCCCTTAATCACGACTGAGAATGTGCTTCATTAAGATAATTAACTGAGCCACTTGCTTAACTGACACTTGGGAGACACAAATTCCCAAGTTCCCTGGCTTTCCTCTGAACAAAACTCCCGGGGAGCTGACCCGGCTCCACGACGTTTGTTGTGGAGCGGAACACGAGGGCTCTGGGAATCTCCTGCCTCACGGAACATCTTGATTCCATGTCCCTGTCTGGGACAGGAGTGGGTGGCACTGGATGCCCTGCACAGGAGCCAGGCCTTGGCCTCCAGGTTTTCACACTCAGAGCTCCCAAATGTTTGCAGATGGTCTTTGATCTCCTGATTCCCCAAAGCTCAGGGCTCGGTTGGGGTTGGTTTCATCACCCAAGAACTTTCCACTCTTCCAAGGGGGACAATTCCATGTCTGACTGGTGGCTTCTCCTCTTCGTTCCAGCTGGAAGTGGGGTCATGAATCCCGAGCCCCCCTGGAGCAGGGATGTGTCAGATCCATCTGCTCCATTTGTGGGCAGAATACACAGTGCTGGAGAATTTGTGGGAATAAAAGGAGAGATCCAAGCCCTGAATTATTAAATATCTCTCTGGTTGTGCTGTCTGGTTGTAAATCCTTCCCTTCCCAGCTCTCTGTGCCTGGAATTCTAACAGGGGGATACATGGAGCCAGCATCTCAACTCTGCTTTTCTTTTGTCCCCAGAGTTCCTGGTCTTCCACCATGAATCCTGTTTACAGCCCCGTCCAACCGGGGGCTCCCTATGGAAACCCGAAGAACATGGCATACACAGGTAGGACTGGTGTTCCCTGGCTCCTTCCCGAGTGTCCATGTCCATGGGGGGAGCAGGTGGTCATTGAGGAGTGATGGGAGAAAGAGTTCCCATCAGGGAGCGGGATTCCCAGGGAAAACCTTCCGTCAGCGACGTCAGCGCAGTGAGTAGTGAGGAGAGTTGGATCTGAATCCGTAGGAGGATGTCCTGGAAATCCTAAGAAAAAGGATGAAAAGGGGGTTTGGCCTTTCAGCTTTTGGCTGAAAGGATCAGTTTGAATCTGATTTTCTTCTCATTCTCATTTTTTTTCTGTTTTCCAGACCTGGTGGTGGGGGGAGAGAGATCCATTCCAAGAGAAATAATTAATACAAGTTTTTGTGCCAAATTGGCTGTTGGGGAAACCAGGAAATCCTTGTGTTAGGGAGAGTGGGGGATCCTTGGCCCAGACCCAAGGACTTGGTGCACCATCCCTTTAGTCACATCCTTCATTTTCCCATTTGGATTTTCCTTGAAGGACAGTGATTTCCTGAAGAATTTTTGAAGTGTGGGCAGGCTCGGATGGATCTTTACAGGAAATAAAAATCAAGTTTAAACAGGGAAGTTTTAAACCAGAGTTATTTGGTGAAATAGAGGCAGAATTGGGAAGCTGGTTTTGAATTGAGGGTGATTTTTCACTGGATTTAAGGCTTGGTAGAATTCCTTCTCCCCCCTGGTATTCCTGAACACATTTTTGGGGAGCACCGAGGAACGTGAGGCTTTGATGCCGAAGCAGGTGGGATTGGGCTTCTCCCTCCTTCCTTTTCCTTCTAAGATCTTCCTGCATGTCCCCCCCTTCCATGGATTGGGATGTTTAATTAGGGGATCCATTGCTTACCAGTTGTGTAGAACAGGAATTTTCAGGGCATTGAATTGATTTCAGGGGGATTAAAAATGGATGAAGTGGATACAGTGAATATTTTCCCTCTGGCATTTCTCCATGTTTATTAATTGCTGTGTGTGGAGCACACAGGGAAATCCTCCTGGAATGGGAGATGAATGAGCTGTGACCTGTGGAGACTCTTGCTTCTATGTTTAAATGTGGGATTTCTGTACTGGAAGACTTCCAAACAACTTGTGGAATCATGGAATCATAAAAATGCTGAGTGTGCTGAAAAGTCCAAGGTGAATCCTTTGAAATTCCTGTAAAACCAAACGTTTGAAGGTCATTAAATTCCCTTAAATTCCCTTAAATTCTACTAAATCCATCTTTAAAATGAACTGCCTGGCTTCTATTAAATTTATAAGGAATTTAGAGGTTTTTCGGGGTGGAGAAGGAAGCAGAGGGGTTTGGGCTGTGGTTAGGATTGGAATTCCATCCTTGGAAGTGTTCAAAATCCCTGTGGATGTGGCACTTGGGGACGTGGGTGAGTGGTGGCCTGGGAAGGGCTGGGAGAGGGGTTGGACTGGATGCTTTTCCAGCCTTAATGATTCTGTGATCCCCAAATAATTCATGAACTGGTTTGGAGATTGGTTCAGTCGACATCAACCTTCCAAGGAGCTCCAGAGAAATGTTGGGAAATGTCCCTCCCTCCTTGTTTTGTCCCTGTTGTGAGGGCAGAGAAGAGAAAAAAGCGTAAGTGAGAGGAAGGAAAAAAAAAAAAGATGGCATTGGAAACATGGTTTTAATTTTTATTTTCATTTTTATTTTCCCTTTTTCTTTTTTATTTTTATTTTGAGCACCAGCCCCACCAGAGCTCCGACCTTCCCTTGCACATCTGCAAGTCCTGAGCCGATTTTCCCTGGTTTGTCCCAGATCTGTTAGTCCTGAGTCTATTTTCCCTGGTTTGTCCCAGATCCGTTAGTCCTGAGTCTGTTTTCCCTGGTTTGTAATGTATTTTTTACCAACTCTGTTTTTCTGCTGGGCTTTATACCCAATATTTTAATTCTAGTTTATTAAGGATCAGCTTTCCCCAAGCTGGGCTTATTAATTACAGAATCCCAGAATAGTTTGGCTTGGAAGGGGAACCTTCCAAATCATCCATTTCAGGATCTGTTTGTGGCAGATTTTACCTCATCTGAAGCCCAAATCAGGTGTTGCTTCTCCACAGATCCATTTCTCTCCCGATTTTTCCCGTTCCTGCCCTTCCCTCAGGCTGCTCTCGCTGCCATTCGGCCTCATTTCATCTCAGGCAGGACTGGGGGAGAATTTTAATGTCTCTGTGGCCAGAGATGATTTATTGGATCCCAAAGCCCTGGCTGGGAGTGCAGGAAGAAAATCCTGGTTGGCACCGCTCGAATAAATGAGCCTGAAAGGCTCTTTAGTGTTCCAGGCTTTTTTCCTTCCCCTCCCTGGGCCTTCCCTGATCCCTGAATTCCTGCTGGTGGTGAGAAGAGCTCATTTCCTTGCAGGAATTGCCAGCTCCGGGGGTTTTTGTGATGAGTGTGTTTGGCAACAGCCTCAGGAATTCCCATGAGGCCGGGAATGAGCCGTTTTCCTTCGCCTGGGAAAAGCCTGCTTTGGTGGCAAGGTCTTGGTGGTGCACAGGGAAAATCAGGGAATCACAGCATGGATTGTGTGGGGAGGGATCATCCAGTTCCCACCTCCCACCAGCCAGGGTTGTTCCAACCTGGCCTTGGACACTCCCAGGGATGGGGCAGCCACAGCTTCTCTGGGAATTCCATCCCAACCCCTCCCCACCCTCACAGGGAAGAATTCCTTCCCTATATCCCATCTATCCCTGCCCTCTGGCAGTGGGAAGCCATTCCCCCTTGTCCTGGCACTCCAGGCCCTTGGGAAAAACTCCTTTATGGGATTCAGTGAGTGTCTACAAGTCCTTAAAGTCTGTACCCACAGCAACCAAAAACTGCCACTTTAAATGTCCTGTTCAGGCTCTTCCAGAGTTTTTCCCTCGTGGATTTTTTCCCTGGTGGCCTGTGCAGGAGCTGAACTTTTCAGGCAGAATTTAGTGCCAAAAATCCAATAAAAACAGGGGCATGTGCAAAGAATACAATAAAAAATTGGATCATGTGCCAGGAATCCAAGTGTTGGAGCACTCCAGGAAATGTAAATGTTACAAATCACACAAGAGAAGATAATAATAATAATAATAATAAAAGGAAGAACAAAGCAGTGGCAAAATGAGGGCTCAGGGAGGGATGGGGTGACCTCAGAGCTTCTCTGCCTTTCCTGACTCCCAGACTTCCATGAGGCTCATTAAAGGCTCCAGGCACAAAGCATCAAACACTTCCAGGAAAAGTTGGTCTCCATGGGAATGGAGGGCAAACTAAAAATAACTCGAGGCTGCATTTCAACCATTCTGCAGGAGATTGTCATGGCAATGGGGAGAGTTGTAACCTGTTGTCATGAGAACCAAAGTTGGGAATTAATGGGAAAGCTGCTCCCACCTCATCTTTATTCATCCCGGATCCGACATCCACGAGGGGAGAATTCCATAGGAGTGCCTTGAGGGAGCAGCTTGAGGGGAGCAAAGGAGGGAAAACGGGCTGTGGGGGGTAAAAAAAGGAATTTAAAGGCTCCATGGCCAAACTGAAGCATTGATAGGATGGATAAAAACCCAGGGATGGAAATGCCTGGAGCTTCTGTTTTGTGTCCTAAACTGGGAAAGGCCCCTGAATTCCTGGGAAAAAAGTCTGGCTGTCATAGCCTGGAAGGGAACTGAAGTGTGGCTGGCGGGAAGCAAGGGGAGGGGATTCCAGAGGCAAGGGGATCAAATCCTGCCAGGCACTGACTCACCTGCCGTGGATTCATCCCTTTGTTTGCCTCCCAGCTCTTCCATTAACCAGTAGTTAAAGCATCCCTGGAATTCCCTGGGGCTGCCTTGGCTAATGGACACTCCAGGTGGTCCAGGTGCTTCTCCATGGGTCCATCTGGCAGCAGCTCGGATCCATCTGCCCTGGCTTTGGCCTTGGAGAAGCCTCTCCTGGGAAGTTTATCCCAAACCCTTTGCTTCCTGAAGCGTTTAAAAAACAAAGGGAGATGCTGCAACAACCAGGAATCCTGTGAGTTTATGGGACAGATGGAATGATTTCTGCTGCAAAACAGGGAATTGCATCATGCACGGGGAAAACCAGGAATGTCATCTCTTGGAAGAGCCCAACTCCTGTATGTTTAGGAATTTTGGGATGTATAACTTCGGTATATTTGGGAATTTAGCTTTAACATGTG
The DNA here is from genome assembly GCA_013397135.1 of Pachyramphus minor. NCBI lineage: Eukaryota > Metazoa > Chordata > Aves > Passeriformes > Tyrannidae > Pachyramphus > Pachyramphus minor. The sequence goes on along the minus strand of VYXB01005116.1, from coordinate 264,477 downwards.
GATGTGGAAGCTTCTGGCATAGCCAGGGCAGCTTCCCAAAGGAAATGCAGAGCTGGTCACCTTGAAAAAGCAGGGAATGTCATCCTGCATTTCCATATCCAGCCTGGGCGAGCAGGAGGACTTGGCACCCTCTGGAACAGGGAGATTTGATGGATGGCAGAGCTTCTGATGTTGTTGGCAAGCAGTGCAGGTTCCACAGTATTTGGCAACATTGGCTTCCTTAATTATTCCCTATTTTTAGAGAAATCTCTCCCTTTGCTCCTGCTGTAAATCCATAGGCTCCATGGGGATGCATCTCCATGTGTTTCCATGTGTTACACACATCCCACATCCCCAATATACTGATCCAGTTCCCAAACACCATCCTTTCCTTTCCTGTGCTGTCAATCCAACATGTTTTCCTGGTCATTCCAACCCTTTCCTTCACTGAAAATCCAACATGTTTTTGTGGCAGAACCTGGAATTTCTTGGTATTTCCGTGTTCAATATTTGACCTTCAGATGATTTTTTCCCCCCTCTTCAACTCTTGTTGCTTCTTGAAATAAGAAAATCTTTGGGGCCATGAAATTAATTTGGCTATGGATTCATTGAAATTCCTTTTCCTACAGGGAAAAAAAGCCTGGAATTTCAGCCTTGCTGAGCAGCACTTCCAGAATTAAATTTATCAACAGAAATGACACATGAAAGAGCCCTTTTGGGAAAGCCCAAAACATCCCATTTTTGTTAACCATGTATGGCCAGGGTGGGAATTCTCCCTGTCCTTTAAAAACATTCCAGGTGTGGGAAAAACAAGGAAAATGGAGCACAAAAAAAGAGGAGTCTTTGCAGTTGTGGTGGTTTGGGAAAGAAATGATTCCTGGGCAAATAAATCTGGTTTTTTCTTCCAGGTTGGTTGATCAGTTATCCTGGTTTAGGAAATTAAATCCTGTCTGGAATTATCCTGGTTTAGGAAAATCCTTTTCCGATATTCCTTAACTGCTTCAGGAGCTTCCCCAGGGTTCCTGATCACCCCATTTTCTCCCAGTTCTTTCCCTGCCTCTTCATTCCAGGCTGTGACAATGAGGGTGTGTTTAAATTGGCAAATAAACCTAAACCATAAACCCAATTCAGTCCCAATTCAACATCATTTTTTTAAATTTCCTTAATTTATGAGAAAATTAAAGGGAACAAAGAGGGAACAGAGATGCTAAATTTTATAAACTTATGGAATTTTGGGTGGAAGGGATCTTAAAGCTCGTGGGCAGGGACACCTTTCACTATCCCAGGTTGTTCCAAACCCTGTCCAACCTGGCCTTTCCCAGTAGTGTCAGGGTTGGGATCTCTTTGGGAAGGATGGAAAAACCAGCTTCAGTTTTGTCTTGAGAAGGTCTGAACTTGCATGCTCAGGTTTAGGGATATTTTGGGATGCTTTTCCTGTTTATTTATAATCCTGCTCCATTTTGCCTTAACACTGGAACAGGACCAGAGTCCGAAGGAGTGTCCAGAAGGTTCAATCATCAGGAGATTTTTCCAGTTGAATTTGCCCCATAAATTTGAAGGAGAGTCATTGAATAATTCCAGTTGGGAAAGGCCTCTAGAATTCCTCAAGTCTGGCTTGGGCTCAGGTTGCTCAGAGCCTTGTCCAGTGGACAGAAGTTAAGGAAATTTTCCAGTGATTTGGCAGGTTTTGAATTTTTTCTGGAAAAAGTTCTCCTGACTCTGTTGCCAGGTTTTGAAAGAGCAAGACTTCCAGAGGATTTGGGGTCTTGGATATGAAGCCCCTGTTGTCCTGGGACAGGTTGGGAGAGCTGGGGGGGTTCTCCTGGAGAAGAGAAGGATCCAGGGAGAGCTGAGAGCCCCTTGCAGGGCCTAAAGGGGCTCCAGGAGAGCTGGAGAGGGACTGGGGACAAGGGATGGAGGGACAGGACACAGGGAACAGAGAGAGCAGGGAATGGGGTGGAAATGAAGCACCTCCAAACCTGGCCCTGTTTTCTCCTTAATGCCCAGACCAAAATCGTCCCTTTAGTCCCTACAATTCCAACCCCTTCCTTTTTGTCCTCACGGTTTTCTTTGGGAAGTTTTGTGGCTTTGATGGGAAGATTCAGCCTCCTGGGAAGATTTCAGCATCCTGGGAAGATTCAGCATCCCGAGCTCTGCACTCTGAGTTTCTTGATTTATTTTTGGTGGGAGTTTTGTTGTTTCCCCCCCCCAAAGTTTACAGGATCTGTGCACACAAAGCTTTTGCAGCTGCTGCTGCTTTTTCAATGGATTTCCACATCCTCCCAAATTCAGGGGGATGAGTCACCTGGCAGAGACAGGAAAGGAGGCTCATCCCAAACACATTCCCATTCACAGCCCTGCCTCGGGATGCTGAACATGGCCGTGCTTTGTTTTCCAAGAATGGGCAATTAGCAGGGAGATAAAAAGCTGCTCGTTTTCTGGGATGGGAGAGGAACAGCTGAGAATTGTAGTCATGGAATAGTTTGGGTTGGAAGTGACCTTTAAAGGTCATCCCATGGGCAGGGACACCTCTGTTGGCCATCCCAAGTAGGACAGACAAGGCTAAAGTAGTGCAGGGTGATATTCTGGAATTAAATGCTGCCCAAATTAAGAGGAATAATTAGGAAGTGCCCTCAGCTTCTGGAAAAACCCACCCAGAGAGTGGTGACCTGGGAGGTCACAGTTTGCCCTTCCCTTGCCTGTGGATCTTCTCCTTCCTCTCCACTCCCAAGGTAAAGTGGAAAAGGTGAATAAGGAAATTAAAATGGAAAAGGCAATTGGGAAACTAAAATGTCTCTTTTCATCCTGGAACAAGGTGGGATCTTTAGTTTTGTGCCCCGATCACTTCTAAATATCCCATTTATTGACTAAACCTTTGGGAAGCAAAGACCTGCTTGAATATTCATTGCCTAAGTCCTTGGAACGCCCTGAACTCCTAATCAGGTGATATATTTACTTCCTTAATCCCTCCTGACCTTCTTCCCTATGGAAATGAGACAATTTGAAAGCATCTCCTGCAGCACCTGAGATCCAGCTGATTACTTTGGCAGTGATTGCAGTGCCTCTTCCCAAAATTCCTGGGAAAAATCCTCAGTCTTAACTCTCACTTGGCTTTGCTGTGTCCTTGACCACTTGTCCCCTCATGCCTTGCCTAAAATCCCTCTCCAGCTTTCCTGGAGCTCCTTTAGTTTCTGGAAGGGGCTCTGAGGTCTCTTCTGCAGGCTGGACACCCTCAGCTCTCTGTGCTGATTTAAAACTAATAAATAAATAAAATCGACCTGCAAAAAGATGCCCAGGGGACAAAATACCTGTGGAACCATCAGGATGTTGGGATTTGGCCTAAAAATGCCACTGAAATGCTGCTCCAGGCAAGGCTTTGCTGCCATGGAAAACCAATTGACACTGATTTTATCCCACTCCAGTAAAACAGGTGCTGGAGTTCAGAGGTTCTGTGTGGTTACAGAAGACACATCTCATTCCAAGAGGTGATCCCCAAGCAGTTGTAATGTTCTCCTGGGAAAAAAAGCTGTGATTCCTTGAGCTGGGAAGGGAGAAATTCTGCAAAAGAAGCTGAGAGGGTTGGTCGCATAAACACCCAGTGGGAGCTGCTCCCAGGACACACCAGCTGGAATAAAGGGTGAAAGCAGGAACTGGAATCTTGATTTGGCACTTTGGAGGGTCAGGTACAAGGTGAGGTGGAAGTTTGGAGGGAAGATAAAGCCCTGGAGTTTGAAGAAGGTAAATGAGGTGATTTGTGCCGTTTATGAAACCTCTGAGGCACCGCAGGCGCTTCAGGAGGGCTCTTTGATTCTGCTGAGGCTCCTCAGATCTCCACTTTCATGTTCTTTCTCGTCATCTCTTCATCTTCTGATTTCCCAGCACCGAAAGGATCCTGCCAGGCTGTTTGAAACCCGAAAGAGAGAAGCTGCCCTGTTTATTGACCTCTGCTTGAAAGCTGGAAACCCTCCTCCGGTTCCTCTGATGTTCCCTCCCTTCCCGTCCTGGGCTGTTACAAACATCTCTCTGTCAAGGGTGGGACGAGCTGAGAGCCTAAAAATTCCCAGCCATGGAACCACTTGGTTCCTTCTGCTCCCCATGGCAGCATCCTGGAAGTGTCCAAGGCCAGGTTGGACGGGGCTTGAAGCAACCTGGGATAGTGGAAGGTGTCCCTGCCCATGGAACTGGGGGATCTTCAAGGTCCCTTCCAAACCAGTGTTAATTCCCACCAAGAGCTCTGGGATTTGGGTTTGAGCTCTTTGATATCAAATCCCTTAAGTCCTTCTATCAGGGATGTATTCCATGCTAATTAATGTCCTGGATGTGAGAGAGGAATGTGGGGTTTTCCAGCAGCAGTGACACACTCTGAGAAGGAATTCCATGAACTCTGTGCTGGGACAGGCTGGGAGAGCTGGGGGTGTTCACCTGGAAAAGGGAAGGCTCCAGGGAGACCTGAAAGCCCCTTCCAAGGCCTAAAGGGGCTCCAGGAGAGGGACTGGGACAAGGGATGGAGGGGCAGGACACAGGGAATGGCTTCCCAGTGCCAGAGGGCGGGGATAGGTGGGATGTTGGGAAGGAATTCCCTGTGAGGCTGTGAGGGTCGAAGGCCCTGGCCCAGGTTGCCCAGAGAAGTTGTGGCTGCCCCTGGATCCCTGGAAGTGTCCAAGGCCAGGTTGGAGCAACCTGGGCTAGTGGAAGGTGTCCTTTGGAACTGGATGGGCTTTAAGGTCTCTTCCAACACAAACCAGTCTGGGATTGTGTACCTTCCCAATATCCCCCCCAACCCTGCCCTCTGGCAGTGGGAAACCATTCCCCCTTGTCCTGTTACTCCATATCCTTGTCAGAAATCCCTCTCCAGCTGTTTTTGGCTGGTTTTCCCCAACATCTGTTATTTTACACCCCTCACTACTGGATTTTGTTGGTTTTCATTTTGTTTATGCCCCAGCTTTGTACAGGTGATATTTCCCTTTCATTTCCTCTTTTCCTGGCAGGTTTTCTTTTTCCCCACTCTCTTTTCCTTATTAATCCATATCCAACTATTGTCCTGGGTTTGCTTTTCTCCCATAAATTGACAGAGTTGTGGTGCTGCTGTGAACTAATCCAGGATAAATCCTCCCCGAGCCAAGGGATCGTTGCTATCACAGCACCAGCCGGATCATTCCTGTGGGATACAGAGGGAACACCCTGTCCAGGACACAGAGCCTGGGGCAGCTCAGGCAAAGGGCCTTTTCCCCGATTTAAACTGCCTGATATCTTTTCATGGAAGTGCCCAGTGATAACAGGAGGGTGTCTGGAACATTTGGAGCTGGATCCCATGGGAGGGGATGAGGATGTAGGTCTGTGTTTGGAGTTTCGCTCTTCTCCCCGTGTTTTGCCTCTCGTTCCTTTATCCTCTGCCAAAGGATTAATTTAAATACATCCTCATTCCACTCTGTTTTTTTATTTCCTATCAGACTACAGGATTCCCAGGTCATTTTCCAGAGTTCTTGGACAGGGAGCAAAATTATTCTGATGTTCGAGGCTTAAAGTTCCACTTTGTGGAATTTTCTGGCACATGTGGGACATGTGGAACAACTCTCTGTGGGAATTGTGTTGGTGTTTTGGGTCCTTGGTTCCAGGACAGCCTTTTCCCATAAATCCTCAGCAAAGGATACAGAAGCTCTGGCTGTGATTGACACTCAGTCCAATTCCTGCACTCTGGTTTATTTACCTTTTTAATGAATTTATTTACATTTTTCATTAAGCTGAGGTGTAGAACTGCCCACAGAAAAGAGCCATAAAGGCTAAATGAGCTCCAACAGGAATGATTAGAGCTGTTCCCACATCCTGATTTATCACCTGTGACAAACTCACGCTGACTCTGTGCTCTCCTTCCCCCACGTCCTTCATTCCAGTGTCACTGTTGGGAACAGAAGGTCCCTGACACCACTTAGGGCAGTGCCCAGAATGAATCCAACACCTCTGAGCATCCAAATCCAGGTGGAAAATAGCCCTGTTATCTCATGTAAATAAAGCCAGGCTTGTAATTGCAAGTATGGAACAAAACCACACCATTCCAGGGAAGGGGAGGAACAAGAAGCAGGATCTGAAGTGCAGGAGAGGAAGAGAAGGAGCATAAAATAGGAATTATTTAACAATTCTATGGCAGAAACTCTGGGTAATACATTAAGTCCTGGAATAGTTTAGTTTGGGCAGCTCTTTGTTCCCTGAGCCTTTCCAAACAAAGCCAACTTCCAAGTTGGAATCTTATCCAACTGAGGTTCAAATTTAGGCAAGAAAGGAGATTCCCATCCCCTCTCTGGCCCCAGTTCCATCCTTCCTGGGGATGTGGTTTCTCCCAATATTGGGTTGAATTTTTCTTGCAGATGGTGCTTCTGCTGTGACTTCCAGGTAGAAGAACATGGACACATTTCCTTCCATGGCATCCATTCATCCTGCACACGCACATGGAATGTGATGGGAAGTGCCCTCCTGAGCCAGGCAAATAAATCAGTGTCAGAACAACATTTGGCTCTGGAATACTTGGAGTCATTGGATTTCCTGCCCTTTGGACTTGAGACATCCAGGGAAGTGGGTGGTGAAGTTCAGGCTCAGGGGGGAGGAGATCAGGGGAAGCATCCAGGCAAGGGGAGAATGTGTGTGGAACTGCACAAGGGATAAACAGTCTGGAGGTGACTTGGATGAGCACTTGGATGTGGAAAATGTTTGGATGAAGTTGAGGGAAGATGTGATGGAGCTTGGCCATGGAATAATAGACTGGTTTGGCTTAGAAAGAACCTTGAAGCTCATCTCATTCCACCCACCTTCCACTATCCCAGGTTGCTCCAACCTGGCTTTGGACACTTCCAGGGATGGGGCAGCCACAGCTTCTCCGGGATTCAACCTGTGCCAGGGCCTCCCCACCCTCCCAGCCAGGAATCCTTCCCATTATCCTATCTGAAAACTCCAAACTTCCTGTTCTGTCTTAACATGAAGCCTTTTCCATGGAGGAAGCTGGTGCCTTCTCCTGGAATTGTCCAGCTGCCTGTTCACAGTTTTCCCATTCCAACAGAAAAATGATAACACTGAATTGGTCCAAGAGATTTTTTTTTTTTGTGGGGAGAAATCACCATCTTTTAGAAAACATTCCATGAAATCTCCTGGTCATGTGCAGAGCTGGAGCTGTAAGACAGGGATGCCTCCCACAGATCACAATAATCTCCAGGATGGGGGAAGGGAGATAAAAAAGTCACAGCTTTAATTTTTTTCCCTTAATTCCAAAGGACAACGGAACTTCATTATCCAATCTGCTCCAAATTGGGCACCTAATGAAATCTCACACCCCCGAAATTTAATCAGGGATTACTCCCGTGGGATTTGAATCAGATAAAAAGGAAGCCTCACATATTTGGGAGCAATTGCATAAGGTAATAAAAAAACCTGCAGAGCTCTTTGTCCTTTGCAGCGAATGGGAATTGTTTGACCTACTTTTCTTGCCTTTTTTCCTTATGTTTTTTTTTTTTGGGATTCATGACCCCTCCTGGGCAGCAGTGAACACTGGGTTCATGTACAAGCACATGAGTCTCAGGAGTGTTTCCTCCAAGGTGCTTTTATGGCTTTTAATGCAGCAATTTGAGGCTGGGAAAAGGAAAGGAACGTTTTAGAATCAATATTTAGCCCATGTGTTAAAGGCCTGACTGATAAAAGGAGGTTTTTTGGGGCAGCCACACCTTCCCTGTGTGAATTTTACCCCTCCAGACTTTCCCTGGGTGTATTTTACCCCTCAAACCTTTCCTGTGTGGATTTTATCCCTCAAACCTTCCCTTTATGGATTTTATCCCTCAGAACTTCCCTTAATGAATTTTTTACCCCTCAGACCTTTCCTGTGTGGATTTCACCCCTCCAAACCTTTCCTTTATGGATTTTATCCCTCAAACCTTCCCTTTATGGATTTTATCCCTCAGAACTTCCCTTAATGAATTTTTTACCCCTCAGACCTTTCCTGTGTGGATTTCACCCCTCCAAACCTTTCCTTTATGGATTTTATCCCTCAAACCTTCCCTGGTTGGAATTTACCCCTCAATCCTTCCATGATGGATTTTTTACCCCTCCAAATCTTCCCTTTATGGATTTTACCCCTCAAACCTTCCCTGTATGGATTTTATCCCTCCAAACCTTCTCTTTATGGATTTTTTTACCCCTCAGACCTTCTCTTCATGAATTTTACCCCTCACAGCTTCTCTGTATGGATTTTATCCCTCCAAACCTTCCATTTATGGATTTTTTTACCCCTCAAACCTTCTCTTTATGGATTTTACCCCTCAAACCCCTTCCATTTATGGATTTTTTTACCCCTCAAACCTTCTCTTTACTTTTTTTACCCCTCAAACCTTCCCTGTCTGGATTTTACCCCTCAAACCTTCTTTCTTTACTCGGAGTGTTTGATTCCAGAGGGAACTCCAGTGGAATTTCCCAGGCTTGTGCTTGCCAGGATGTACCTTTTTTACCCCTTCTAAGCCACCTTCAGCCTTGGAAATTCAGCTGAGTGGTCCTGAGGAATATTTGTAGTTCAGCAAGAACAGCTTGGAATTGGGATCAAATTTAACCATTAAATTGTTTTAAAACTCAGGAATGACGTGGTCTCAGCACCTCTCTTTTTCCCAGATAAACTGATTTTCCCCGTTCTGTGGGGATTTAACTCTCTTTGTCTTCAGCTTGACCCCTTTCCTGACTGTATTAATCCCATATTTCTTTTAGAACATGTTTTTAGAGATCTTTCAGCATCTTTTACTGGTGGGAGGCTCAGGAGCTGCCTCTTGTTACTCCTTGTATTTGTAATTCCCCACAGATAAAGGAGCATTAGGAACAGTCCCCAGTTTCTCTGGGAAGTAATTTCTGATTTCCATATTAATCAAAACTGGCTTTACCTTGGTCCTGCCGTAATCCTTGGACCAACACAGGGAGGAGATTACACTCTGCACATGTCAAAAAGCAATTAAAATTCACACCCAGGAATTGAGGGGGGAGGAAAATCACCTTTTATTTCGTGAGCTGAGCAGGGAAAAGCCCCTGACCTGGAATTGTTTGTTCCTTATTGGCTCCTTTCCCTTTGAAGTGCCTGCTGGAAGAGTCTTTAATATTCCAAGATTAAAATGCTGCTGTTCCAGTAGAATGGGAGGGTTGAACGTGATGGGAAGAGACATTTCAGGAGGGGGAGGATTGGCTGTGGAGAGCCTTGGATTTGCACTTGGAAAGGTGAGGGACTATTAATAGATGGATACTCCAGGATCTTGCCGAGGGCAGGATACAGCTCCCAGCCTATGGAAAAGGGAGGGCAGGAGTCAGGGAGCAGGGGAGACACCTGTGGGTGGTAAAGGGTCTGTTGGGATGTGTTGGACTGCAGGAATTTGGGAGGTTTGGGGCTGGATAAGCAAAATCAGCCAGAGGTGACAAAGGATCTGGGAAAAATGTGGTGGGAATGGCTTTGGTGGAGCTGGGTTTGGGTGTATCCAGGTATTCTGTGGATGGATCCTGGGGTGGGATGTGCACAGAGGGAGGTTTGCCTTGGCTGTGCTGGATGAGGTGGGATGAGATGAGGGGCTGGAAGTGGAGGAGAGAAAGGTGGGGTGGGATGGGATGGGATGGGATGGGATGGGACAGAACAAAGGAATAGAGTAGAATAGGATGGGATGGAATGGAAAGGAATGGAATAGAATGGAATGGATTTGAATAGAATGGAATTGGAATGGAATGGAATTGGAATTAGAATGGAATGGAATGGATTTGAATAGAATGGAATTGGAATGGAATGGAATTGGAATTAGAATGGAATGGAATGGATTTGAATAGAATGGAATTGGAATGGAATGGAATTGGAATGGAATAGAATGGGATGGGGTGCATTAAAATAGAATAGAGTGGAATTGGAACTAGAGAAGAATGAAATGGAGTAGAATGGGATGGGATGGAATAGAATAGAATGGAATGGAATGGGATGGAGTGGAATGGAATGGATTCAAATAAAACAGAATAAAATAGAATTGGAGTTGAGCAGGAGCTGGTGGGTTTCCCAAGGGTCTGGGAATCAGGGAATCTTATCCCAGCTCTTGGCTGGGAAATGAGCAACCAAAACCTTGGGATGAGGGATCTTTGTGGGATCTCTCCTGACAGAACCTTTGCACTTCCAAGCTGGTGGAATTAGAGTTTATTTTCAAACAGGCTGTGGAGTTTTGCCAGTTCAAATATTATGGATTCTCAGCTTCCCCCAAGGACAACTTGGATCTAATCTGGCCCAAATATGAGTGAGAGGCCCATTAAAGCCTTTTAACACCCAAAAACTGGTTTTATTAATACTCTGCCTGTGCTCCATCTGCTGCTCTGCTTGTCTGGAGCCAATGGATTTGGGAGCAATTCACTGCCCTGGTCCAAGGCCAAAATGGCCAAAGTACCATATGGGCATTTGGAAGTTAATTAGGATTTTAGAATTCAATATCTAAGGATGCTGTGATCCCTAAACCCTCACTCTCCCTGAGTTTGGCCTCTTCCAGCAACCCTAAATATTTTATTATTTGGAATTTTTAGCTTGGCAGATGAAAATCTCTGGGTTCACACTTGAAAATTGGCCCTTTTGGGGCAGAAATTTAATTTGTAACATTGCTGTGGTCCTTCTGGCATTGTCTGTTTTTAAAATGAGCTGAAACAGGAAATTTGGTGTCCCCAGAGACCTTGTTTAAGGGTGTGAATCAGGACTATCTCTGGTGGAATCAGGACTGGAATCAATCTTCCGATGCCAGAGGAGTGTAAAAAACAGAGATAGGAAGCAGGACAATGTTTGTGCTTAATTAGCCCATTGATTTCTGATTAATTGATTGATTCCTGGGCAGTTTTTTATGCATTAATCCTTGGTCATGCTCAGGGCATGAGGAACAAGGATTTTGGCTTTGGCAGCACACCTGGAATACCACCACTTTTAGGGTATTAAATTCCAGCAGCTGAGTTGGACTGAGTAAATAAAAATAAAAGCAGTCTGTGACCAGCTTTTTGCCATCATTTTTCCAAGCAAGTTCCTTTCCTGGAAAATTCCTGTCTGGGGAGGCATCTCTGACACCCCGAAACTCAACACTGAGGACGAGTCCATGTTTAGCTCCTCCAGTCCCACAACTTCTGCAGGAACAAACTCTCTTGTGCAGGAAACAGCCACTTGCCCAGAAAACATTAAAAAAAAAAAAAAAAAGAAGGGATTTCTCTTCATTTTTCCAGGCTGGGAAACGTTATTGGATAAGGTCGAGCCACAGTTCAGTGTTTAAGGAAAACTGTAATGGCTTCTTTATGACACCTTCTGAGGAGAAACAAACCCTTTTATTTCATCAGTCTCTTCCTTTGGATTCATCAAACACAGAATTAATTAAATAATTGCAGGGAGCATCAGTAGGGGATGAATTAAACCCACAGAGACTCCTGTGTGCTGGCACAGGAGAGGATGTGACACACGTCTGTGGCCCAGAAGTGACATTGATTGACAGTCTGACAAGTCCTGTCACTGTGGTTTATTTATTGCCAAGTAATCGAGTGTCTCTCTAATGGCTTTGGACAGTTGCTCCCAGTTTTGCTTATCCTATACCCAGACAGCTGCTGGAGGGCCTGGGAGCTTTGTGGGAAGTAAAACTGAGGTGGAATTGGGATAAGGATGGAAAATGGGAATCATGTCTTTTGCCCAACAGCTGAAACAAAAAGGGCTGAAAGCAGGTTTTCCCTGAGCAAGGGAAAATGAGCAAGTGGTTGTCCAAAACTGCTCCTGGTATTTCCTTAATTCCAAATTCCCTGGCCTGGTGAAGGCAACAACTCCAAGCTGATTTGTGACATCTTGCAACCACAAGGTCCCGCTAAGAGCTCAGAGCTCTGCGCAAATTCCTTGCTCTCCCTGCCTGATTCCCAAGAAACCAGGAGTCTCCAGCTCCTCTGGGCAGGGAGGCCCCACCATCCATCCCCTTGTCTTTGACCTCCAGCTGGGAAAATCTCCTCCAGGCAGGCAGGGCCTCATTGTGTCAGCACTGTGACCCTCTGGACTGGACACAAACAGACCCTGTCACATGGCCGAGCCAGCGCCGGAGGGTTTCTCTCCATCCCCTTTCCTGCCAAAGGCACCTCTGCCATTCCCAGGGCATCCAGCAGTTCTTTCAAACGAGTCTGTGCAATATAAAGGAAAAGGACGTGAAAAAAGAATGGTTTTTTGCCACATTCCTGTGGGATTTTGTCCGATTTTTGGGGTTTATACTGAAGGTTTCGGAGGGAAGGTGGTGTTACCTGTGGGGCCTGTGGAGATCCTGCCCTTGGTTTTGTTGTTCTTGCCGTGTAAGAAGTGGATGATCCATAGGGAAAACTCCTCCAGGGGGTCTGTGATTTCACACCAGTGGAATTCCCCACCCTCTGGATCAAGCTGTGATCCCAGGGAGGGGGAGGAAGGAGATGGAAGGAGGTGTGGAAAAGAGATGGAGAGGGAATTCTGACGAGGTCGTGGAGTGATGGGACAAGGGGGAATGGCTTCCCACTGCCAGAGGGCAGGGATAGATGGGATAGTGGAAAGGAATTCTTGGCTGTGAGGGTGGGGAGGCCCTGGCACAGGTTGCCCAGAGAAGCTGTGACTGCCCCTGGATCCCTGGAAGTGTCTAAGGCCATGTTGGAGCAACCCAGGCTAGTGGAAGGTTTCCCTGCCCATGGAAGGGGGGTGAACTGGATGGGATTTAAGGTCCTTTCCAACCCAAACCATCCTGATTTCCACAAGCACCTTGGGAATAGAGGTGGCACAGCACTTAGCTGGGACAGTCACAGCCTGAGCACAGGGTCAGAATTCCTGCTCTGTGTGGCCAGAAGTGTTTAAAATTGGGAAGGAAGCAGCAGGACCAGCAATCCCAGTCCACGTGAAGGCGAGCTCTGTGTGGCCCTGGGGAATGAGCAAGAGAAGTTCCTGCTTATGTAAAGGACCTTTCATGTAAAAAAAGACCCAAGTTTAAAGGTCTCCTGGAAAGAGGTTGTTAAATGTAAAAGCAAATCTCTTTTGGAAGCAGCTGCTGTGTCTGGGAACACATTTGCCTGCTCTGCTCCTGGGCTGCTGAGGCTTGGAACAGTAATGAGGGGGTGGCACTTTTTCGTGGGAATGAGTGTATTTATTATCCAGAGACTTCAGAAATGCTGGATTCTCAACCGTCCATTAAGTTGCTCTGCAGAACAGTCCCACCCTTGCTCTCAGCCTTCCCTCTATTTTTACATCCATTTACATCCATTTAGCAGGAGTGGGCTGGAGGAGTGATGGGATGTCTGTGGTTACGTGGGATGGAAAATAAATCCTGGGCTCCCTCCAGCATCACGGGGCATTGGCACATCTGGAGCTTGTCCTGGAGAGGTTTGGGCAGAATTGACATGGAAATGCATCCAAAAACGTGCCACTCTTAGATGGATCTGTGGGATTAGGGAAGAAGGAAAAGGTCCTGCCATCCTTCCTGATGTAGGTGCTTTTGGGAGCTGGGAAACCTCAGATTCATAGGATTTGGCATGTTAAGCATAAAACAAACCAGGGATCAGTCCAGGAGGGTTTCAGCTCTGCCCTCCTGAGTTGGAGACTCAGGAGAAAGGTTCCTGCCATGGGAGAAGAAGGTTTGTTGACACCTCTGCTGCAAGTCATTTCCAAAATGCTGCAGCTCTTCATCTCTGGGGGCTGGTTTCCCAGGCAGGATTAGCTCCCAGATGTCCTCCTCAGCTGTTTTCCCCGTGTCCCCCATCCATGGCATATTTTTCCGGAGTCACCGCTCCCAGCAATCAACGCTCCGGAGCGTTGCTGCCAGTCTGGCTCTGCTGGAGCTGGGCCAGGAAGCCCACGTGGTGTCTGCTCTCCCATTTCTCACTTCTGGGGTAATTCCTCAAGTACCAAATTTGCACTTTTCGTGTCACAACATGTGACTTTCCGCAGGAATGAATTCCCACTCGGGCTGATGGGAGCGGATTTCCAGCAGCACGAAGCTGAAGACGTGAGGTTTTTCGTGTTTTTACCCCGAGAAGCTGCTCAAAAATCCTATTTTTGAAGGGTTCCTGAGGTGTGGGCAATAAAGAATGAGGTGGATGAGCTTAAAATAGAACACGAGGGTGTTTTGCAGAGGAAAATACTTTGGCTTCATCTGACTGAGGCAAAATCTTCCCGGGGCTGTTGCAGCTTCAAAGCTCAGCAGAAACAAACTGGTTTACAGAGGTTTAGGGGAGAATTAGGGAATTATTGAGGTTGGAAAAGTCCTCCAGGATCATTGAGTCCAGCCACTCCCCCAGCACTGCCAAGGCCACCTCTAACCCATGTCCCCAGGTGCCACATCCACAGGGATTTTGAACACTCCCAGGGATGGGGATTCCACCCCTAATCAGACCCCAAAGGCGCTTAAACCCCTCCTTTAAAATTCATTTCCTGAACCCCTTTACAATTCATCTCCTAAAAAGAGGGGGCCTAAAAGTCATTAATCCAAAGCAGCATCACACCAAAAAAGGAAAAGGGTGAGCAGAGCTGGAGAGAACAGTCCAGAAATCTGAAAAATATACATGAAAAATTAAAGGCAGATTTAAAACACCTCCCTGCTGCAGCCCCACGTGCTCCTGGTTGTTGTGCCGGAGTTTTTCCAGCAGTTCTTCCCAGAGCTGTGTGTTTTCCCTGGGGAGAACATCAAATGAACACTGGCTTCCTTGCTCCTATTGATTGTAGAGATGATATTAAATTAAAATAAAGGCAGAGAACAACTTTTGATTTCTTGGGCGAGGAATCTCATCAATTTTGTTCGATGGGTTTTCACCTCATTTTCTGTTTCTGCATCATCACAAGGCCCAGCAGAGCCAGGGGCCCTTCAGGGGCAAATCCATACAAGGAGAAAGGAAAAGATATTTTCCCTCTGTCTTTGGTATTTCCATGTCAAGGAGGTTTGATCCTCTTGCTGGTTTGTTTTTTTTTGATTCAAGGTGACAAGATGTGGCAGGAAGGGAGCAGGGTCTGTCTGTGGAATAGGGATTTCCAGGGGGAAAATCAGACATTCCTGAGCCCTTTCCTGATTCTTGGATCCAGACACCCATGGAATGTGGATCATCATGAGGGAGTACAGCTTTTGCTTCTGTGAGGAAGCTTGTTTGGGGTTATTTGGGGGGGGAAAGAAGAACCAAGAAACAAATCCCATCTGTCTTTCCCCTTAAACCCCCCCAAAAAGGAGAAGGACCAATGGTTGAGTCCCCAACCCTGGAGGGTTTTAAAATAGATGTGGATGTGGCACCTGGGGACATGGTGGCCTTGGCAGCGCTGGGTTGGACTCGATGGCCTTAAAGGTCTTTTCCAACCTCAATGATCCCATAATTCCATGAATACACATTTGTCTCCATCTGCCTGAAATAACCCTGGAGCCTCAGTAAGTGTCTGGCTGGAAAACCTTTCCCAAAGCCACAGTTTTGCTGTGTTCTGAGGGTGGTTTGATTTATTTCAGGCTGGTTTTTCTGTAACCCCAATATTGGAAATTTTTGAATAAAAGAGGTGGTGTTTTTGCTCAGTTTGACAGCGAGTAAAGGTGGTGCCTCAGATGGAGCTTGTGGCCACCCAGGACTATGTTTGTCATGGTTCAGACTGTTAATTAAGGACTATTATTAAAGATTAGGGGATTCAGGACTTACCTGGGGGGATTAACCAACTGCAAAGATCAGGAGAGCCTCTTGGTGCTCCACAACTTTATCATCTGGATTCCATCCCTCCTGGATGAACAGGGGACTTCCCAGCACCATGGACATCCATCACCACCTGTGCCCATGGAATTGGAGCATCTTTAAGGTCCCTCCCCACCCAAACCATCCTGGGATTCTGCTGAACTGTGTGTGAGGTTGGGAGGATTTTAGGGAAAATACTCTTGGAGTGAACTGCAGTTGGTTTAACACCTCTGGCCAGGCAGGTCAGGGTGGAAAGTGGGATCATGGAAGAAATGGGAAGACTATGGAATGATGAATGTCCTGGAGAACAAACTATTCACTTCTAATGAAGTGGGGAGTGAGCAGGATATTTATGATTGAGGATCATCATTAATGTTCCACCTGCAATCACTGGGGCTGCAAATAACCTTCTGAGGAGCTCCTTGATTGCTAAAAAGCTTCAGATATTCCTGAGTACGACAACAACAGAGTTTCATGCCTAAAAAAACACCCTGTTAAACTGCTGCTTAGCCAACATTAACTGCAGCAATGTTTAATTAACCTGATTTAGAAGCCAAACATATCCCTGATGAAAATGAGAGGGTAGAACACACAGTCATTTATTCCACTACGGTGGCCACAAGTGGTGATTGAGATTTATTCCAGTGAACCTCAGAATTTGGCCACGGGGTTTAGGAATTGGCACGTGGTGGAAGAGATTTGGGGCATGGGGGGAGAGATTCCAATGGCATTGTGGGAATGCTCAGAAAGGGGCAGGCCAGACCTGTTGTATTTTTAATATTTTATGAATTATTTGAATTATTTAAAATATTATTTATGAATTGGCTGCTAATTAAATCTTTCTGGCCTTTTTTGGCAGTGTCTGATGGAAGGACGACTCTCCAAGGGTCACTTTGTCACCCTTGGGTTGGTTCTGCTCTGGGATGGTGTCCAAGGGGACAAACTGTGGTGAAAAGCTCAGCAAAGCCAAATTCTCCACCAGAAAAGGAGGATTAATGTGTCCTGCTTGGTCTGTCCAAGGGATTTGTGCAGGAGCATGTGAGAAGGGATGGAGTTATCCAGGGGTTGCTGTTTCCATAGGGAAGAATTCCAAGAAATGGAAGGAAACCAAAGCCAAATGGTGACAAGGGATGGGATCTGAGGGGATGGCTGGAGCTGTGCCAGGGCAGGGTCAGGTTGGATCTCAGGGAAAGGTTCCTCCCCCAGAGGGTGGTCGGGCACTGACCAACTCCACAGGATGGGCAATTCCCACCCTGCCAGAGCTCAAGGAATGCTTGGACAATGCCCTCAGGGATAGAGTGGGATTGTTGGGGTGTCCTGGAGCTGGACTGGATGGTCCTTGTGGGTCCCTTCCCACTCAGGGTATTCCATGATTCTCTGAAAACAGAGCAGCCCAAAGTGGGGAGGTTTTTGTCCATGGATTCCACAAGAACTTCCATGGAGTGAGAGCTGGATCAGACACCTGCACTGGGTGTGGGGGCACTCAGGGTCTGTCCAGCCCTGCTCAGGTGATTCTCCCTGAACTCCCCATGACCCATCCAAGTGAAGCTGATGAAAACTGAAGCCTTTTCCAAAGAGCCCATTAAATCCCCTCCCGTGGCTCCGAGGGGTCGGAGCTGCCGTGCGCGTTCCTTCCAGGTGGCCTGGCAGGGAATCGGGGCCCTCCCGGGATGGCACTTGTGCAGCCAGGAGTGAAAACAAGCCTGGCATGTTTTCCTACAGCATCCCTTCAGCAGGAAACTCTGGATAATGGGAGCTCTGAGCGCTGGGCTGGGTGCTGAGCTCTGCCAATGCTGCCGTGCAGCCAAGGAAAACCTTTCCAACCCGGCTGTGCCGGCGGTTTTCCCTGGCTGGATTCAACATTCAGAGCATGTGTTTCCTCAGTGCTTTGCTTCCAAGCCCAGTGAACATCCCTGTTTTCTGCATTCTGGTCATTGCCCCCGTTTTCTACAGGAATAAGGATAAAATATGGATGATGTCACTTGGAGCACGATCCCATTTCTTCCTACACCCTGGGAATACAGCCGTGTTTTCCCTCCCTGCTGTGCCCATTCTCTCTCTGCTCACACATGTTTGTTGCTTTCCAGGGGTGTTATCCTGGCTGCCTGTTGATAAAAATCCTGATTTTTCTTTGGTTTCATTGCAGGTTATCCCACGGGATATCCCACGGCTGCCCCGGCCTACAACCCCAACATGTACCCGACCAGCAGCCCCGGCTACGCCCCAGGTAAAACCCCTCTGGGGAGGGATCTGTTGGGTTTTATTTGGGTTGATGTGCTTCTGAGAAGGTCTTTAGCTGCATTTCTTCCCACTAAAAACCTTAGGAAACAAGTTTTGTCCCTGTGCTGGCCACCCTGAAATTCCCCTGGAGGATAAACCACTGGAAGAATAAAGGGAAAAGAGCTCCACAGACTAAGAAAAGGCCCATAAATTTATTAGTAGCTTGTCCTGCCAGAGCCTGACAACGTTCTCCCTGCTCAGCCAGGGATGTAAATCCTGCAGCATTCCAGAATATTGGCCTGGATATTCTGGGATTCTGTGAATTCCAGTTCAGGTTCCTGCCTTGTATGATTTTCCTGTTGCTTTTTCCCCCCAGTTTTTAGAGGGTGAGACACAAGACAAACCCCCAGCATTGCAAACTCTGCTGGTTGCAATAAACCAGCGTTCATTTAGGATTTTTTAGGATCCTGTTCTTCCAAAAAAAAGGCCTTTTAAGCTGATAAAAATGAGCATCTCAAATCACTGCTGCAGAGACACAATAAGAGTAAAATAATCTATGTCTTCATTAAGCTTCACGTTCCCTCCCAGGCTTTCTGCCTTCCTGCAGTGGTTGTTGTGGTTGAACTCCCTTCATCAAGGCTTCCCTTTTTATTTTCCTGAAAGTAGGACACACACTTTCCTCCTGGAGCCTGGTTTAGGCTTTAGCTGCACTTATTAATAATGCAGGGGAGAAGGATGGTTTGCAGCAATGCCCTTGCAGAGCAGAACAAGAGAATTCCAAAATCAGGAATTGGGGGGGAGGGGGGGGTGTTGTGGGACAGGATGGAGGCTCTGAAATCCTGGAATGGTTTGGGTTGGAAGGGTTTATATATTTTTTTTTCCCCATTTCAATATGACTAAGGGTCCTCTGCAGGGACCTGGAGCTCACATTATTTGCTCAGTTCCCACCTGGATTAAACAGATAATGAATAAAAGCTCTTTATTTATTTTAAGGTGGGAGGCAAAACCAAATCCAGAAGACACTGGTTGGAGGTGGCCCTTAAATGACATTAAATAATCATGACTGGCTTGTGACCCCTGAGAGTTGCAGCTCTTCAAAGGACTGGGAGACATTAATGTTCTGGAAGTCTCCTTGGTTCACCTTCTGTGTAGCTTTAAGTGATAGATTCTCCCAGAATCCATGATTTAATGTCCAGAACATGGGAATCTCCACCCCAAATTACCTGGGTTTTGTGGTGGGTTTGATGTGGAGAGGGAAACCCTCAGAGGAAGGACCGAGTGGAAATAAGTTGTGTCAGTCTCAGAGATTAAAACCTCTGGGAAATCCAGAGGCAAAAAAGAATCTGATCCTGAATAAAAGCAGAAGGGAAGGAGTGTTTCTGTCCCAGAGCTGGAGCTGGGTCTCAGGGGGGATGTTCCTGAGTGCAGTGTGCCCTGGAAAATAAACCAGGCAGCTTGGAAATCCTTCATAACTCCCAAAGCTTTGGGAGAGGGCTGAGCCTGGAGCAGGAAGTGATCAGTGCCTGAGTGGAGGAGAAACTGGGCTTGGATGTCTCATTTCCCACAAACCTCCTGGTTTCACAGAATCCCAGACTGGTTTGGGTTGGAAAGGACCTTCCAAATCCTCTCTTTCCACCCCCTGCCATGGGCAGGGACACCTTCCACTAGACCAGGTTGCTCCAAGCCTTGTCCTACCTGAATTCTGTTGGTCTCTCCTCAAATCCCACAAGGTTTGGCTCTTGAGATTATTCTGGATTCTTTTCCTTGGCACCATAAATACTCTTGCACAAACTGGGACACTGGGAGACCTGCTCAAAGCCACTGCTGGCCTTCCCAAAGTTCCTGAGGACCACCCAACGCCGGGATGGGACAGTCACAGTGACCAGTGGTGGTACCTCCAAGGGTTTTTCTGGGAATAAAATGCCTCATGCCCCAGGCTCAGCCCTTTTTCCTGCTGGGAATCACAAGGCCAAGGACAGCCCCTTGGTGGTTTGGAGGGACAGAGGTGACCAGCAGTGTCTGGGGAGGGATGGTGGACACAGACCTTCCTGCAGGTCCCTCAGCTCAGTCGTTGTCCATAGAAGGTGGAGTGGAAGGGAAAGAGCAGCAACATGATTCCATAAACGTGGGAATTGTCTCTTCACTGCTGTGTGTGACTCCTCTTCTCTGTCTCCACCCAAGCCACGCTCCTGATGAAGCAAGCCTGGCCTCAGACCTCCTCATCCTGTGCCACCGAGGGCACCTTCCACCTCCCGGTGGACACCGGCACCGAGAACAGAACCTACCAGGCCTCTTCTGCAGCTTTCAGTAAAGACACCTTTCCTTCTGGGGTTTAATTTCCTGATCTGGGTGTTTATTTAGGAATGGGGTTATTTGGGATCATATTTGGGCTGGGATCTTAAAGACCACCTCGTTCCAACCCTCCTGTCTTGGGCGCCTTCCTGGCCCAACCTGGACTTGATGGATGTGTTAAAGCCATGGGAAAGGAGAGCACTGACCCTCCTGCTGCTCCCCCAGAGGATGAATTCTCCTGGAGGTGGAGAAGGTGAAACCTCTCCCTCAGCTGTTTGGTCCCCAGGAGCAACCTGGTGTTCATTTCCAATGGGACATTATTTTCTATTCCCTTAATATGGAAAGAATTCCAGACTAAAGCCTGATTTGCAAGGGATGGTGGTTGAAATTCTGGCTGAGCAGAAGCAGGGGGAGGAGAAGCTGTTCAGGGATCACGGGCAAACAGGCTTTTCCAGGTGGAGCCTTGGAATCTCCTCCCTGAGGAGGACAAATGGTGCCTCAGGGAGGGCTGATAAACTCCCTGATAAGGCAGAACCTTTCAAAAGCCTTTGGGAGGCTTTCTCTTGGAAAAGGGTTGTCCCTACAATTCTTTGGGGACCTGGGACATGGTGCCTAAATTCACACCAGGCCAGATTTGAAAAA
Source organism: Pachyramphus minor (assembly GCA_013397135.1). Classification (NCBI taxonomy): domain Eukaryota; kingdom Metazoa; phylum Chordata; class Aves; order Passeriformes; family Tyrannidae; genus Pachyramphus; species Pachyramphus minor. The sequence goes on along the minus strand of VYXB01005116.1, from coordinate 243,654 downwards.
AATCCCAGCTTGTAGTCAGTAAAAAATGAATATTGTTTGGTGAAATCAGCAATTTTAACAGAAACTGGAGCTTAAAGTGTCATTGTTTTCCCCACCTCCAGACACCCCTCAGGTGCTGAGGACTGGCAGCTCCCAAGGTCTTTTTTGGGAAAAAACAAATCCAGAATTGAAAAAAAAAATTCCACTAGATGGAAAAACAAGAGCCTGAAGGCTTTATTTTTTTTTTAATTTATCCTTTAAAAAGCACAACTTGAATTTCCCCATTTAGCAGTTAAGCAATAATGTTTAATTAATGGAGTTAAAGTTGGGAATTCAAGTGCTGTGACATCCCATCCTCGGGGCAGGTCACACCTCCTTTAGATGTTGCACCTTCCGTGAGGTTTTATGGCACTTCCCTGCCAGGATCCATCATTTTAGTTTATTCCCCATATACTCAGCCTCTCCTAAGTGCTGGAAAATGAGTTGAAGTTTCCTTAGACCTTTGATAAATCTCAGTGTGGGACTTTGATGCTCCAGATAATGGCCAAGACCAGAGAATGCATTTTTTTTCCCTTAAATCCAAGCAGAAAGAGAGCAATTCCAATCTGCCATGTGAGGATCACAGATCCTTCGAGGCATGGAGTATTTAAAGACACCCATCATTTTCCCCTGGTGGGTGTCACAGAATCCTGGAATTCTGGAATGGTGTGGGATCTTGAAGGGATTTGTTCCAAACCCTTGTCCAACCTGGCCTGGGACACTTCCAGGGATGGGGCAGCCTCTTCTCTGGGCACATCCTTCACCGTGGGATATCAGTAGGTGCTGCTGTGTCCCTCCATGACCTGCACCCTGAGCTCCTCAGGTGTGTGTGGCCCAGCTCTGCCGCTGCAAACCCAACCCTAAAGCCGGGATTACTCCTCTCTTTCCCAGGATACACCGCAGGGACTCCCTACAAGGTGCCACCGACCCAGAGTAACAACGCTCCTCCTCCCTACTCGCCGTCTCCCAACCCGTACCAGACCGCCATGTACCCCATCCGAAGTGCCTACCCCCAGCAGAACCTGTACACACAGGTAGGTGGGGCCTCCCACAGGGTGAGTCCTGTCCACCACATCCAAACACAGCTCCAAGCTCCCTGCAGGAATCTCCTGGGCTCCCAGGGCTGAGCACCCACGTCCGTGTGGGGTGGGGAGGATCGTGGTGGGGCTTCGTGGTGGTGGGACATCTCTCCTGCCCCCTCTGTTGGATGCTGCAGGTGACAGTGGTGGTCAGGGTGCATCCCTATGGATCAGCCTTTCCTCCCACGTCACACTGACTGCCAGGGACAGTCCTGGATGATCCCTGCACCCAGCTCTCCCCAGCCACCCCAGCTCTCAAATGTTGCTGTTCCCCAAGGCCCCGCTGAGTCCGGGTCACCCCAAGGTCCCTTTGCTGATGTCATTGGCATCACCCTCCTGCCACCTCCCCTGTGTCCCCTTCAGCCACATCAGGCACGGCCTGGATTCGTGTCCTCACGGAGCAGCTCCTCCCTCAGCACCTGGATGGATTTCCAGGCCCACCTTCCCTGCTTCTGCGTGGCCACCACCTCCAGCCATGTGCTGGGGCCCAGAGCCTCTGCAGGGATGCAGTTCAGGCCAGATGTCCTCCAAAAACCACCTTAATTCCCATTCCCACTGAAGATCATGAGCTTCCCAGAGCCATCTGGCCCTTCAGCTTCCCTGGCTTTTCCTCTCCTCTTTAATGTCCAACAACCAACTTCTCCAGCAGTGCTGGAGCTGCCTGTCCCAGGGATGGCCCTTCTCTCCCTCATGTTTTGGGCCCTTCATTATTTTGGGTGTGGAGCTTTTTCTGTTGGCTCCTTATATTCCCTTGTTTCCAAACCCTGTGAGTCTGGGCAGCCTGGATTTTAGAGCCCTGTTGGAAACTCCAAAAATATGATACACTTCCCAAACAAGCCCCTTGGGATCATCCAAGAGCCACTTGTCCTTTTCTTCCAGGGATTGTTCCTTTTCTACACCAGCAGCCAAAGTCTTTGTGTCCAGGCTCTGTTTCATCCCACCAGGGATGGAGGTTCATCCAGGATGGATTGACTCCTTGATCCATGACGCTGATGCCCCCTCAGTCCTTTTGCCTCCATCCATCCCACACACCCACAGGTTCAGCTTTCGCCATTCCTTGCCCAGGTCTCCAGTCACGGGAGAGACACCACGGGAACCACCAGCCCTCTGGCAGTGCTTGAATCCTGGGATCATTTAAGGCTGGGAAAACTCTGTAAAAACATGGAATGACAGTGGGATTTTTTCCCCCTCCTTCTCCACCAGGGAGCTTATTACACCCAGCCGGTGTACGCGGCGCAGCCCCACGTCATCCATCACACCACCGTGGTGCAGCCCAACAGTATCCCGTCGGCCATTTATCCCGCTCCGGTGGCCGCGCCCAGGACCAACGGCGTGGCCATGGGAATGGTCGCCGGCACCACCATGGCCATGTCAGCAGGTAAGTAGGGAACTCTTTCCGTGCTCCAGACTTCCAGCTCTTGGTGGGATGTATCCAAACAGCCCGTGCAGGACACTTATCCTGGATGAAAAATTCCCGGCTTTAAATTCCTCCCTCTGACTGTCCCATGAGGTACAGGAATCCCCGGGTTTGTCCACTCCAAATAGTTGGATTTCTCTCCTCAAGTTCCCCTTTTTTAGGGCTCTTATGGCCTTGGTTTTGTTCCAACATTATCCTTGGTTTCTCTCTCCCAATTCCTCTGCATTTTATGTGCAGGCACATGATGGGTTGGGTTTATTTGTTTCCAAAGCCTGTATTTCTCTCATTAACAATTCTTATTGTATACTGAGTTATGCCAAGAAATGCATCATTCATCCTTTTGCATCTGCACTGGCTGGGAAATAGGGCTCTATTATGGGATGCAATCCCTGTTCCAAGCATGGGGGGGGGTGACAGGAACCACCCTGAGAGATTTACTGTTGCTTACTCTGAGAAGTGGATTAATTAATGCACGTGGGATGTGTTAGAATTCCATTAATTTGTAGAGAGATACCCAGAAACCGGGAATTTGGTTTGAGCACCCAGTTGCTCTGGGAATGGAGCCAGTCCAGGGCTGTTTTCCCTTCCCTTGAAGACACTGTGCACATTCCAGCTTAAAATCCCTCTGACTGAAAGAGGTTTCACCAGGCAGTGCCTTGGTGGCTGGGAGCGGATCAATCCTGCTGCATCCCAAGGCTCTGTGGGTTTAAAGGAAGCAAAAGAACTCCTGGGAGATGAGTGGCAAAGCTCATCCTAATTTTCCCTGGAAGAGCTCTTGGGGGATTTTTTCTCACCTCCCTTTGCATCCCTCATCCATTCAAGTTTGGTCCTTGGATGTTTCAGATCTCCTGTTGTAGTTTAGCCCAGTGCCTTCAGCAGGTAAAAGATGTCAGCAGGTCAGCTGGGCTGAGCTTTAGGGACAAGGAAAACTGAAAAAAAACAACAAGGAAAACCCTTAACAAGATGATTTGGGATGATGGAAAAGCTAAAAGGAGGCAGCTGGTGCTGTTCCTTTCCCTGGGATGGGCACCACTTCCCTGAGGGAGCTCTCCTTGATCCGTGTTTCCCTTGCAGGAACCTTGTTGACCACCCCCCAACACACCGCCATCGGAGCACATCCCGTGTCCGTGCCAACGTACAGGGCTCAAGGAACCCCCACCTACAGCTACGTACCTCCACACTGGTAATCCACTGGCCAATCCATGTGAGTGATCCCTCTGCTCCACCCCTGGGCATTAATTAACCTCCAAACCTCAGCCAGCCTGGCCTTGGACACTTCCAGGGATCCAGGGGCAGCCACAGCTTCTCTGGGCAACCTGTGCCGGGGCCTCCCCACCCTCACAGGGAGGAAATCCTTCCCTATATCCCATCTATCCCTGCCCTCTGGCAGTTTAAACCCATTCCTCCTTGTCCTATCCCTAAATTCCCTCATCAAGAGTCCCTCCCATCACTGGGATATGGGTTTTTTCCCTGCTAAAAGGGGATCTCCCTTGATGATCTGGGAGATTGTGCTGTCCATGAGCACCAGGGTTATTGCACATCCCTGTCATGCCCAGGATCCCAGAAATCCCAGGGTTATTGCACATCCCTGTGGTGCCCAGGATCCCAGAAATCCCAGGGTTGCTGCACATCCCTGTGGTGCCCAGGATCCCAGAAATCCCAGGGTTGTTGCACATCCCTGTCATGCCCAGGATCCCAGAAATCCCAGCTGCTTGTTCCTGGTCCCTGGTGTCCAGTTAACACAGTTGATGGAAACACTGGGAGGCAGCAGAGATCCCACCCAGCCCTGGGCTTATCCCAAATCTCTCCTTGTTGGACACATTCCACTGGTGTTTGTGCCCAGGACAAACTGGTGGGCAATTAGCAGGGAGCATCCCATCTTCCTACCTTTGGCATTGGGTCCCACCACCAAGCTCAAGGGGTTGTCCTCAGGGATGGTTAAATTCCTTATGGATCAGCTCTATGTGGTGCAGGAGTGCAGAGAACAGCCCTGATCTTCCACACCTTGCTTCTAACTCCTGGGTTTTGGGTATTTTTCTCTTTCCCAGATCCGGAAGCAAACATTGTATGCAACTCCACAAGTCTTACGTCGGTGCCACGGCCCCTGGGCCGCAGCACCTCGTCTGTTTGCAAGAACAAAACTCAACAAACCAAGTGCAAGGGTCACTTTATGCATCCTTTAGTGGTTTTTGTAAAAGCTGCTTTTTCTAATCTTCTGCCTCTCT